>NW_026847438.1:157538832-157788146 GCF_025583915.1 Anolis sagrei ordinatus
GAGACATTAAACACCTTCAATTAACTCCTGCATTGCTGTTTTGTCCTGCCGCTGGACCTGGGTCTTGACAAAAGAGGTGTGAAGAGATTGCAAAGTCTCTTTCCCATTTTCTCTCTACCAAAAAAAAAAGAAGAAGAAGAAGAAGAAGAAGAAAGAAAGAAAGAATGTCTATATGTGTGCCTTCGCATCACGTACAGTTTCATGATGACCCCATGAATTTCATAATAATTTTGACAGTTCTTTCCTATGTTATATCACCTATAACAATTGGTATTTGTTGTTGGGTCTCCCAGTCATTTACTAACCTGAGCTACATGATCTTGTGTCTTAGGGCATTTACTATGTGTTCATTTGTGTTCTCATCCTTTCCCCACATCTCCAGTTTACACAAGACTACTAAAATTCAAGATTGTTTCATGTCATTCCCAGAAAAAAAGGACATAATGTTTTTTTTTATGAAGAGGAAATCAAGCAACTACAGCTGCAATTTTCTCATGGGATGGCTATTTTGAACTTGTTCCAAAGAAGGAGAAGGGAAATAGGGTAGGAGTATGTGTCTATCAAAAAGGTCAAAAAGAACATTGTTTCTGGAGATCCTAAGATGTGAATATAGCTTCAAAACTTGTCTGCTTCTCCCTCCAAGTCTTTTGAATTTATTTTTCAGTTCTCACTGCATCTAAAACAGGATTGCCATCTATTTTGCAATACATGAAGTTCTGAACTCTCCCCCCCCCCTCTCTCTCTCTGCCCCACACTTCATTTAGCATCAAAATCTCTTGATGCCATTGAATTTTGAGGACTTTTTGGAAGGAAAAACAAAATGTATTTTTCTGGCTGTTCCTAACATGCTAATTAATTGGAAACCATTATTGTTGGAAATAGAGGCAGAAGTTGATTGTGTGTAAATATTTAAGCTAATTAGTGGGCTAAGATGAATATACAGGAATTATTGGGGGATTTTTAAACAATGCTTCTTTTTCTTAATAATCTTCTCAAGGTAGTAACATGAGATCTGAAAAATTTAATGAGGCTGAAATTAAATATGGATTCATTTGTATTACAGAGGATGGAAGGTAGATGTCTCCATTGGTTATATATGCACAACAGCACCAAACAAGGGCATTTCTCACCCTGTTGACTTATGTAAAGTTTGAGCCAAGATCACATGGAATACATTTTTAAAAATACTGTGAACCTTTTGTGCTTTTGGTTTTGTTTCGGTTTTTGTATTTGATTTTGTAAAGTGCAGTCTCTTGAAACACATATAATGTACTGGAGCACTATATCAAATTATTTTGCTGGTTTTCCTCCTCTTTTTGGTTGTGATGATATGGCCAGTGAAGCATATTGGACTTTACTCATCTATGCACGATATATAGTTTGAAATGGTCTCGAAATTATATTTTCTTGAGTTGGGAAAACACATCTGAAATAGAAAAAAAAATCAACTGGAATTTGCATTGATAGTGCTGTAGTAATGTTAAATTTATGATCATGATTGATGACCAATAATGAAATAACAGAAAATTGGGTTAAACAAAGACCATCTTATTTGACCTATAAACTATTTAATTGAGTTGTACCAGAGGATGAGCAAAAGAGGAAAGAGAAAACTGATCTAGGTCCTGCTCAGGCCAGGTGTCAACTTGTGACTAGTTCTTAGTCTTCCCTAGGGGAAAACATTTGCCCACAAGGTCAATCTCATGCTTTAGGTTGCTCACCAAAGCTGGCCATTTACGGGAAGGCAAACTCAAGACAGTTTTTGCCCACCCCAGATTCCAAGTCTTTATGGGAGAGAACAAAACCCCAAATCCATCTCAAGGGCAGAATTCTTCACTATCATCTGGAACTGAGGGCCTAAAGATCCTGTTTTAGACTTCCCACTCTTCACCAGGTGGGAGCCAGAGTATACACCAAATGCTTATCTTTTTGTTAGCTGCTAATGACAATGTGGGAAGGTGAAATGCATTGCAAAAATCCAAAAAGGGTTCATGGGGGGAGGGGGGGGGGTCTGACCTGAAATACAGCTTGATAACCATTACCAAGTGCATACAAATTTGGCCTCAAATTATAGAGTCTGTTAAAGTATACTATTTCCTAAAACTATGCTAGTCCGGAAACTTTTTTTAGCAAAATATGTAGAAAATAAAAATAAATCAAAGTAAAAAATCCATCTGTTTTGAGGACATACTGTGTCAATCATCCTGGAGCATTAGCTTCCAACATTATTTACATCTACATCTTCCTATCAAGGTAGTTACAGAAATTAAAGGAAAAACACTTGATTATCTATCTTGTTTTATGAAGATTTGCAACCTGATTAAAGTGTTCCTCTCTTCCCTACTGAGATTTGTTGGTTATCAAAGGAAAATATGTTTGTTGAGATTCATGTGATAAAGAAAGGAGCCATTCCATTTTTGGAATCCCGTGGTGGTAGAGACAAGAGCAATTCCTTGAAACATTAAAAATTATAGCTTTCAGCTGTACTTGGCATATTGAGGATATATCTACAGAGCCTTGAATACACTGAAAGTTCATGAGGGAAGTGCCACCTTCATTGTTCATCCTGGTATAATTCCGACATTTATAGCCAAATTCCAGCGAAGGCTAGAGGACAGAATTGTTAAAAATATTGCTTTATCTTATCAACTTGATGAAGCTGTGAAGGACAAGGTCTTTTACTATGATCTTAAGAAAGAAAGATCAGATTTCATCTAAACTGTCTGCAGGAAGAATTAAGGTCTAGTTTTCATGCCTCGTGGTTGAACATTCCATTTGGAAGTTTATTAGGATTTTTTTTAACTATGGATGGTCAATCTTTACTAAACAATCTCCAACAGAATTGTTTGGAACCAAATTTTCATTCATTTACTCAAAATAACTTCTAGCAAATCCTTTTGAATATTTTCGGGATAACATTTTTTTCTTGAACTAATAAACAGGCTCTATGTTTCATCCTACTCCTTTCAGCATCATTCATTTGTGAAGCTGTTTTTTTTTTTGCACTTGTGAATATAAACAGAAGTCAGTGTAAAAGGTACCATCATGAAAACATCTTGTCGTGTTCATTGTTTCCCCTGGTAATAAGAGCCTAAAAGTGTAGAATTCAAACATCCTTTCAGGCAAATAATGTAAATTTAATTCATATTAAAATATGGACTGGAATTACCCCCCCCCCCCCAAAAAAAACCCCAACATTATTGGTGGTGTATCTTTAAATAATTTTCAACTTATGCTTTTAATATGATCCTATCATAGAATTTCCTGACAATATTGTTTCAGAGGATGTTAATAATTGTCTTCCTTTGCTCAAACCCATACAGAGAGTCTCCCTAGCAGGGCAGAGGTTCTAGAATAATATTCAGATTACTATACCACATTGGGCCCTAAATATACAAATGATTAATTTATTTTTAATTGAAATGTTCCAAATAAAATTAATGTAGCAATTTGGAAAAAAGATACATGCTATTTTAAAGTTTATCTAAATGGTCTCAGGGGTTAATGAGACAAGAAACACTGAACTATATCTTCTTTCTGGACCTAACCTGCACCATGTGGCTTTTATATTTTTTGCCACTGCTTCCAAAGCACAAATTTGCCACAGTAACTAGCATGTGGATAACATTCAAAGATAGTGCCACATCCGTCTGTATCATTATGCAAAGGGATCTTGTAGCACCTTTGAGACTGAGGGCAAATGTAAATTGGCCAGTAAATCTGAGGCTAGTCTAGAGCAGAAATTATGCATACTGGCCCGAAAGAGGACTACATGTGCCCTTTCAAAGTCACTGAATCACTGTACTGATTTCCACGTGGTTAAGCTGGTCTGAGATTGCATCACTCTGATTCCTCACCTTTCATGTCATTATCATTGCTCCCAGCTGGTCACAGAACTGCATCTGACCTCCTGGCCATTATGAGTCCTACAGAGTTGTCTGCATAACCTGGAATAAGAAAGGAATAGTCTTCCCACCTTCATCCTGATCAGGAGGTGGGATGGATGAGTTCTATTGATGGATGAATGGAGCATCTCTGATAGCTGGGAGGTTGGCTGGAGTTCTGTGGCTGGGTGGAAGCAATGATGGGAGCAACTTGACAATAATACATCATCTTTCCCCATGCTAATGAGCAGAAGAAAAAGGTGATGGTGATGGTGTCCCATCTGTAGAGTGGACTGGTCCAAGCTAAAACCAGTTCAGCTATCCAAATAGCCCCAAAGCCACAGGATGCACTGGGGTTTCTAGCATACTATTGAGCATCTCTCAACATTGCCTAAAATGGAACAGTGTAACTCAGGATAATCCTCAATGCTTCAAGAAGTTCTTGAATGTCATTAAGACAACCAGGAATTAGTTCATAGAATTATAGAGTTGGAAGACACCAAATGGACCATCTAGTCGAATTTCCTGCCATGCAGAAAAAAGCACAATCAAAGTACCCCCACCCCAACAGATCGTCATCCAGTCTCCAAAGAAAGAGTTTCCACAACACACCAAGACAATGAGTTCAACTATTGAACAACTCTTATAGTCAGGAAATTCTTCATAATATTCAGGTGGAATCTCCTTTCCTGTAATTTAAACCCATAGCTGAGTCTAGGTTTTCATGTCCTTGTAGATTTGACATTTGTAACATTATGTTACAAATGTCTTTTTCTTAGTCACTCTCAAAGGTGCTACAATTGTATTTGGGTGGAATGAGGACTTTGCTGTTGGTTTTCTTCACTACTGCGACAGCTAGGATAATATTTTATGTAACTTCCTGATCAATGGCCTCTCTACATTTTGTGTGAAAGTTAGCAAGTTCTCGTAATCAGAGTAGCAATTAATCTTCCTAGGGCTTATTATGTACTCAGTATGTGGATAATTTCCAAATAACAGAGAAACCAAAAGAAGGAAAGTATCAATAACCAGAGGGGAAAGATGATAACTCAAGGATGCAAAACATTAAAGATTTTTATTGGTCCATTGTGTTCCAACATAAATGTCTTCTGAAGGGACAGTGCAAATAATGAAAATGTATATCATACAACACAAGCAAAGCCATTATTCAGTACAATTATAAGGATGGAACTCATATTAAGATGCCAAGAAAAATGTATAACTTTTATTTATATTAAATATAAGCAAACAATATAAAAAAAGCCTTGAATTAAATGTTTTCATTCCTATATCCATGCAATGAATGAGCGATATTAAAGGGATACCACTTTGTCCATTACCATATTTTCATTAAAAAGAATTATTCAGATAAATATGTAAAGTAAGAAAATTAGTAAAATGAGTGAAAATCTGAGTGCAGAGAAATGAAAAAAAGTCTTACAATCTTATATGACACAAGGGGAAGAAAGAAAATTAAATTGAGATTTGGAGAAATCCTACAAGTTTGTTGAGGTGGTAAGTATGCAGAAGATGTTAATAAATAATAATAAACTATATTTTAGACCACCCTGTCTTCTCCGGGGGACTCAAGGTGGTTTACACATTCAATGCCCGGCATATACCAAAACATTACAGCAATAAACATAAACATTATAGTTATTTAAAGAACTATAGATTGGGACAGGTTCAGTAAAAAGGGGTGATATCAGAAAGACTATAGTTAGTAGGCCTGGGCGGTTTCATTTCGTTAATTCGTAATTCGTTAATAATTCGTTAATTTTTCCAATTACAAAACGATAACGAACCATTCTGGAGCAATTATTTAAAAAAACAAATTTTTAAACACGTTTTGTAAATGCTTCACATTTCGTTATTGTATTCGTTTCGTTATTGTTCTGAGGTTATTCGTTATTGTTCCATATACGTTTCGTTATTATTTCCGCATGTCTGGGCCAGTTTTATGGTTTAATTAGTGAAAAAAAATTATAATATCACACCAACAGTCAAGAACAGAGGGAGAGGGAAGCTTCAGAAGTTTTTGGAGGTTTTTTAGCGTATTTCGCGGTCGCGTCCGCCATTAACGAATCGATTCGTTATTGTTCCGGAAATCGATTCGTTATTTTTTTACCATTTACGAAATTTCGTAAATATCGAACTTTTTAAAAGGAAAATTTTGTAATTATTTTAAATATCGAAACAAAAAAAAACCCCAAATACAAATCGATTTTAGAAACAAATTTTTCCGTTGTTACCCAGGCCTAATAGTTAGTACAGGCTTCAGCCCTTTTTACACTGTCATATAAAATCCATATTATCTGCTGTGAACTGGATTATATGGCAGTGTAGACTCATATAATCCAGTTGAAAGCAGATAATGTAGTTTACCTTCTTAGATAATCTGGATTATATGGCAGCCCTGTTTCTTAGTGCTATCAAGAAGAAACAAACTGGCACATATGTTTATATTCAGGATGTAAGGAAGAAAGCTATTAATTCTTTTCTAGCATTGTCAGACAAAGATCGTGTCCATTCAAAAGTCTTTTGTTGCCCAATCTTGACAATTACATTTGCTGATAATCTCCTCCTCCTTGCTTCCCTAGTTCACATAACTTCCCAGGGGTTGGTGTATAACTCCAGCTAATCTATGGTAGACATCTCTTCCCTGATCTGTGAGTTCTTTCTACAATCAAAAGAAAAATGCAAAGGGGGCTCTTGGCAGATTTTCTTAGTCCGAACACTAGGGCTGGGCGGTTTCGTTCGTTAATTTTGTATATCGTTTTTTTTCTCGTTAATTTTCCATATACAAAACGATATCAAACTTTTTTCCAAACCCGGAAGTGTATTTTCAAAATCGAAACAGCATGCGCCAAATATTTTTGTATTTCCGTCCATTTCGGAAATACGTAAGATGGCTAGATGCTTGCTGGGAGCTCCGGGAGCCAATCAGAAGAACCCACGGAGCTGATTGCCCTGTGGGTTCTCCTGATTGGGCGGGCTCAGGGGTGGCTCAACCATTACGCGAAGCAAGTAAGCCGTTGCGGAACACTTTATTTTGCCAGGGGCGCCGAGAGCGAGGGACGCGGGAAGCTATCAGAGGCCAGAGGGACCCTGCTGCTGGTGGTAAGCCTGCTGCTCCTCCTCCTCCCATCCTCCTCCTTCTCCGCCTCCAGCAGCAGCAGCAGCAGCAGGGTCCCTCTTCCTCCCCGCCCCCACCGAGCGGCGCAGCCTGCTGCTCTTGCCCTGGCTGCTCTTGCCCCGCCCCTGTGGATGGCCCCTTCCACTGCCGGCGCCCCCCGTCACTCCAGGCTTGACAGGGAGCCAGGGGCGGGGACAGCTCAGCTGGCCACCACCCCGCCAGTCTCCCTGGTCATGGGGCCTTCCGTTCCTCCCCCCCCCCCAATCCTCATACAATTGTATGAAATGAGGAAACAATCTGCTTTTGAAGGCTGTCAAAAATTTTGGAAGGTATTTGCATTGTACCCAATTCACTAGTTTTAAAAGTCACAGTTAATGTCCTCCTGGGAACACACGGGGAGTGGGTGGCTGGGAGTGGAGTGAGGAGGTCGGCGGGAGAGGTCGCCCCCGGCTGCTCTTGCCCCGCCCCCATGGATGCCCCTTCCTGCCGCCACTGCCCAGTCACTCCAAGCTTGAGATGGAGCCGGGTCATGGGGCCTTCCGTTCCACACACCCCCCCCAATCCTCTGACCCTTTCTCTTCCTCCTCCTCCTCAGGCCGCGCCGCTCGGAGATGCCGAGGGCGAGGGGGGGAGGAAGAGGAGGAGGAGCGGCAGGCCTGGTTATCAGGGGGACTGGTGGGGTGGTGGCCAGCTGAGATGTCCCTGCCCCCGGCTCCATCTCAAGCTTGGAGTGACTGGGCAGCGGCGGCAGGAAGGGGCATCCATGGGGGCGGGGCAAGAGCAGCCGGGGGCGACCTCTCCCGCCGACCTCCTCACTCCACTCCCAGCCACCCACTCCCCGTGAGTATATGGCAGTGGAGAGGGAGGTTTAGGGCAATCTGCACAACTACATGATCCAGAATACCAATGGCAGGGGAATGTACAAAAACAAAACAAAACCCCAGAGTTGATTGGATTATCACAGGGCCCTTCCAGGCAGAACTTATATCCCAGGATCTGATCCCAGGTGTTCAGTTTATCCCAGATTAAAAATTAATAATTAAATTAAAAAAAATATTGAAAAAAAAGGGCGCCATCTTTACAAAACGTTTTGTAAATATTAACGAACTTTCGTAAATACCAAACTTTTTTTTAGGGAAAATTTCGGATATATTTTTAAATACAAAATGCTGAGGCACCCTAAAAACGAAACAATATTAGAAACAAATTTTTCCGTTGTTACCCAGGCCTACCAAACCCCATTAATTTCCCAGTGGCCACTGACATATCTCTCACTGACTTGGAATTTATTGGCATTCTCACTCTTCTTATAAATTCCTTCTCCAACCTTACTTGACTTTCTTATTCCCCTTCCATCCACGATTGCCTGACTTCTTAAAGTACTGCTTCTCATTTTGTCAAGCTATGATCCCACCATCCATAGCTTTACTTCATCTGAGCCAGGATTTGACAGCAGAAAGCAGCATGCAGACTCCTATTAAGCAAGGATGTGCTAAAACTTAAAGGAGTAAATAAATCAATGAACAAAACAAACCGTCATAGCTACTCTCAGCAAGTCTTATCTTCCAGTTCTTGAATGTTTGAAATTGCATCAGACAGTCTTCAGTTCATTAGAAGTCTACCATAAAGCAGGTAGTTGTCTCAGGTCCCTTTACACTGTCCTATATCCGAGGAACTGATTCCAGATTATCTGCTTATCCCAGATTATATGGTAGTTTAGACTCATCCCATTCTACACTGCCTTATCATCCAGATAATCAAAGCAGATAATCGACATTATCTGCTTTGAACTTGATTATCTACACTGCTATACAATTCAGTTCAAAGATATAATCTGAATTTTATATAGCAGTGTAGAAAGGGCCTCATATAATCCAGTTCAAAACAGATAATCTGGGATCAGATCCAGGGATAAAAGGCTGTATAGATCCAGCCTCAAACTGCAGATAGTTGGAGGTGGTGTCAATACCTTGGAGAATGTAACCAATAGCCATGCATGCCAGCTACTATCAATTGCTATGATTTTTTTCTCTTCATGCGCCTTGAAGTAAAAGTCCACCTCTTTGCTTTTGTGTCTTGAATGAGAAGACAGCTTTGATCTGACACAGCAAAATATCTTGACTTTCTTATCAAATTTAAGTTTTCAAATTATTTCCTATTGAATAATTAATTATTTCTTCCTCTGATTATTTTCTCCATCCTTTTATAGTAGAAGTATATGTGTCATATATCATCCATTCCATTCCCCTGCTTCTAATTGAAATATGACATATATCTCTGCCTTCAGCATAACTTTAGAACATACTTCAGGATTTCACAAAATAATTATGAGAACTCTACAACATTTCAATGTCTTTCAATAGTTGAGTAAAACCTTCCCAACCATTACTCTTTGATGAAGGTTCCTCCCTGTCTATATATGATATATTTAGTGACCCCCCCCCTCCTCCACAGTGACCCTATTAATGTTACATATATCACACAAAATGTGTGTCCACCATAGCTGGACACATATTTCTCACAACAAACTCACATCAGTGTAAAAGAATGCTCCAAATCTTCAATGTTTCACATAATTTGAAGCCATGCCATTTTGGATCCTCTTCCCTTCCCCCTGCCACCAATCATACCTACCTCCCTCTCTCCCTCCCCCCCTCTCCCCCCCTCTCTATGTGTGTGTGTGTGTGTGTGTCAGCATTTTTCCCACTGCTCAGAAGACCTTGAGCCCTCCTATTAAGCAGGGATGTGCTAAAGCTGAAATATCGGTACAGAAGTATACACACATGCTTACCTTTAAAAAAAAATCTCCATGATAGAAATCTTAAAATTCAAAATTCAAACCAGAACCACTTCCTGGAGGGGATGATCAGGTTACTGGCTGGACCAGATCACCTCCCACCAACCTGTCCCACTGACTAGTAATTTCTCCTCCAAACTTCACAGTGATGCTGGCCACACACTAAAAAAATAATAATCCTGATTTCATGGGAAACTGTGTGGTTTAAAATCCTAAGTCATCACAAAGAACTACATTCTAAGTGAATTGACAATAATGTCATGTGTCCATATGATTGTCTTCCAGAAGTAGAGTCTTGGTGATGGACATCACAGAGAGGACACACATTTCCAGATGGAAAGTGGTCCCAGCAAGGGTTTGCTTGATGTGCCTTCCTCTTGGCATGTTTCTCCCTTTTGTTTTCGATTCATTACTCCTCAAAATCCCTAGCACTGTTGGTAACAAAGTTCTTGCCACTTTGAGTCCTACCCATGGGAGAAAAGTAGGACATAAATAAATAATATTTAAGTCCAGCTGTAAATCTCTTTTATTGTCCACAGGCATTCAATTTTCCATTCTTGAGCTGAGAGTAAAGTAACTGCTTTAGGTGACTGGGCATTTGAACAGAACAACATGGCTGGTCCAGTAAAATTGATGGTGAAGGATCATCGCTTAAATCCTGGTGGTCTTAGCTTTTTCCAGAATGCTGAGATTTGTCCACCTGTATTCCCAAGAGAATGCAGCAACTTTGAGATGAGCATGATTTTTCCCATCTGAATGGACACCCCTCTGGTAGCCTTCTCTTGTATGCATATTTAAAAAAACTAAAAACATTATTTTTCTTGAGAATCTTCCTTCATAAGAAAAGTGGCATTCATGAGTGTTTACTAGCATTTCTGAAACCATGTCAGTGCCTTTATTTTTATTTGATATGCATACGTTTTAAGCTGGGGGCACTTTGGTGTTCAGAAGTTTGTTAGAATGAACTGTCAAAAAGCATAAACATCATCTTAATTAATTTTTTATTGATGAAAAAGCTGGTTCACAGCCCAGCTTAATTGCTGCTCTCCCAAATGGACATATATTGTATATGTTATGCAAATGAAAAACTTTGGGTCAGAGGCAATTAAAATTAATATTTAATAACTTCTATGACAAACATACCAAAACTGTTTGTTGCAGGTGAAAATGTAAAACCATTTCTTTCTACAGCAATTTTTCAATAGTGAATTAAATGAAGAATGATAAGTTTGCACATCTTCCATTTCAGCCTCCTCACAAACATTCATTATTAATATGGAGACAAAGAACAACAAATCTGTGTATGATTGGTGAAGAGAATTTTTTTCTTGCATCTGTGAACTTATCAATACATTATTAGGTAAAATATGGAGAAAATTGATATCACTAAACCATCTTGTTTGACTAAAACTGATGCAGTACATGGATTGTGATATCATAATTGATTATGGTCTGTGGTGGTACAGTTGTAGTAGAAGAGGTGAAGGCAATAATTATGTTAATCTTTATTTATAACGTATATTTTCCCCCAAATTGGGGGCATGTCTACATGGCCTCAATAAAGAGGACTCATTGCTCAACTGCTGTGGGAATTCTAGATCACAGCTTCTTAAACTATGGGTTTTGATCCCTAATGAGGTCACCATAACTTTCTGTTGGGTTTGTAACAAATTTAGAAGGGCAGAGTTCTGACAAGGTAGGACCAATGGAAGATGAGGGAAGAAAGTGAAGAGGAAGCTTCTTCTGATCAGATGGTTTCTCTCTGAAACCTTGTTGCCTCCTCTTATGTCACCAGCAGAAGGAGGAAGAGATGGCTTTGGTGGGGACCCCAGCCTTAAGACCTGGAGGACAGAGGAGGAAGCACCCTTCTCTCCCATGTCTGCATGTCTCTTGATCCTTCCCTTCTTCCCCCCTTCTCTTCCCATTCCTATATGTTTTCCTCCCTTTTTCTCTTGCCTTTGCTTCCTACCTGTGCCTGTCTCTTGGGCTTTCCTTCCCCCTTCTCTATGTCTTGTTGGGTCTTTGTCACAGTGTGTGTTTAGAGCAGAGGTTCCCAACCTTTTTTTTTTTACAAGAGACCACTTTACCAGTTACCATTGACCATTGATCACTTGATGAGGGACCACTCTCCAACATTAGTATCAAAAGGGTTACAAAACAGTTTTTGGTCAACTTTAGATTTGGTTTTGGTTAATTGAGGTGTTGATTCAGAAAATTGCATTGGATAGACCACATCAGCTCAGTTTTCCGATACAGAACATATGCCACTCAGTAGTCGCCATCTGCTCACCCACAGAAAACCATATTTAATAAGCCTCAACATTATAAGAGGGCGTTGCAAGACCAGTCGCTGTCATTGCAACAGTATAGTAATGGTGAGGATGCGGACCATATTTTAGTTCTTGTGGATCCCTGGTGATCCATGGACCACATGTTGAAACCACTGGTTTAGAGTGTAGACCAGTTTCTTACTTCATTTTTTCCAACTTATCCTTGTGCCTCATACTCCTCCCTTCACCAATTCCTCACTGTTGTGCTGACTTGACATATCAGCCCATGAAGGCAGTGGCTGTGAAGGTTTCTTTTCCTTTGAATTCATTGAACAGAGGAGAAGAGAGATTGCTTTAAAAAAAACAAATCGTTTTAAAATAAAGTTCTTTATGAATAATTATCAGTAAATGTTTGATTTCATCATCATCATAGGCTGTCACTTGCAGCAGAGTAGAATTGCCTTCCAAATATAGTGTCTAGGCAGTGGGTTTGTAGATGATTGTAGAGAATTATTCTTGATATGCATGTTCTTTCACAGTGAGGACATTGGTTTCCAGATGGAAGGCAGTCTCAACAAGGGTTGGCTAAATGTGTCTTCCTCTAGACATGATTCTCCCTTTTGCCCTCCGTTTATGCCTCTTTGAATTCCACTGCCCTGTTGGTAGCAGTTGACTTCCAGTTAGAAACGCTCATGGACCAGGGTTTCCCAGTTCTCGGTGTCTATGCCAGTTTTTAAGATTAGCTTTAAGCTCATATTTAAATCTCTTTTGCTGTCCACAAACATCCCATTCCTTCATTCTTGAATTGAGAATATAGTACCTGCTTTGGGAGATGGTGATCAGGCATTCAGAAAACATGGCCAGTGAAGTCGATGGTGAAAGATCATTGCTTAAATTCTGGTGGTTTTTGCTTCTTCCAACACACTGATATTTGTCCACATGTCTTCCCAAGAGATTTGCAGGATATTTTGGAGGCAAAAGTGGAATAATTCCAGAAGTTGAGTGTGACATCTATAGGACAGTCCACATTTTGCAGGCATATAACAGGATTTCAAGGACAATAGCTATATAAACAACATCTTTATATGCCTATGAATGTCCAGATCCTCAAACACTCTTGGCTTCATTCAGAAAAATGCTGCACTCAGAGAGCTCAGATGGTGTTATATTTTGACATTTACTTTTATGGAGAAATGGCTGCCAAGGTCAACTAGTGAAATGGTCACATTTTCTAACTTTGCACCATTAAGCTTATTTTTGGCATTGCAGAGGAATTGGTTGCTGCCTGCTGATAGAGGACTTTGGTTTTCTCAATGTTTAGTGAGAGGCCAAACTTATGTGTGGAGATCAGCAGACAGCCAAGCAAAATCTTCACAGAATGCGGTGCACATCCAGTGGCATGGTTAACCCAATGACCAGTGGCTTTTCATCTGTTGTAGCCTTCTTCCTTCACATCAATTGTAACATGTACCATGTTATCATTCACCTGCTCCGCCATTGAGGACTTCAGATTTTGTGTGATCTGGTTCTCATGAGAAGAGAACCAACATCAGTAGCACAAGCAGCACTACATTTGGAGATTGCAGGACAAAGACCACTTGGACTGCCAAAGAAAAGATGGATGGAAACCATCAATGAAGACATACGTGCTGCTAACATGAGACCTGAGAATGCCCAAAACAAAGCCCTGTGAAATTGACAGTCACAATGTTAACCCCTCCATTGGGAAAATAGCTTAGAAATATTTGAATCATCTTATTGTTGGCTGGGGGTGTGATCCTGGTTGTGGTTCTGAGTGTCTAGATATTGTGTAATAAACTTTCTTCTGAAGACCTAAACACTTATTGTATTATGGAACTTTTTTCTACCTGCAAGGCATATATATTCAGTAATGAGGTTGGAAAATGGTTCATAATACAAACAGTGTCATTTTAAAAATATCCTAGCACTTGCCTTTTAAAAATTATTAAGTTTTAATGGGGAGTTTGGTACTAACTTCTGCAATATAGCTTTTTCCCATTGTAAATTGAGCATATAATTGAAAGCAACAACTCATATTCTATAATATTTAGATGCCCTTTAGAAATAAAAGCGGGAGGAACATATTGATCAGGGTTTTTTTTTTTTGAACAAAAAAGAAGCATGGAACCGGAAAGCTTTTTATAAACTTCTTTTTCTGTCTTTTATGAAGTTCTTCATATTTCTAGAGACTAACTGCACTCATGTCTTTTTCAGAGAGCACCAGCTCAGAGAAAGATGCATAGCAAGAGCTGCAAATTGGATGCAGCTCCTGGAAGCTGAGCCAGATTTGCTGAAAGGTTCATGAACCTTGATGAACCTGGGCTCATTGTGAGCAAGAAGTTGAAAACGAAGAGAGTTCTTCCAGCCTGGAGTTTCATTATAAAGATTCCATATGCCACCTAACAGGGCTCAGCTGCTAGGACTGATCCTTCATTTTACTTGACCTTGTGTCCCACTGACCAGTCTAGAAAGTGTCTCCACATTCATCTGGGGATTCTCTAAGGACAGAAATCACTTACTTATAGAAAATATTCAGCTTCTCAAGTAATTGCTGTGGGACATGGCTTCCGTGTGGAGAATGGAAACACAACAGGGATGAGGGACGATAATATTGTTATCCTCCTCACTTGGAAAATAAGACAAGAAATCAATATGGAAAGAACACTGTACCAAAAGCAATCTGAAAACAATGTCCATCCACATATACAATTTCACATGTATTAAAACTGGAGGCTCTTTAGAAAAGATGCTTACACATGAGAGAAGGAGGGCTTAAACTACTCATAGCTTTTCTGTTTCATTTCATAACTTTAAATCCTACCTAAATTGTCTTCCTGTTTTCATTTTCTACTTGATTGTGAGAATTTCTGTTTTTCTTGTTTTCCCCACACATTTTTACATGTTTTTCCTCATGTACACAGTAATTTCATCATTGCATTTAATTTGCATATTTTCCAGTGCCTACAGTGCCTATTTAGTTGTGTGTATTTTAGGCATTTGAAATATAGGTATTGCAATTGCTTGAATTTGAAAGTTAAGATGAAAATATTTTCTATATGTACTCAAAGCAAAATACTCTCATGGAATTTCTATGCATTTTGTGGGGTTTCAGTTTTTACAAGAACTTTCCACAAGGTAAAAGATTCTCACCTCAGAGATATATGTGTGTGTGTGTGTGCGCGCGCGCGTGTGTGTGTGTGTGTGTGTGTGTGTGTATATATATATATATATATATATATATATATATATATATATATAGCTTGTGTGCAGATCCGTTTTAGCCATTTCTTTTCAGCTAATCCAACTTCTTCAACTTGGCCTGGTGTCTGTAATAGCAAGGGCCCAGCCGTCATAGATCCCTGCCTGTAACGGGACCACGTGCACTGACCATGGCTCCTTCTCCTCTATTCTGCATCACAGTTGCATCCCAGTTTCACTGTATTTTTGGCTTGGCTTCTGGCTTTGCCTGTCTCTTGAATATTTTTGATTTTCCTTTATTTTTTATTTTTATTGAGTGGGACTGACTGGGAGTTGGGAACGTTCGGAATGGCTGGGGTGCTTTGATGTGTTGCCCACAAATTAAAGGATGGAGACTGAATAACCACTTTCTAATACAGTAGAATCCAGATGCTTCATTTTTCAGTATAGGTTTTAACACAAAACCTGTGTTGGGATCCTATTTTGTTGTAAAGAGGCATTAATAACTTCTGTTACCTACTCAGTATGTTTAATTAGGCAGGAAGGGCCTGAATCTAGAATACATGTGGTGATTCTCACCTCTCCACGGATCCTACTCACACCCTCAGGCTGTACAAATTAAAAAGTATTCATCAACAGTGAAGAAGCAGAAGGCACTTTTGTATCTGTTGGAACTACATTGGCTCTGGCTTCTAAGCATGAATCCAAACAATTTTATCTGAAACATGAGGACAAATTCTGCACAGCAGGCCTACGTTCTCCCCTGGGCCATAGTTTAATACATTCTTGATTACCCCAAACAGCTATACACAACAATTTTTAGTCTAAAATATTTCGAGTGTGGTGAGACACCACTTAGGACACACCTGTGGTTGTCATGGCAGACATAAAGTCCTGACACACTCTCAATAGAGTTGTATTAGCATGGATGCTGAAATCCCCCAACATCACAAACCATGCAGACTTCACTCTCTCAAGACCACCCTGGCTGACTCAGGAAGGGAGACTGTTGATCAGTGGGGTGGATAGAATCCCTAATTTATCCCAGATAGCCATGTTCAAATAAACATATTTGAATCTTATAGACTGAAGGAGACGGTGCCTGGCCAGAGGGATATTATCTTGATAGACCACTGTGATTTCACTTCCCTGCACCAGAAGTCTTCCCTGCAGCTGTTTTGAGAATCCTGATGGGTAAAGGTGAGAGAGATTATCGTTGGTTATTTGTTTTTTTAACTAGTGGCTTTAAAATGGTTTTAATCTCTTTTAAATGGTGTTTTTTAATCTGCTATGTATCACCTTGGGAGCCCTGAAGGCTGCAAGACAATAAACAAATACTTTTAATAAATAATAAATTGTACTCCTTTAGGGAACAGCAATAGCTTAAACTTTTTCCAAGTGAGATTAACTCACTTGGAACTTATTTGGCAGTCAGCTCAAGGGTTTAGATACAGCAGCAACTATAAATATGTACCAAGCTTGTCAAGCAGAGCCACAACTGATAGACAATCCAGTTTTGCCAATGAAACTCTGAATAAGGCACCTGGCATGAATATCAAAGACCAAAGAGTGACAGTCTTGAAACTAAGCAGTACTGATGTAGCAAACAATGTCTCCAAAGTTATTGGCTCCACAGTTGGCAGAGAGCCCTTTGGCAGTAGTATTGTAGCTTTTATGAGTTTGTCTGTAGTTGCTATTGTTCCTCTAAAATCAGTACCCTGGTTACTATTTCCAGAAAATATGTATAATGGCAATCTTCACAGAAGACTAAGTATAGAATTGTAGCATCTCACCTTTGATTGTAACGTATCATATGGATATTAGGAATTGAGATAACAAAGGGACAGTAATAAAACAAAATCTTTCCAAGCTTTTACATGTATTGGTCAGTCTCTGAAGAATAAATGCACAAAATCATGGTTTCTCTATCATTTATTACAACCACAGCATTGTCTTTTTTTTTGTGAAGGGCAACAAAAGTTTGGATTTTCTATAAAATAAGTTACTCCTTTCAAATATCTACTCAAACAATGGATGAGCAGGTGTATAGTAGTCTGCTGGATATTAGGGCTGTGCACATTTTGGTTTTTATAAAACGGCTCCAGCTGGTTTGGCTGGTTCAGCCCTTTTAGCCAGCTGTAAGAGCACAGACTCCACCGCTATTTTTTTCTGGCTGCAACTGACCATGTGGCTGCTGAAAACGACTGCCTTCTGTTTCTTTTGGCGAATGAACACGGAGCACGTGAGTGGCTTTCTTCTTATTGGCTCAGGTAGACAGCAGGGCTCACAGCCTCACAGAGAAACCTGCCTCCCTCTCAGCACTCCACGTCTAGATGAAAGAAACCAAAGGCAGCCATTTTCAGTAGCCACGTGGTCAGTTACAGCTAGAAAAAAATGGTGGGGGTGCCTGTGTCATTACAACTGGTTCAAAGAATCAAAAGAGCTGAAACAGCCGGAGACCGTTTTTTCAAAACAGGTATGTGCACAACCTTATAATTTATATCTTTTTTTTAAAAAAAATAGCTAATGCTTCAAGAGGTGGTGTCGCATCCACTGAAATAAGTGTTTTAAAAGGGTGTCTCCTTTAATTCCGCTTTTTTGAAAGGGTGTTGAGAAACAATCCCAGAAAGGGTGGTTTCTTAAGTCTGATGTCTTTAACCTAGGGCTTATTGAAGAATATAAGGAGAAAGGATCCCAGTAACAATGGAAGGCTTCCCATCTTTCCATAAAGAACGATGTGTTGAGCCAGCTTAAAGAAACTTCCAGCCATGTGATGAGGAGAAAGCTTGGCCGCCTCTGGCAATGTGAAACCCAGGCTGAGGAAAGAAGGGATAGTGGAAGGAGAAATATACAGGTCTTCCTTAAAACCTGAATCCAGTCGGGTTGAGGCTTGAAGGAAGAAATAGCCAGGTCTCCCTTAAAACTTAAAGCCAGCCAGCCTGAGGTTTGAATTGAGAAATAGCCAGGTCTCCTTTCCCTTAAAACCTGAACCCAAATGGCTTGAAGCATCTTAGGAAAGAAGGGTGAGTGCAGGAGAAATAACTGAGTTCCCCTTTTTAAAGTCTGAAACCAGCTGGCTTACTGAGGCTTAGGCTTCTGTGTGATGAGAGGGATGAGGTGAAAGCCTGGATGGTGTGGAGTGTGGGGCAGGCACCACTGGCAGTGCATGTGAACAGGACCAAGGACAAGGGGAGCATTGTAAGTTCCCAATTGCTTCATGGATCTTTTGGTTGCCAGATTAAAAAACAGATTTTGAGGTCTGGGGATCCACCAAAATCCAGAAACCAAACAAAAAAAAAAGAAAGAAATAATGGGGTTTAACCAAATTGCACACCCCTACTGGATATGTAGACTTGAGTCACTATTCCACTGCTGACTCCATAAAGTCAGGTATTTATGCAGCATCAGGATGGGAGAAGGATGAAGACCTTGCTTCTCAAAGTTAGAATTCTGTGTTTACAAATAAACTTTTGCTTTAATCTTCATATTGCTAGCATTACAGAGAGAAAGGCACTGAAAATAATTCACAACTAGAACTCTTCTACATCAATGCAGGGAATTTGAGAAGCAAACAAGATGAGCTTAATGTTTTTGTGCACAAAGGTAAATATAACTTTATAGCTATAACAGAGACTTGGTGAAATGATTAGATATAATGATTGAGGGATATTATATCTTCAAAAAATATAGATGTGGAAGAAAAGGAGTGGGTAGCATATGTTAAAGACAAATTCAATACACAAAAAGCCATGTGAGTGATTAAACTAGACAAGTGGAAAGCATTTGTGATAATTTGGGAATTTTAAAAAATCACATTGGTGCAAGAACTAACTACTAGGGGGTATGCATAACATCCCAAAACCGCTGTCTTTGTGTCTTACTGGGCACGACTAAGATAAGTCAGATAGGGCCAAGGTACAGGTGGCAGACAAGTGGTGTTGAACCAGTTTTGCCGTCTTGCAGCCTTCGTTGTGTTTTGGGGAGCTGCTGGTGTAGCTGCCATGCAGCTCCTAAACCAAATTAGGGGCTCCATCAACACTGGGATAATTACCCTGTTAAGATGGACCCAGAGACTAGGTACTGCTTACCTCTTCCTGAATAGAAAAGACCTGGTTTGTTGCTGCAGTTTTAACAAATTATGTGCCTCCACCCTTTTTTGTCATTTTTAATAGTATTTTTTAAATTGACTTATGCATTGCTTTTTAAAAAATGTTGTTTTAATTATGTATGAATGCATAGTTTTAAAATTGTCCTGTCCCAATATTTCTACCATTTTATGTAGAAAAGCAATGCAATAAATAAAATTAATCATGAATAAATAGTGAACAGAAGTTAATACTCAAGAAATGCTGCATAAAAAGATCCCCAAATATCTTAGAGGGAAAAATAAACAGCAGCAGCATGTGCATGTGTGTGCATGTGTGAGGGGGATGTCTTCAAATTACTTAAAGGAAGAACAGATGGTACAAAAGAAATCTAACATATTCCTCAGTTGCCAAAAATCACATTCTAAAAGAATTCAATGTTCATGGGCAGCTATCACTTTTTTCTGTAATGCACTATCTGACAAAAATAGATTTATTAAAAGGATTAAATGGGTTATTATATAGGTGTTTACCTTTCTTTCTGTAAGCATAGGTGTTCCTGTGTATAGAAGTAATATTAAGCTCTTTAGTAAGAATGATTTTTATTTGGATCTAAAAGCTTTTAAAGGATTATTGTTATTTAAAGGACATTACAGGGGGGTCTTCAATTTCAATGAAGAACAAATATCTTCATTCAGTGTCCTTGTGTTCCTAATTATTCCCAAGAACCATTTGTACCTTTCCTTCACAAAATCCATGCTAAATGTTTCATATTCCTGTATAAAAAAATAAACAAATGCTGAAAATTGGAGGTGGTGCTAAGTTCTGTAGCTAAGGAGCTAGCAACATACTGACTTTAATTTTGAGATATGTTAGCTTAAGGAAATGAAGCTAAAATTCAGTTACCTACCAGGGAGCAGCTGGATGATGTGATGCCCAGTGTGCCTCACTACAATTTCACCCAGATGAAGACTTGTGGACCAGGTTGAAGGCAAAATAACAGACATTTATTTACTTTCAGGCAGGAAAGGATGTCTGATACAGAATGTCTGCTCAAAAAGAATCAGGCATAAGCAAATGGTCCAGTGCAAGACATTTTATCTCCTTTGACAGTTATTCAAAATCCCTGTACCCTCCCCTGATTGGATAGAAATTGGTCCAGCATCAATCCAGGTCCTTGTTGGCTGGGGAATCCTAGTCACATCAGGAGTTGATGGAATCTCCTCAGTGGCAGGAAAGACAAACAGCTGTCATTGGTAGACTTGGAGCCAGAGTCATTTGCAAGGGCCCTATTGTGTTCCATCAATTCCTGATGTGACTAGGATTTCCCAGCCAACAAGGACTTGGATTGAAGCTGGACCGATTTCTATCCAATTAGGGGAGGGTTTAACATACTAATTCAAGAAGGAGGCAGGCAGGCAAACATATGATGAATCAAAATGTCAAATAGTTCATGATAGGATTATTGTTAAAGTCTGGTTTGCACAAAAGATGAGCTTCAGAACACAATAGATGGACACAATAGGGCTGTTTATGCAGATATGATTAGTTCAATCAAAATCATACAGATTTTATCTGTATGTTGTTGGAGTCCAGCGGCCACTCATCTCCAGATTCCCTCAGGAGATGGAAGTTTCTTTTGACATGATTTGGGATTTCTGGCCAGCATTGTCTCTCCTTAATAGACTCACAACGCAGTATGTGGGCATCTGGCAAAAACCTCTTGGGTGCATACAGTCTTTGATTCTACAATATCATCTGTCCTCCACTAGGCAGAGAGCCTTCTCGATTGTGGCCCCTTATTTATGGAATGCCTTGCCAGTTGAAACCCAAACCATCCGAGAGCTACTTGCTTTTCGGAAAGCCTGTAAAACCTTTCTTTTCCAACAAGCTTTCGATGGGTGAATAACTCGGGACTATGTCGGTTCTCGTTTATATTGTATTTTAAAGTTGGATGTATTGTTTTAATCTACTGCTGTAAACCGCTCCGAGCCAAATTGGGAGTGGCATTATACAAGTCAAACAAACAAACAAACAAACAAATAAATAAATAAATAAATAAATGTTTCCTCCTTTTGCATTCCAATTACCTGTGATTACTATAGTTGAGATTACATCCACATAATAGTGCATTCTCAAATGATATGTAATTATTTGACAGTGTTTTCAATACCCTGAGTCCACCCTAAATACATAAATAAATAAATAAATAAATAAATACACTACTTTATTAACTGTTTTTTCAGAAACAGCCACTGTGCATTTCCCATTGTTCAGAGGGCAGTAATCAGGCACCTTGGCAGATACACAATAGATTGCACAGTGTCAGTGTTCAGAAGAAATTTTTTATAGCACAACCATTGTGTAACTATGGGAGCTATGGGAGTATAGATTTTCACTAGGCTAAACTGGCATAGGATCTCAGTCACTGAGAATGACCAATATAATTAAATGAGGTGTGTGTGAGAGAGAGCTAATGTCGGTTATCAAGTGCAAAGCAATTTTGCGTTTTCCCTTAGCTCTATCTAGGAATTTTGCACAAACTCAGAGCCCTCTGAACTCAGTACTTTTATTGCTCCTATGGTACTGTTTTTATGATGGTATGTTTTATTGTGATATGTTTCTATTTGGTTTGGTTTTGTTTTTATTTTATTGCATTATGTTTTAACTCTGTTCTCTCTGGGTTTGTCCCTTTGTAAGCCTCCCCAAGTCCCTTTGGGGAAATGGTGGCAGGGTATAAAAATAAAGTTATTATTATAAAGCAACCTCCTTTTCTCTGGTTATGTGTGTGCCTCTGCTGATGTCAACAGGTGCCTGGTGATGGCCAGGAGCTTTCTAGTGCTCTGTGATCATCTGCTATAGCAGTGGTTCCTAACCTATGGGTCCCCAGGTGTTTCGGCCTACAACTCCCAGAAATCCCAGCCAGTTTACCATCTGTTAGGATTTCTGGGAGATGAAGACAAAAACATCTGGAGACCCATAGGTTGAGAACCACTGTGCCATAGGAAAGGAGGTGACATGGGCCTCTGCTGACAAGAACAGGGGAAACGGGATGTCATTGTTGGCCCATGTGGACAGCAGACTAGTTTGTACTGGAGCTAGTCTGCTGTCTGTGCTCAGCTTGAAGTACAAAGCTGCTGCAAAGTTTTGGTGAAACCCTAGAGTGGTGGCAAACCTTTTAGGGACTGAGTGCCAAAACCAGGGGTCTGGGCACACAGAAGGGCCTGAGCAGGGTCACAAGCAGGGGGTAAAGGTGGCAGGCAGGATGGTGAGAGGGGTGGTGAGTGGGGATGTATGAGAGAGCCAGGGGACAGGTGGGAAGGAACAAAAGAGGGAGCAGGGGGCAAGCAAGTAGGCGAGCAAGGAGGCAAGCAGGAAGGGCAGACAACGAGCAAGGGGGCAGCGGGAGGGCTGAGAAGGGAGATGAAAGGATGCAAGCGAGGAGAGAGGCCCTTCTGGCACTTGTGCCATAGGTTCACCATAGGTTCTAGAGCATTTCTCAAATTTCTTTAACATGTGGCTAAAACAGTTCCACCCGATTTACCTCTTGTTAAAGATTAGAGGTGCATAGTCCACTTTGGAGTTTGGGGGTAGCATAGACAATACCGTTCTTAGGCAACATAACATATATATTTCAATTGCTGTGACATACTGTGATTTTGTGACAGTAAAATAATAATGATGATAATAATAATAATATTAATAAATAAAAATACTTCTATTTTTTACTTGCCTCTTGTAACTTGAGGCAGGTTACAGAATAATTCAATAAACATTGTAAAAATACCATAATTACACATATTAAAATGTATTTCTATAAAATATACATATTAAAGTACATGATGTACTTTGGCCACATCATGAGGAGACAGGAAAGCCTAGAGAAGACAATTATGCTGGGGAAAGGGGAAGGCAAAAGGAAGAGGGGCCGACCAAGGGCAAGATGGATGGATGGCATCCTTGAAGTGACTGGACTGACCTTGAAGGAGCTGGGGGTGGTGACGGCCGACAGGGAACTCTGGCGTGGACTGGTCCATGAGGTCACAAAGAGTCGGAGATGACTGAATGAATGAACAACAATACATATTAAAACTTGTTTCTATAAAATATGTATTAAAATACACAAAACTGAGATTAAACATAGGACACATATTTAAAATTCATGTTTTAAAACTGTCGGAGAGCCACTCTATTGGGGAGCAGAAGTTTTTCCTTACATAAATTCTGTGGGTACATGGGTAGTGATAGTATCTTGAACAGTTCATATGCACTGCATGAGAGTCTACTTATTTATTTGCACACAACCAGTAGTTGTATTCTCTTGGCTGCTTCCACAAGATTTGTCAAGTATGAGTACTTTTTTGTAAAAAATCAAATGTTGGTATTGGTATGTGGCCTCTATGAAAGAGGCACAATAATTCATTCTAAACATGACACTACAAGACTGGATTATAAAAAATCACAAGGTAAACACTAGAATATTAAAAACTCATTATCAAAATCACAGTGGAATGTAATTCCTCATTTCCTATTATAATTTATTTTGCTTTTTTTAGAGAAAAGAGAGAGAGGGGAGTCTGCTTTTCATTTACCACTAGTAGTTTGTGTTAGAGCTATGTATTACCAGCTTATCTGCATTTGAAATGTGGGGGTGGAGAAAGATTTAAATTATTCAAAATTTCAAATAAGCTGCCAGCTATAATTCACTCTAACTTCTTGAGTAGGAACTGTAGAGAAGGCAAGGAGAGAAAGAAAGAAAAACAATTCTCTTATCAAATATTTTACATTCCATCTGCATAGATATTGGTAAAATAAAATGGAATAAAGGCACAAAAACCTTCATCTAGCAACAATAAAATATGCTGCCATCATTTTTTATTAGCATGACAGATTTCAAAAAAAAAAAAAAAAAAAAAAGCTAGCTAGCTAGCTAGGGTCTTATACAGCCAAAAGAACAAGTAATTTGTCTTGGAGAATCAAGCTTATGTTAAAGTGCCTCCACACTAAAAATATTTACTGTTATCAAGCAATAAATATTCTGTGAAATCTCTTTAGCAGAATTACAAATAATTTAGATAGAGATATGCAATATGTAGCCTACTTTGCCTGTGTATCTTTAATAAGATACTTGTATCTGGCTATGTTTTTTATATCACAATAAGCAAATTGTTCACCAGCTGATGTCTGCATATAACGACAATGCAATGGAAAACTATTGAAATGCCGGCTACAACGGTCGAACTCACCCACCGAACTCCAATTACATGACAATATAACTTTGCTACCACCAATCTAAATGTATTGGTCTATGACCACCCCGTTCACTCTTCCCTGTCCCACTGGCCCACCAACCACTAGAGTCATTTCACAGAGACACTCAAAAATGGAGGGAAAGTCTGACTTAAAGAGTGATAGCTGTTATCCAGACAGACTTCCCTCTTATATTGAGGCACAGAAAGACACACGGAATACTTGTAGTAAAGTAGCTAGGCAAAACTCTCTAATTCCCCCA
Source organism: Anolis sagrei ordinatus (assembly GCF_025583915.1). Lineage (NCBI taxonomy): Eukaryota > Metazoa > Chordata > Lepidosauria > Squamata > Anolidae > Anolis > Anolis sagrei. Next base: position 157,563,736 of record NW_026847438.1, read on the forward strand.
CCAATCAGGTATCACTACCATATAAGGAGTGGGCTGTTCCTTCCTCCTTAAGCTTGGTTCGGACAGGTCCTAGAAATTTTCATGCACACTAGCTTGGCAAGGTAAGCCCATTCCGTACTGGCTTTCTAAGATGATAAAAACTTACACTTCACAAAATTAAATAATTGGCCTATGGAATTGACAAAATGTAGCTTGTGGCCCTCTGCAGCTATCCAAGATTATTCTAGGATACCCAAACGTTCTCAGGATTCCCTACCCATTTTGTTAAATGGTTAAAAAGATGACAAATCAATAAGTTCACCATTTCCCTCTTTGGACTGCTTTTGGTCCAACAGATGATTATTTTTAAAAGAATAGAAAAGGCACAGAAGAAGTAGCCTTCAAAAGTTTCATGCAAAGGCAACTAAACATTCCTTACTCCTGCATTATGGATTATGGATTCCTGGGCCAGACAGCTTCTGGATATCAAACATGGATCTGATAGTTAAGTGTAGAGACCACATACACACATGGAACTAACCTATACATGTAAATATAATGTTTTGTCTAGAAGTGAGGTCCATCATAGGAAAATACACTCCCAAGTTGAATTGACTTATTGAATACTGTGCAGAAGCCATTGATACTATGTATATGTTTAACTGTTAGAGTATATGTTTGTGTTTGTAACAGTAGCCAAAACTAGAGTTATCTGGTTTGAATCCACAGTAAGCGTTGCCAAGGAGACCAGGCAGGCTAGCGCAGGAGAGTGAAAAGTGGGTGGAGCCAAGGAGGAGAAGTTATGTGCATCTTTGGAAAAGGGGCAGTCGGAGTCTGAGAGTCAGTGTGTGAAAGTGGAGGCTTGAAAAGCCTGAGAGAGAGGTGTGTGTGAATAGCTGGAGGTTTTTCAGTCTAGGAGGGCTGAAGGGAGAAACCTGACCAGTTTCTTTAGTTAAAGTAGACTAAAGGAAGCTTGTAAGATCCCTAGTCGAGGAAGGACTAGAGATCAGATATTTGATCAAGGAAAGATCAAATTGGAAGGCTACTCATATTAGGAAACATTGTTTACTAAAGTGCTTCACCTCAGTAAAAGTTAATCACTAGCTGTGTCATCTAGAAGAGTGGACTGTATTACAAACTAAGTTATATTCAAAGTTCTATAAGTTATTTAACAGCCTGCAACCATACGCTTTGTACACAATAAACTTGTTAACTTTGGTTGTGGTTTCAGAATAAAAATATAGTGGTATTTACACAACATACACAATTGCTAGTGGATGGCTGAATTCAGGACCAAAATGTGCTTTAGATTTCTACAGTGAAGTTTGACCGGTATCTAAAAGCAGTCCATGGATGTGGACAGGATCCTCAAATATAAGTCACCAAATGTGTTTTGGACCTTTAACAGTCATTGGTCACTTCAAAGGAGGAGTGGCCAAGTGAGTAAAGGGAATAGTCATTATTCCTTTACAGCGAAACAGCATCTCAACATTCCTGAAGGAGGCTGTTACAAGACTAATAATAATAATAATAATAATAATAATAATAATAATAATAACAACATTTTCCTGGATCCCACGCTACTAAATAGCCATTGGCTGATATCAATGTTCCATTATGAGGCAAGATACTAGCTTGTTTTGTGGAATCTAAGCTCCAAGTTTGTGAGATGAGACAGATTGTATTCATTTCCATCTAACTGCAGGCTTGGATATGGTATGGAAATAACACTGGTGATCTTGATGGTCATTATCTTTTCTAGCAATTCAGTGTGAGACTCTAGTCCTGTTACTTCTGCTGACTTCATATGCCATAGACATTTGAGATCATTGGCAGGACCTATACCACCTCATTGAGATGGAGACAGACTAGCAACAAAACGTTCCTGGTGTTGTGTGATAGTGTGATTGTCATACTTCAATACTGACTTGCCTCCCTGATGCAATAAAGTGAAAGGATCCAGATTTATAATAAATAATAATAAAACTTTATTTATATACCGCTCCATCTCCCAGAGGGGACTCAGAGAGGTTCCCAAGTAATATCACAAAACATACAGAGTAAAAACAACATAACGATAAAATTAACAAACAAAATATAAGCATAAAAATTGTCGCCATAACACACATATATTAAAAGTAATCCTGCCTGTTCAAGGCAATTAAAATTTTAAAAGGTCGGGCCAAGATTTGTGCAAGCCCAAAAATTCTAGGGGGCCTGGGAATTAAGTGCAATGCTATGGCAGGCAACAATATTAGGTACGGGTCTGTGGGTGTTCATTCCAGGGCCGATAAAAGGAAAGAATCTGGGTATCTGGTAGGAAGAATAAGGCCGTATTAGACAATGTGTGGGGCTGAGTTAGAACTGGTCATTTTCAAAGGCTTGTTGAAACCACCAGGTCTTCAAGCTCTTACGAAAAGAGGGGAGGGATGGGGCCTGTCTTATTTCCCTTGGAAGGATGTTCCAAAGACAGGGGGCCACCATTGAGAAGGCCCTCTCTGTCGTCCCCAACAACCGCACTTGAGACGGTAGTGGAACTGAGAGGAGGGCCTCCCCAGAAGGAGATGCGATTGTGGAGATAGGCAGGGCCCGAACTGTTTAGGGCTTTATAGGTCATAACCTGCACCTTGAATTTGGCTCGGCAACTTATCGGCAGCCAATGAAGCTGTTTTGATAGGGGTGTTGTATGCTCCCTATAGTTTGTTCCAGTAAGGAGCCTGGCTGCCGCCCGCTGTACCAGTTCAAACTTCCGAATTTGTGTGAATTTGTAATAGGGGAAAAAAATGCTAGCAAGATTTTTGAAGGTTCTTCACATCTGAATGTTCTTGTCCTTTGGTAGAAAAACGCAAGGTTGTTCATTCCCTAGGGGACTTGACAAGACAATAGGGTAACAGCCATACATGTAATAAAATGAGTATGGAGAGCAGTGAAAGGAAATTTAACTATAGCTATAAAAATGAAGAAAAGCTAACCAATTCAAAGAATACTTGTTTAAAAACCTTAGGTCATATCTGTCTCTCAAGTGTATGTGTGTATGTGCACACACACAATTATATGCTGCCAAAAGTTTGGTGTATAAACTTTGAACAAAGGATTTTTTAATCTTTAGCAGCCTTAAATGAATATGTCAGTGTTTATTGATGCAGGTAGCAGTGCTTTAGGAATTTTGCATTCAAATGGCAATAGCCATTCTACGTGACTAGAGTTTCTGAGATACTTCAGAAAGCTTTTACGGATTTTTCAGCATTATCATGTGTCAAACAATTCAAAAACTATAATGAACAAAAAGTGAAGAAGCTGAAAATTCTGAAATATTGCCACAATATAGATATATGAATTGTGCAGGATACACATATACTGAAAGCCATTTTGTCTGGTTTCTAGTATCAAAATATCTCAAAAGCCAAATCAGTTTTCTGATGTTGAAATGAAGTGTTCACTTGCTGAACATTCCTTGATATGTTTCTTTTAACTTCAGGAAATACAAATGAAGGAGGAGAAAGCTAAACCCACTAAATGAGAAGAAGACATGGGCTGGAGATAATGAAATAAGGCAGGTTTGATCAGCTAGGTTGAACACCTAAGCTTGACTAACCATCCTCTGCCCAAATTGGATTATTCCAAGCTTGAGTGTAAGACCTTTTGATTCAGGGCACTTGTCTATAGGAACTCACTGGCAATTAGTGAAGGCTAATGCCATAAAGACTGATTTCTTTTCTTCATCAGAGTGTTTAACTGTTTAGATTGGACCACTATAATAAATGTGTGGGCAATTATGATTAATTGAATCAGCAGAATTTTGATATTCCTCTGCATTACAAGTTCTTCCCCACTCCTCAGGAATGGGTTGCCTTGGTTAATATGCATGAATTCCATGGAACAGTACCTGGCTCACTTGCTTTCCTTTCTCTTCTCTAAAAAGAAGCAAATTATGTTTTAGTTGTTTGATCATTTCCTCAAAGTAAGACTTGCTTAATAATTTCCCTGTTCTCCTGGTCTCCAGATCCAAAGTATAGTATCACTCCTAACAACTCTGACACAGTGTAATCCTTTAAAATGTCAAATGTCTTTTTGAAATACCTCGGGAACTCTACTAATGCGGAATAGTTTTTTCTTAAATGCTATATCTTATTGCCCTTTGAAAGCACAAGATTGATTCCTTTCTGTGTCAGAATGCAAATTCATCAGCTTAATTGTAAGAAGAGTTTTGCTTCAAACGGTCAGGCTTATATTCAGTATTCTCTATAATATCTTCTTTCCTTTTTTTCCTTCAGAGATAGGAAGATGGTGAACAATTCTTTTGGAAGTTATTTTATATAAGAGTTATGCTGACATGCACTGAACGTAAACAAATAAAAAAGCACATGAAATAATGCAAGAAAATTATTTCCATGTACAGGGTGAGGCAGCATGACTTCCTTTTTTCAAAACTTAATAAAACCCATTGTATGAATCAGAATTTTTTTTAAATAATGTAGGCACATACCTAAAGTTTTGTTTTACGTAGTTTTGAAGACCAAATTAGATAGGTGACATTCCCATTCTCCATTCTCCATACACTGAGTAAACTGATTTCTGGCGTTTGTCATGATTCTTGCTAGCATAGCAGGTGTTATATTGGCAATTTCTTCCTGGATGTTGCTCTTCAAATCTTGTAGGGTCCTTGGACGGTTCACATAAACATGGGATTTCAAAAAACCCCATAGAAAAAAAATCACAAGGGGCCAAATCTGGAGAGGAGGCCGGCCACTCCAAATCTGCTCAAAAAGTAGGCCTCAAAGGCAAAAGCATGCTCCTCACTGTTTCAACACATGATGGTGACTGAACTGTCTCAGGACAAAACTTTATACTCCCACCTCTCGAACGGGACCACTAGCGCTCTGCTACATCTTCAATCGACTGAATGGTGCGCATTTTAAAAAAGGAATGGTGCCTCACCCTGTATATGCTGGTCCCAAAGCATGCTTTGTTTCTGTCTGTCTGTCCTTCTTCAACAAAACGCTCCCTTAAATCATTAAAAGGTAGAACCAAGATTAGTATTACGCAAGCGTATGGCTATCACCAGATATGACAACTTCATGATAAAGGATGAGTCTACACAGGCAGCTTTAGCTGGGGTCATACCATTTATACCCCAGGCTGATCCTGGGACAACTCTGATACCAACCAGACAGTCAACCAAACTTGCTATAGTGCCTCTTTGGCATCCAGTCAGTCCATTTGGGCTGAAACCACATTTAACCCATACACTGTAACTTTGTCCATCTTGCTACCACTGCTTTTTGCTGACCACAGAGCTTCATGCAAGCATCTGGCCAACCACCTTTCATATTGTGATGTAATAATGGAGTGCCTGCACAACCAGCTCCTTCTTGCTAGCCACACAGGTACCCTATTCTGACATCACAGAGACTCCTGTAGTAGAACACCATGGTTAGTGGGGAGATGCAGTGGCATCAAGAAGAAAATCCATTCAATGATCAGCACAAGGAAATGGTGATTGGGCCAAATCAGACCCCACTACCCAGACTGTTGGAGGGTTCTAGAAACTCCAGAGTATACTCTGACTTTGGCTAAACTGGGTGGGGGGGGGGGAGTTTGATTAAAACAAGAAAAACAATGTTAGCTGCCAGAATCTAGTATACATCTTGGGTAAGTATCTAGCTTACCTTTCCACTTCCTTCTCATAACAACCCAGTTTTGACAGTGAGCTTGAGTTTACAATTATATGAATGAAACATATGTGAAATGTATTAGGATGTCCAAATTTGAATAATTTTGATTAAATGATATGCTGGAAGTGAGGGAAAACAAGGGAGATGAACATTTTTCCTTTAAAACACATCTTTCAGATAACATCCAGTCTGTTCCAGAGAAACAATGTGAAAAGGCAAGAACTGGTAGCATAGTTTTGGGTTGACAATTCCTACGTGTGACTTAACAATGAAGCATTTTCAGCATTCAGAGTGCAGCTATGAATCACTGCTGTTCAAAGCCATCCTTATTCCACTCTCTTCCATGTTACCCAAGCTTGTCAAAAGTTTAAATACATAACACTTCTCTTTATAGATTTCAACAATTCTATTGAGATAAAAATGGGAGCTATATTCCAAACATTTTATGCCCTATTCTAATATATTACTTCAAATTTATTTTGAGTATCAGAAAATATTTCAGAGGAAAAAATGCCTTATGATGTCTGCTAACAGCTATAGTATGGAGGAGGTATGTGCTCTCAATATTTTTTAAAAAAAATAGTTCAAAAGTCATTACAAAATTAGTGGGTGCTGGTATTTTATTTCTAAAGTGTTTCTAAAGTATAGTTAATGAAAAATCCATTACTATATAGAGAGTAATGAAATTTTGTTACTTTTTGTTTATAGTAATTGTTACTATAATTGAGAAAACTCTAGGAGCTTCTTTCTCCCTCATTTTTACAGCTATTGGGGTGCAACGTGCTACAATGGTAGAACACATTTGCCACAATTATTCCATCAAGTTCTGGAATGTTTAATCTATCCACAATTTTGGGGGGAATTTTTAAAGTTTTTATAAACCTTTTTTAAAACAAACAAACAAACCAAGAGCTCTCTCCTGGAATTTTCTTTACACTGACACAAGATAACAGGGATCATTCCCCCTAACTTTTGGAAATATTCATACAGCTATTAATTTTAGAGATTTTTTTGACAAAACTTTTTTTTAAAAAAAAGCCATAACAGCTATCTTATGCAATGCCTCTCATATTAGCCAACAGAAGCTAATATTAACCAATTCTACATTTTCATAGAATCCTAGAGTTGGAGGGGATCACCGAGGGTCATCTAGTCCAACACCTTTTTTCCAGACATAAGGGCACCATCAAAACCCTCCTGACAGATAGCCATCCAGCCTCTAAACTACTTAATATGATCTCCCTATTGAATTGGAAGGGAACCCCAAGGGCCATCCATTTAGGGATTTCTTCCCAGCCTGGCACATAATTACTTACTTGCATTAAAGTATCAATACGTCCTCCACTTTGCAGATTCAACGATTTATTGGAACTCTGGCTGGCTGCTGCTATGGAGGGACAAATATCTCCTGATTGGGGCTTTCTGATGCAAGCAGAATTCTGGGAAATGTAGTTTAGGGCAGAACTTTTTGAATTCTCTGGCATAGTGCTCCTTGCCTTCCCAGAGCTCTGTGCTTTCTTTTCCAGTGAACTCTGCTTCCTCTCCTAATTGTGAGAGGCCATTAATTTAATGAGGAAAGACAGGGGTTTTTTGACTTTGCTTTGCTTTCTTTCACTAAAAATAAATGGATATTGGGAGGCTTCTGAGATTTAAAAAATACAAATGAAAAAGTATTGTGTAAGTTTTGATTCTTAAGTTTTTGGTGTGGGCCATGCCCATGCATCATACGTCTGAATTTAAGAAATGATACAACTTATGAGAACTAAGAAAAAATCCAATACCACTAATAGGGAGGTGTAGAGACAGATTCTAATCCCCTGGGGAAATGAAGGGACATTGTCGTGTCCCTGGTGCAGGAATAGCAATGTGTCTCTGGATGGCACTGGCAAACCATGCTGGTCTGGGCACACATAGTAAATTCCAGTCCCCTGACATTCACATTTTTCCGGCAGACTATACAAGGACATCACTCCCTGGACCGGTAGTAGGTTACCTCACCTGTAGATTAGCTCACCTTCAGCCAATCACTTTGCCATGATGTAATCCACCCTGCTGTTACTATGCAAGCTTTGCTGAGAGCACAAGAAGAGATATAAACAGCTTGGCTGGTCAATAAACTTGAGAGATCACCTCCATGTCCTGCCTCTGCCTGGTTGTTTTCATATTGCGTCCCTTCAGGGAGGGCAGCAAAGAAGACACATTTTGCCATCTCTGTGGTATACTTCCATAGTTTCCCACCTGAATGATTGCAAGTGGTGAAATGATCATTGTCTATATCTGCCACAACAAATTGTATGTTACAACACTAGAATGCCTGTTGTGATATATTTTATAAACTGTTTTAAAGCTAAAATGCATGTCTTCACTAAAATCTGCATGCTGTTCTTGTTAAAGTCTTTGGTTAGACAGTCTTACCCAATTTTATGGGATCAAATTCAGTTGCTGAGGGAGGACATGGAAAAGTTCTTTGAACTGTTCTGGCTTGTCCCTTGCCTGTTATGGCTTGTTCAACAAATCTGATAAGGGGGCTGTCTTAATGTCCCCAATGGAGGCACTGATATGGATTCTTGAAGCAGTAGGGATGCCCCAGAAAGGAAGGCGGGATCAACATGGATGCTTAAGTGCAACTACTTCTAATCTTCTTGTAATACTATTGGTCATTTAGTCCTGGATCATCTTTGAAAGTTTGTGTTGGAATGACCCTTTAAGGCAGTTTCACTCATGCTTGAAGCACAATTAACATTTGGTACTCTGGTAATTAGAATGTTGACTGCTATGACATTTTAAGGGTCATATACCTAATATATAATACCAAAGAACTATGGCCTGGATTACCTGCACAAATATTTTGACCTTTCAAACTCAAAAGTTACTAAAGTTATTCCAGAGATATTTTCCTTGACGAAATACTGTCGCTTGCCCTTCTATTGTCAAAGAATCCTATGTGAACGTTTTCTTTAATAAGATCTATACTTTTGAATATACTCTCCATATCTGTTTTGCATTTTGAATATCTCTTTGAAGATTTGTAATTTTCCCTTTAGTATTCCTGTTTTTCTTTTTCATATTCTTTGTTTAATATATTTCAAAAGTTAAAAGAAACATATTGTCATCGGATCATGATATTGTAATTTTTAGGGCATTTGACCAAGATCACACACACACACACACACAAAATCTACCAGAAAAAAAAACTTAACTTCATCCCCCTTTCTCCACATTGAGAAATCATTTTTAACCTGCAAGAATCTTTCACATCTATTCACTGGACAGGAGAAAACAAAGGACAACCACACAGTGTCTGGATAACTGAACGCACAATGACATCATCCTCCAGAGATTTTAGAAACAGAACTAGAAGGAGACATGTGAAAGCATTAGTTGGACCTTCATGAAGATACATCACCAACAGGATGGTTCCCATTGTTTTATGGTAAGTGGACTAGAAAATATGTTTATCATGTAATTAGAATAATTAAAATATCATTTTCCCATTTCATTTCTGATGTGGTACAATTCTTTTCCTATTGTATCTTTTCATTGTTTCTACTTTTTCTCCAGTTCCGCACATTTAATTATCAGCAGGATTGATGGGGTTTTACAAATGCTATCATTCTTGACAGTATTCCATATCTTCTTGGGTCAGTGAGGTCAGTCCTAATTCATTTCTAGCTTTAAAAAAATGATTTACTTGTCTCCAGCTGAAAGCTTTCCAGAAATCTAATCAAAAGGCCAAAATCTCTAGAGTTTCATATCTTTCTATAGTTTTAAAATCCCCAGCTCCCTTTCCAATAGTTAAACAAAGTGAACTATATAAATGGTATATAACTGTATTTATCTTATTGTTTTTGTTCACACAGTATCTCTTTTCAGTGGAAGTAGATTCAACTTTAACAACAATTTATATTTTTAGGAACATAAAACAGCAAGTTCTCTAGTTAGAATTTTATTTTATTTTAATATATAACATGGTCTCAGCCCCAAAAGTGTGTGTTTCTCAATTCATAGTAGTGCAATTGTTAACACAATATTTTATCACTCTTAGAAATACTTGCACTTGTGAATTCATAGCAGTACTTTTCTGAGCATATGATTTGGTACTATTTCCATTTGAAATATTTAGAAAACCTGCCTAATAACATGATTGGGATACAGAGAAGAGGAGGAAAGGTGGGAACAAGTAATAGTGGTAGTGGAGAATGTGACCTATAGAAAGAAAGAAAGGAAATAGTAGCAAACAAGGGTTAGTTGGTGTTCAGTCAGCTTTCTGACATGTTTCAACTTTGTTCCTTTATTCTGCCTAGTATGGTGAGTTTAGTATCCCCCCATTAATTGCTGCAGATGAGATATAAATAATTTTAATTAAGTGAGCAGATTCAAGGAATATCAAATAGTTCACTCTGATGAGCTTGGTACCTGGTGTTTTAAAGAAAAAGGTAGTGTCACAACTCTTAACAAGGACATTCTGGAGATAAGTGACAACTATCACCATACTACTAATATCCCACCAAATGCAAGGAACTTGAGTATGTGGTGGCTGGACCATTTCAGACATTCTTGGAAGAAACAGATTATCTGGACCCATTCTACTTTTATTACAAGTTAGAGCATGGTACCAAAAATCAGTAGGTGGCTATTTTATTGACCAAAATACTAGGATGTAGTATTGTATTGACCAGAGCTCCTCAGACCTCTTGAGCAGAGGGTCAGTGCACTATCTCTCAGGCTGTTAAGGGGGGCAGACTATAGTTTGAAAACAAATATGAATGAATTCCTATGCATAGTGCACATAACTTATTTGTAGTGAAAAAAGAACATGAAAGAAAAATACAATATTTAAAATGAAGTATTATTATTTTATGTAAAGACTTTCTGTATATATTTTAGATTTCAATTTTAATGTCAAAAATACCGAGTATGATTATACATAGGATTTGTGCTACGTTAGAACAGTAAAGACAAATATCACTTAAGTTAAAAAAATGTTAAATAACCAAAATAAAATAAAGTGTAAACACTAAACTAATCAGAGAATCTGCTATTGCAACACATCCAATGAAGTGGTTTAAAACCAACATTAAAAAGATTAGGACTAAGTACATTCCAGATTATTGTTTTATATTATACAAATATCCAATCTGACTCAGATGGGTACAGCCCTTTCTGTTGATGTTGTCCCATGTATGCATCTCTATTGTTTTTACATCCCCAGACTATCTAAGTGCACAGAAAGTGCCAAGGAGAGGTCACATTCACAATTACACTTTGTTCATAAAACATAAGCTTTGCACTTTTGTTTTTAGCCTTTTTTGAAACTACTGTGGTTAATTACCTTTTAAAAAAACCTTTAACCTGTATGGTCTTGAAGATAGTTTGTGTCCAAGGGAGTTTTCCTCTCAAATCACAATAGATTGTGCCCACTGTACTGGTCTTATCAAAGCCTTGAAAGTTTGTTTGTACTGTGTATTGTTTACTATCAAACACAATCTAGACCTATTTTACCAATGGATTTGTTGACCACATGCCAGCTGTGACCTAAGATGGAAAGACTACATGGAAATAATAGGAAAATACCTCTGTGTGTGTGTATAGCTATTTTAGTGTCAGGAAATACCAATGAATAGAATAATGACAGTTCATGGTTATCCTAGATAACATTTGCATATTTTTCACTGAAAAGAAACAAGCAAACAAATGAAAAACCTATGTGTAATACTTGTGCATAATAAGTTCAGATTTTGATATTACCTGTGCAGGGAACAGCCTTGCTGTCTTGGATTTTTGTGAAATTCTTTCTTACTCTCTGCTTCTCCCTCAGAACTGGAAAATTCCATTTGGGTAACAAGATTGGAATCACAATTTTAGTTCATCAGTGGTTGTTAATGGAGAAATAATTTCAATGTTAAAAGATCAATAAATCAATAAATCTTTAGAACAGTTTAGAAAAGGTGATATTCTTTTGCATCCATATGGTATCTTCTTCCTACACCAGACACTGCAAAAAAGTTGTTAATCTTAACCCTGGATTTTTGTTGGTGTCCATGGGAGAATCAGTAACCAGAAAAAAGGAGGAGGTAAATAGGTTTATAAAGGAGAATAGAAAAGTGAGAAAACGCTTCTTGGTGGGTGGAAGAGAAATGCAATCAAAATTAATTCAGCTATTTTCCTCTCTTGTAGCACAAAGCAAAGATAAGTGGCGGATGTAGGATATCAATATTATGGATGGTATTTTTCAGTTTCATTTTGGTAAGCCCTTGGTGGAAGCATTTATCTTGAATTTAAAGGGAAATTAACATAAATATAATAGTTAAATTTTCCCTTTTAATGTGATTGCAACCAAATTAGACTTTTTGGCTTATTGCTGATTAGCTAAACACACTAATCTCTTTGTATGAATTTCCTTGTCTCTGTTACGTTATTTGTGGATTCCCCAGGTGGCTGCAATTTTCTTCTGCTGGTACCTCCAGTCTGTGATCACTCCAATCAGTGATTGGAGATAAGAGGGCATATTCACTGCATAGAACTGAACTGTTGTTTTCAGACAAGAAAGCATGCATGCAGCTGTGCTAAACAAGCAGGAAAGCTTGCTTAGACACACAGAGAAATGATCAGTGCTTTGTATGGTTGAGGAGGATACATTCAAATTGGCAAGGATTATAATTTGTCTTACTCAATTTATGGTGGCCTTGCCCATTGCTGAAATATCATCTCTGAGACCCTTCCCAAATTGAAATTTGACAAAAATGGTTTCTCAATCTTGCCCATATGTTTCTAACTTTAGCAGTCCATTGCTGTAATGGAACTGTTGTAGGGAATGATTTGAAGACCATAGCTGATTTTTTTTTTAAAAAAAAAACCATCCAGAGCTAGTGTCGTGGTCTGCTAAACAAATATACGCAGAAAACCCTGTGTAATCACTGAAGGAGGAGAGTGCTTCCCATATTTACCTTTAAAGCATAAGAAAGTGGTGATGGGGATGAGGAATTATTCTTATTTCACACTGTTTCCACTCTAGAAATACAGCTCATTTTTCCTGTTATCAAGGTCAGCTCTCTACTTCTCCATTATATGAAGTTTATTTTTTTGTGTGCCAGGTGTGGCTTGAGAAACTACAAGTCACTTCTGGTGTGAGAGAATTGGCCATCTGCAAGGACATTGCCCAGAAGATGCCTGGATGTTTGATTTTTACCATCCTAATGGGTGACTTCACTCATGTCCTCTCATGGGAAGCTGGAGCTGACAGAGGGAGTTCAACCTTTTCTACCCAAAGGAAAAAAGGTGAGTAATAAAAACCCTACTGTTGACCAATCTATGGGGCAGTTGTGCTAAGGCACACATTGATTTTCTCATTCTCTGATGGAGACCAGGAAAGATGGATGGCTAAAGGTACAGCAGCAGTACTATCAACTGAAAAAGCAGGAAGGGTAGTTCTGGAAAAAGGGGGACTATATGAAGATTTCCCACCGTCATCCCTCTCTTTGAGGGCACCTTGTAGAGGAGCCACTTTTCCCCTGGAGACTGCTTCTTTCTGGAGATCCGGCTACAGGATATTTTGCCTTTATTTTGCTCTTGGTCTATATTTAATCCATTCCTCTAGGTGGGCCAAACCAGACAAAGCTATTCTATGAAGAGTTTTAGGACCTCATCACACTAGATCATGGATGCGGTTTAAATCTGATTGCTGCCTCCTGCAGAATTCTGAGACTTACTGTTTAGGGAGGGGCCTTTAAACTGCTCAGCCAAGCAGGTCCTGTGCCTCACTAAACTACAAACCCCAGAATTCTGCAGGAGACAACAACTGGATTTAAAGTGGATCCATGATCTAGTGTTACGAGGCACTAAATGCCCTCTGTGCTTAAAGAGACAAGTGCAAAGCTTGTACTTCATGCACAAAATGTATCTCTCTGTGAAGGGCAAATGTGACCATGTTGCCTCTGGGCACTGATTGTTGAGATTAACTTCACAATTCAGCAGCAGATCAGTTGCACAACTTCAGCGCTTTCCAGTAGATTCTTCCTGCACAGTATTTTTGTCAACTGCTTCCACAGCTTGCAGTCACTCTGGAACCTTTTACATACACTTGAGCACATGCCCGGCCATTGTCAGTTTTACCGTTGTCTTTCCCCCAGTCTAGATGATATTACAAACTTACCACAGCATACAGTTATATCTTGTCTTAGCAGACAGGTTCTTTTAATTACATATAGCCTTCGACGAACAACATCACAGCACAAGGAGAAATATACACTGTACATGACTTCCTTATATACAATTCATTTACACATAGCAATCACTGATTGGTTCCCATCTCATTAACTTAACTCAGACCCAGGATTACATCATTCACAATCACCTGGACTAGGCCAGAACACATTCCCCAAATGATTCTCTATATACAGTTAATGCATGACTCAGCATTTCCAATAGAAGCCTATTAGCAGTGCATGACTCAGCTACATTACATTACAATATATTGTAAAACCTCTTAGATTGTATTGGAAGATGAAAGCAATGGAATTGTAAATGTTGGACAAAGTCAATCAAGTATAGACATTTGCTCTCTCTCAAATTCAAACAGGATTATTCAACCTCTGGAAACTGCACAATGTCTTAGAATAGTAGGTGTACCAGTCTGAACTAGTCTGAACAAGGTAAACAAGACAGTTAAACACTGGATGCAACAATGAGAACATTTCTTTGTCAGTATCCAGGAGAGGGTTGAAAGGAAACTTTCAGTGTGTACTTTAAAATGAGTTTTGCTTTCTTCCAAGATGACCAAGGACACAGGATCTCACATCTAACACTATCCAAATGCTACTTAAACTGAGTTCAGATTCTGGTAAAGGCAGCTGTCTGCCTAAATTCATCAAAGCCTGCTTGCAATTCATTTCTATCAAGCATAACTCATAACAGAATATAAAGAAAACAAGATGATGCTTGTAATTTTAAGACTGCAAAATGCTTTATTACTATGTTTGTAAACTGTTATTTTATTCTAACAAGAAAATCATGCTTAGCTTTGAAAAAAGTGGCATATAAATGTTTTAAAGACACGGGTATTAAATCAATTGATACTAGCAAATTATGGCTCTTTTAAAAGAACCATTTGGACTGAACTGAGTGGCACTGATTAAACTTTCAAATGATCATAGAGCACAGTATGTCATCAGCCAACTCAAATTAAAACCATTTTGAAATCACCATGGCAATTACATTATAACAGACTGTAGTATGGTCTCGTAGGTAGAGGGTCAGTCAGTGCTTCCACAATAAGTCTTGGGTTTTGTGGTTTATTATTCAACTGCTAATACTAAATTGTATCAGTGGAATTTTACATGCTGGGTTATACTCTTAGCACTTGATTAATTTTGAATGAGATATAAAGGAAGTCTGTCTGCTTCTGATTGCACAAGACAATTGTGCATAGAGTTCAACCACCTTGCATTATTAAAACATGGAGAGGTTTCCAAAGACAAAGTAGAAGAATTCTTCTGCAATATTTGTACAACAGAATCAATAAACCCATGAGTTAGGTGGTTATTGTTCTAATGATCATAGCGGATGAATATGAAATGTAATAAACGAAGTTGCAAATAAATGGGAAAGCATACAGAACACAGACTGGACAAAGGAAAAATCTGTGTCCACCTCAAATTGTTTAAGATTGCATTCCAAATGATGCACAACAATTCAATGAGGCATCCTTCTTATTTATTTAATATATTTATGGTTCACCTTCATTCCATTATGAACCTTAAATCAGTGCACACAAAATTCCCATATAGCATTCCATTCACATATAAAAACTGGGTAGTTTAACTTCAGCAACATAAAATACATTCAGGGTAGCTTTAGAATCTATGTCTAAGATTCAGTTACAATATAAAAATATCCCTTTGATTCTGCAGTGGAGAAGAAAAAGGCATAGAAATGAAAGCTTTCTTAATGAGATGTTGAAGTCTGATGAATCATCCTTAATGTGTCCTTTTCATAGCACTCAATTGCCATGGCCGATCCCAATATTATCAATTTTCCTCTACCACTGGGTGATTCCTGGCCAATATACTTCTGTGTTTTAAACTCCTAGCTTTGTTGTAGATATGTGTACCTAGGCATGAAATATACCATTTCTAAAAAATAAACATATATTTCTTTATTTTATAAACAAGTATTAATTCATTCATATAATTCATTCTCTCAGATTCATTTAAAAAAATTCCACCAAGAATAGTCTGAAGGCCACAGACATAATATTCATTCATATTTATTTATTTATTTATTTATTTATTTGCTGCATTTCTATACCGCTTTTCTCACCTTTAGGGGGTCTCAAAGTGGTGTACAGCATAATAATTGGCAAAAATTGAATGCCTCACATACTAATAAAAACAATACATTACATATAAAAAACAATAACATATAAATGTAACTTAAAATCATTAAAATTGTCATAGCCAATTCCCCAACTTTCTAGAAGGCAACTGCCAACTTTCTTCCTCTCCAGCTTTTGTTGCAAATCCCTCCAATCTTTGCTTAGTTTATTGATCTCAGCTCTGCTTTTGCTTTTGGCCCTTGCAGCCTTTCTTTGTCCACGGAATCAGTTTTTTCATTCTGGGTTCATTTGCTGCCCATTCATTCTGTTTTTATATTCACAACTGAATGTCCACCTACAGCTTGCCTCCTCTAATTTTAGATACCACCTTTCACGTATCCCAGAGCCCAACATCCCAATCTCTTCCTCTCTAGCTGGAGATTTTCCACCACATGTATTCCATAGAATGCTCATTATTACTCCATTCAGTGGCAGCACAATCTTGATCTTCTTTAACTATATGCCATAAATGCTCAAGCTTGAACCAGTCTGAAAAATGACACTTGAATACAGTAAGGGCATCTTTACAATATGTATCTATGGCCCCAGCCATATAATCCCGTTTCAGAAAGCAGATTAACTGCATATGAACGAAATTCTATGGTAGTATAGATTCATATAATCCAGTTCAGTGTCGTTCAATCTGCATTATATGAGTCTGCACTGACAATTATAATGCAGTTCAAACTGGATTATATGGCAGTGTAGATGGGGCCTTACAAAAAAGTGTCAGTTCAAAATATTCTATTTTCCCCCTTTTTTAGTGTTGAGTCTCTTTTAAGAGAGAGAGAGAGAGAAATAATAGTAAGAATTAGTATACTATACAATCTCCTGTCCATTAAAGCTGTTTCTCCTCAGAAGTGCATCCTAGTTTGCCTGTCATTATAAACTAAGAGTTCAGGTTGTACCTAAATCTCATTATTATGTGGATAAAACTGGACTTTCCCCTCATGCTACTTTCTTGTAATCTTAAAACTTAGGGATGCATGTCCACCGAAAAGTCTATACATAAGTGGCTACTGAACATCTTATATTTATTGGGATACTACTGAGAACACATAAATCCAATATATATTCATAAAGGTGACTCACATCAGTGGAGACAGTCAGTCGGCTAAGATACAAATGGACACTCACAGGAAAATCAATACATCTTACCTTTATTTTATTTCAGTCAGCACATGGATTATATTTGAGTACATTAAAAGACTTGGTCCATAGGAGACCATTTCCGCTAATAGATTATCCCATGTCTGTTGTGTTTTCACTTTGAAAGAAAATGTAGTTCCTTACAGCTTATTTTATTCCTCTGTGATGTTTTTGTTTTTCTGCCCTAGATATTTTTGAGCATGTTTTCATTTCAGTAGTCATCGTATGCCATCCACTGCAGTCTTACTTCAGAGATCAAACTGTAACATTAACATGAAAGGGTCATGTCCCTATTTGAATAAACTAGCCCACACTGTTGAGAGCAGAATATCTCACACTGGAGCTTGTTTCTTCATTGTGGTCAATGTAATTCAGGGTCATAGTTCAGTGTCTTGGGTGAGAGACCTGAGCAGAAAAAAGAATAGGAACAAATAACATTAATTGTGGCTGCCAAATAGGACACTGAGAAACAAGGAGAAGTTGAGGCCAAAACCTGTCCTCTGAATGTACTTGAGACACATGAAGTTAAGTGTTCAATGTACTTAGCTTTACACATTAGTGTTTTATTGATAAAAGGCTTGGCACAAAAGGCCCTTCATTTGAAAAGTAAGATGATATTATTACAAAGGAAATAGGACAATATGAGTAAAGTAGGTGATGAATAATGGACAAAAGTTGACAATCTTGTTGGAGAAATTCTACTTGATGTCCACCCTTTATTCCACCACTGTCCAGAGGCTCATTTTTTACTTTCATCTCCCTCTTATTGGTCTACTTGTTGGGATGACAGAGCAATGTCTCAAATAATCAACAAAGTGCCAAAGAAGCTAGTTGTAGATTTCTACTCTAAAATGCAGCAGAAGATTGCAAAAAGTATCCATATGTCATCTTCTTACTACACTCTCAATTCAGTATATAAAATTATAAATGATGAAACCTTAATAATATACATGTGGTATATTGTATCTTCTTTGATTTTTTTTCATGTATAAATGGATTAACCAATGCCTGGTAATCTGTGTATTGGAAGAGGACGTGACTCTTAAAGTGTAATAAACTTAAGAATTGTAGGGAAGATAACATCTGTGTTATCCAATAGTGTGTTGTTCAATTCTGAACACCACAATTCAAGAAAGATATTGACAAGCTGGAATGTGTCCAGAGGAGGGTGATTAAATGATAAAAGGTCTGGAAACCATGCCCTATGAGGTGCATCTTAAAGAACTAGGTATGTTTAATCTGCAGCAGAGAAAGTTGAGAGGTGACATGATCATCATGTTTGAACAGACTACATTGTAGAGGTTTGCACTGACAAAACATTTGAGGTGTCTCCATTGCCTTTATTCAGATTTATGCTTTATTAATAAACAGAGAGGGGAGAAGGCATACATATATACCCAAAAACTGGACTGCCAGCTCCAATATGTTACAATTCTGTTTCAATAACTGAATCCCTTTACACCAAACCAGCACAAGATCCATTATATCCAAGGTTATCAAATATAACTTCTATTATGTATTGCTTATTTGAATTTGAACTATTTGGCTGTCTTGAAAAACAATACAAATTCTTGCAGTGTACTCACTACTGAGAGACTGATTACTAGCAACCCCCAGGACTTGTCAAGAACTTTATCCACTTGATTTTCTTTTCAGTTTCCCAGTCCGCTCTCTTTGTGTGGTGATTATTCCAAACATCAAAAGTTCATTACTGCTAAATAACCATTTTTTTTCAGTTTGGATAATGGGGCCCACACCCTCAGATGTAGGCAAAGCAACAAACCTTTAATTTTGAACCCTGCCAGTCCCAGCTGCTCTCTATTCCTCTCTGCCCCAGTGAGGTCAGGTGGAAGTCCCAACCAATGAGAAAGCAGATCCCAGGTGACACATCTCCTGACCAACTAGGGGAGAGAATAGAAGGTTTGTATAGTTACCAAACTTTATAACATGTCCTGCACTTTTCTGTATTAGTTATGCTTGTTCTTTTGCTGATTGTGCTGGTCTGTCATCCATCTGACTAGGGGAATAAATCTCTGTTATTGCCTTCAAACCTATTCATGTTTTTTTTTCTCCTGGATTTCAAAGTAGCATGGCATGCTGGGCAGATGTGCACTCCCCTCTGGTGGCAGATAACTGATTTTGGTAAAGAAATGACCCTTTATTTCACCAAATGTCTTATTTCTGGCCTCTTTATTTCATGATTGACATTCAAAGAGGCTTTCACATCTCTTAGCATTGCAATCACCTTGCACTTTGTGTGATGTGCAGATTGCAAATGTATGCAAAGATTTAGCTGGCCACTCTTCTACCCTAATACTCCTCTTCTGGAATATTACTCATAAAACTGAAGCTAGTCTTGCTAAATATAGAATATGTATCTTCAGTATATGACTCTGTTGTTTTTCCCTAAACTGTTTATGTATTGCCAACAACAGGATAAATTTGAGTTTCTCAAGCATACTCAGAATGCATTGCTTTGGAACATAAAATCAACAAAATGGAGCTCATGAAGGATGTACTCCATATTTGAGTGACAAAATGCACAGCAAGAGTTCTTCAAGTTCTAATTCATCCCTTCAGTTCCAAAAAGGAAGCAATCTTTATGTTCACAGCCCATATTCAGCATCCACTTAAAGCAATTATTGCTAAAATGCTTACAAGTTTAACACTCATTTGTAGTAGTGTTTCTAATTATTCTATTTTGCTAGCTTCAGCTCCTTCACAAAATCTGTCCCATCATCCTATTTAGTAAATTCTTCATGCCACTAATGATCTTTTCCATTCTTATGCTCTTTACAGTTTGGCTTAATCACACTGGCTTCTCTTATGCTGTTTTAATGCTTACATTTTACTGATCGGCAAGCCTTAGTCTTCATGCATCATATCCTTGATAACTAATTTCTTTTTCTATGGGAATTCTTCATTTATATAATGTACTCCAAAAATGCATAGACATTTTCTAGGCTTAGACACAAACTTTCTTATACTCTAAAAACTTGCTGCACCAGCAAGCAAGAGCTTTATTATTCATGTGCAGATGTCTACGGACTGCACAAGCATTGGTAGCTAGCTGAAAACATGGGATTAGGGTTCAGATGCACTGTGGACATTTCATATAAAATTGGTCATCTCTTTGCACTGTGTTTTAGCTTTGTCTCATTTCAATGATGGAGAAGAGGGGATATATTTTAGCAGTTAGGTGATTAGTCTCCAGCATCTGCAGCTTAATGTACAATGTTACTAATTACACAGCATGGGAACCCTCAAATCCCCCAGATGACATGGACAGTGTTATCCTAAGGAAAACATAGGTTTTCCAAACTCTGGATATTTCTTGTGAAAGAAATTTGTGCAAGACTCTAATAAGTTCTAAGAGCAGACAATTCTGAGTTGGATACATAAACAGTAGGTCTGGGCGGTTTCGTTCGTTAATTTTGTAATTCATTAAATATTTGTTAATTTTAGCAATTACAAAATGATTACAAAACTTATTTTTAAACCCGGAAGTGTTTTTAAATATCGAAACGGCATGCGCCAAATATTTTTGTATTTCCGTCCATTTCGGAAATACGTAAGATGGCTTGGCTAGATGCTTGCTGGGAGCTCTCCTCTCTCTCCTCTCCTTAGCCAGTCAGAGCCTGAAAGAGGAGGAGGAGGAGGAGGAGGAGAGGGCGGGGAAGGCGCCGGCTGAGCAAGCGAGCGAGAGGGCGAGCGACCCTCAGCGGGAAGGCGGCCCGTCCCTCCTTCCTCACCTTTGCGGTGGGTGTGCTTCCTTCTCCCAATTCCGCACTGAAACCTTAGCAGAGGGCTGGACTAGATGGCCTTTGGGGAGCCCCTTCCTCCAATTCCGCATTCAAACCTTAGCAGAGGGCTGGACTAGATGGCCTTTGGGGACCCCCTTCTCCCAATTCCGCACTGAAACCTTAGCTTCGGAGGAGCCGGGCCCGACTCGGCGGCAGCGCTTGAGGGCCCGCCAGAGTGAGTGCCTGCCTTCCCTCCTTAATAATAATTTCTCCTCCCTATTCTACTAAATTAATAATTAAATTAAAAAATATTGAAAAAATATTGAAAAAAAAGGGCGCCATCTTTACAAAATGTTTTGTAAATATTAACGAAATTTCATAAATACCGAACTTTTTTAAGGGAAAATTTTGTAATTATTTTAAATATCGAAACAAAAAACCCCCCAAATACAAATCGATTTTAGAAACAAATTTTTGCGTTGTTACCCAGGCCTAATAAACAGTTTGAAGCTGTTTTAAGGCATTTTCTAGAAGCTGCCATTTTAAATGTCTTTCTGCATTAATTAATTGCATTTCTATTCTGCTTTTCTCTCAAATAGGTCTAACATGTGAGTTAGTTTAATTCTCTAAAGTAGGATACTATATTCCAGTGTCCTCCAAATGTTTTTGACTACAAATCCCATAATTGGCCTTACTGCATTGATGGAAATTCTAGTCCAAAACGTCTGGAGGACATCAAACTGGGAGAAATTGCTGTAAAAGCAAATCCATTTGACAATAATTCACTATCCCAGTTCACTCCTAAAGTGTTGGACATAGGAAAAGAAGGTACCTCTCTGTCAAATGTCAAACAATTCTTTAGTAATAAAAAAGAATTTCTCAGTGTGTGTGTATATTATTACCCTTATTTTTGATACACTAAGGGATAGCCTGAATCATGAAAGCCTAAGGCTTGAACAGGCCTCATAATGATAGAGAAGCTTCTCATTCAGAGGATCACCATAAGTTGAAATTGACTTTAAAACAGTTTAAAACAACAAACACTTTTCAGTTAACATCTATATAAATAAAAATGTAATGTTCGTTTGTGGGATTAACAGAACTCAAAAACAAGTAGGCCAATTGACACCAAATTTGGACAGCATATACCTAACAACTGAATGTATGTCCTTCACTCAAAATTGTTTGATTTTGTCATTTGGGAATTGTAGTTGCTGGGATTTATAGTTTACCTACAACCAAAGAGCATTCTGAATCCCACAAATGACTGAATTGGGGCAAATTTCCCACACAGAACCCCCAGAAAATACTTAAGGCCATCCAGTCCAACTCTCTTCACCAGGGCAAGAAAATGGAATCAGAGCCCTCCTGGCAAAGAGCCATCCAGCCATTGATATATATAGATGATTCACACACACACACACAGATATAGTATCATAGATTTGAAAGGGACCCCTAAAGAAGGACTATGATATGTTGCATATTCCAGAGTAGGCAAACCAGACACTCTCCACATCAACACTGACAAAGAAACAACAAGAAATACTGTTTACCCACAAGCATAAAGAAATTACATATATTAGAAACCAACACTTTCTCATTACTGTATTTTCCAGATCACCACACTGGGCCACAGCAACGTGTGGCCCGGTACATAAGAGATATTTTTAAAAGGCGTGGTCAGGCAGGGTGACTTTAAAAAGTGTAAAAGTATTCACAAAAGGGCAGAAAACAAAAAAGAAACAACCCATCGCTCTTTCTTTAGATAAAAAACTTGCCAGAAGGAAGAAATTCTAAAGAGCTAAGGAAACGTTTAGAAACAGAAACAAGAAACAGGCTGCTAAATGAGGGCACTTCCAGGCAATGCCAAAATCCCTATTTGTAATCTAAAACAAAAAATCCTGGGACCTGACAGCAGTCCTGGGATATGGTCCCCTGCTGTCCTCACATCTTCTTTTGAAGTGGATCAAGATGGAGGTCGGACAGGGTATATCCAGCAGAAATTTTGTTTTAAAAAAATCCCTCTGTTATGTTCTGGACTGTATATTGCACATGCAAATATCTTAATATACACACAAGCAGATTTGCAAATGTGCACAAAATGGAGGGAATTATAAAAAATCTTTTGGTCTCTCTTCCCCAAATTCTTAATTCAATCTCTGTTTAAGATTATAAAGTGCAAAATAAAGAGTTTCAGAGCTCGAATTACTTCCCATTTGTGCTTCCCTTGAACTATCTGTGTGTCTGTTTGACAGCCCAATCAGTTGATCAGCTGCTTTGGGCTTTTTAAAAGTGCCTGTGCACTGGAGCCGTCTACACAGGGGGAAAGGAAGGAAAGCACACGCAAAAGTGTGCTTTTTCAGACTGAATTGGGTTTTAAGCATATCTTTTTAAACACATATTTTAATCTCTTAACTCAATCTTTCCCACACTTTGGCTAAACGTCATTTAGCCACACACACTTTTAACTGGATTATTTCTGGGTTTTACATCATGTGCAGAAGGGTCCCGGCATAGATATGTTGGGGAATGGTATAGCTGGCTGAACTTCTAAATAGGAGTACTCTACAATGCAAGACTTTATAAGTCTTCCATCTATCAACTAGTCTGAAGCTTTGTATCAAGATCTAGATGTTCTGCATTCTAACTTCCTCCCATGGTACTTTTATTCACTATCCACAGTGTTGTGGATAAAAAGAAGGTCCAAGGACACAGAAATAAGGAGATATACATGGTTGAATGAATGGGAGAAACAGAATCAGAGTGACTGAAAATGCATCCCAGGGAGTCTTCCACACTAACCTAAAACCCGAGATGAAGTGGGTTAAAATAACTCACTTCCTCCCAGGTTTCAGTCCCCATCCCCAACCCAAACTCTGGGCTTTACCATGAGGGCTGGCCAGATGGAATCCTGGGCCAACCATAGGCTGGCCCAGGATGCCATCCAGCCCCCTCCAGCCTCCCACTTCCCTAAAAAAAAACTTCCCAGAGAGGCCTGTGGACAGCACAGGCTCCTAAGTACAGGACTCCTGACATGATAAAATGACATCAGGAAGTGGCTGGGGTGGGGTGGGGGGGAGAGAGAAGGGAAATCCCTAATCTCCTTCTCCCACCTTCTGATGTGCTATTTTCTCATATCAGGAGTCCTGTAAAGAGGGGCCTGCCCTGGCTGCAGGCAACTCCAGTACTTTGTTTTGGGAAAATGGGCAGAGGGTGGAGGCACCCTCCCTCTGCTTCGGGCTCCAGGAGCCAATAGAACTGGGACAGCTGTGGGGATTGTCCCCCAGTAATGCAGAAACAGTTCCTGGAGTCAATCCCCTCAGGGCCCACACCTAGAAAGATCCAGACCTTACATTAAGGTCTCTGCATGAAATTGCTTTTACCTGAGGCATCATTTGGATGCCTCAAATAAAAAGTGAGACAGTTCCCAAGTTTTTGACCTGTCTGGAAAAGCCCCTAGTATACCTTGGAAAACTGAAAAGCATGGCTTATTTGTGAGCACTGGATTGGCTACATCTAGTGATAGCAGGCATGTAGCCAGGGGGGGGGGGGGCTCGGGGGGCTTCAGCCCCCCCCCCCCGAAATTCTCATGGTGGTTCGCGAAAAGGCCTTACTGGTGCATTATTTAAACTGTTATGTTTATTAATATCATGATTTGATCACCATTCTCAATATATCCCATATGTATGGGGGTATTGGGGTAATGATACAAAAGGTTTGCTAGGCTAGACCCTCTTTCACTCAGACTCAGCCCCCCCCAAAACTCAGCCCCCCCCCCCCGAAACCCCCCCTGAAAATTTTTTAGCCCCCCCAAAACGAAATCCTGGCTACGGGCCTGAGTGATAGCCTCTCTTATTTCCACCTGTTTTCACCTTCTCCCTACCACAACAAGGCAAATGGGATAATATTCTTGTGACAAAGAGTGTAATGAAACTTTGAGTTGTTTGGCCATCTAACCATAAGCTTCAGTGCTCAGTGCATGCCCTCAATAAGGTTAATGACTAAAATCACTGTAGCCAGAAATTAATTAAAGGCAGAGCAAGAGTGATAATAAGGCAACTGCAATTGTGTGAGAAGTGGCTTAAATGAAGGATTTGGAAGTAAAATATTTCTAATCAAGGTGTGATTGAAGTTCTCCCACCACCACCCCATTATTAAAATGCAACGTACACTGTCAATACACTATACTACTATGGTAATATATTTTTTAACCTACAGGCACAAACTTACCTTACAGGTCAATTATATGGTAGGAAGAACTGTAGAAGAGGACAGATAAATAAACCTTGGTTATGTAAAAGTTAAATTGGTGATGCTGCTTTGCTAGTTCTTCTGATTTTAATACTGCTACCAAATTTGTGCATATAAATATACCCTCCATGGCAAATATGTTCATATAACCCACACACTGAAATGCGAATTAAGAAGCAATAAGAGAACGAAAGAGAGGACAATGGAAAAAAGCAAAGTAATGGTTGCTTTTTTTAATGACACAAAACTCATTCCCTAAAGACTTTTCACATTGGTCTTTCTGGAAATGGAATGAATAATGTTTTTGAAAGGACTTTGGAACTTCCATTAATTCAAATTAATGGCTTTCTGAAATATATGTTAAACTATAGGTCAATGATATAATAGTATTAAGTTGAAGGACACCAGTCATATAATTCTTTTTAAAAACTCTTTTCACTCAACAGACCCTGCATTAATTTTGCTACGGGCAGAATATTTTAATGAGGAACATTAGAATACACTTGTCAACCCCACTAAATATGTGTCAATTAAATATGATATGCAATTTGCCATTTTATCCCACGGAGATGAACAATGAAATCTCATCGTCATTGTTTGTTTAAATTGTACATTCCTTATACAGTTTCCCAGGGATATTATTTTTGAATGTCCAAGGCAAATAAGTCCCACTAATTAGGATTTGTGTTTTGCCAATGATCTGGTAAGCCCAGTTTTAATAGAACCAAGGTTAGTAGGGATGGTGGGTGAGGCTCTGAAGATCATCATTTCAAAATTTGCCACTACATTTTTATCAGTGACAGTAAACCAGTGAAAATTCCATTTTTGCTATTAGGTTCCTTGAAGTTGACTCCAATATATGACAACTGTATCCTAGGACAAGATTTACTTTGAAGTGGTTCGCAATTGTCTTCCTTTTAGAATAAGAGAATATTATTTGCCCAAAATAAGTCAGTGTGTTTTAATGATAGTATCTAGACTATGCCAAAGGGACCCCTAAAGTTAGTTAGTTACACAACTAACTTGTAGTCCCTTAATAAATGTGGCTGTTAGGTTTTGTCTAAAATGGGCAATACTGTAGAGTATACCCAAATGAATCTGCAAAGTGCAGGGGGAGAGAGAGATACATCTCCAAATGGTCAGTGGATTGTTGTTGTTGCTGTTGTTGTTTTAGTAGTAGTTGTTGTATTTGGAAAAAGCCAAGCTCTTTTCAGCCTATGTACATATATAATAATAATAATAATAATAATAATAATAATAATAATAATAATATAAACATATAAAAGCAACATTAAATCAAAAGGACACCTGCAGAAAACATTTTACACTGCTTAAAACATATTCATATCAGTATAAAATTTAACTGCAGAAATTTCTGGAGCTGAAAATTTCATTTCATTGGCTAGAAAGAGAAAAAAAGTGTACCAGTTCTTTTAATGTATTTTATTTTATGGCAAGAGACCATACATGGAATTGTGCAGAGGAAGGGAGAAGAATCAAACTTACATCCATCAGCAATAGCTCTAATTACAGAAGTCTATATTTAAGAAAGTGAGTAATTATGAAACTCTGTATGCCATTCACTAGATATTATAACAGATGCCAAATATGATCTTATGTCCATGGGATCTCATTTTCCAAAGCTTCCAGAATGTACTCAGTGGATCATTTTAAGCCATGCTGCGTGAGCTATCAAGGTTAAGTTGCTGTGCAATTTATTTAGAATTGTTTAAAAATGCATGTGGCAAAATCATTATGCAATTCATCAAGCATCTGCTGTTGTACAGAAAATGATACATGCTTTATAAATGTCAGTGCTTTGAGCCATGTTCCCAAATGATTGTATATGGAAAGAAAATTGAGGCCTGTCAGTTTTGGAATACAAATCTGATTCCTAATACACCAAATCCAGAGGGGGGAAACAGAAATGACCATGACTTATTGCTATATATTAGGCTTACGCAGAAATCTTTATCTTGTATATCAACTAATACTGAAAATAAATTATATTTTAACAATATAGTATGTTGAATCCATTCTTTTAATAGAAGACTCCTATTCAGTGTTCCATTCCCCTCAGTATAGTTTATTTTTCCAATCAATGTTCAGTACATTATGGAGACTGTGTTTGCTCAGTTCTTTACAAAATTGGGTTGTTGATTAAGGACATTATCACATAAGGCACCTAAAATAAGTTTCTATTGAAACCCCCTTTTTTTAAGGATGGAATAGTCCTGCCTGGCCCCTGTTGTTATCTCACCAAGCTTTTGTGAGACACTTTGAGAAAGCTCAAAGCTCATTTAGCTTCCCACAGCTGAAGGTCATAAGTCCTCCCAAAGAGTGCATTCTCTGTCTTTGTCAATTTTATTTATTTATTTATTTATTTATTTAATAAATTATTTAATTAATAAATCTAATTTATTAATTATTTAATTAATAAATTATTTAATTAATAAATTATTTAATTAATAAATCAATGAACCCCATTTGGTTGGTTTGTTTGTTTTTCTGTAAGAAATGCACAACTCAGAAATCTCATAATCTTGTGATACCAGCCTTTAGTTCAGTAAGAGGTTTATTTGATATATTGCACACTTAGAATTAATTTTAATAATTTTAATCATGGCATTATTAAAATTAGTAAAATTAATTCTAAGTGTTTAATTAATTTTTGTGAAGTGCTTTTTTTTAAAAAAAAAAGAAGTCTGAAAGATATTTCATCTATTTCTAAATTTTAATATGAGACACTATGCTGATAATCTATTAAAAGTAAAAATATCTCTCTATCAGTAATTAGTGCAAAGAGCACTGATGGTTGATCTTGACTAAAGGTAAGCAGAAGCACACATACAATTACAAAGGGTAGCAGTATATAACTTCAATTTTGTTATTCATATCAATGAGAGAAGGCTATTGAAATTTCCACTAATTTAGTGTTATATTTTTGCATAGCAAAAAAAATCCCTTCAAATACATAAATAAAATGTGTGACATCTGTCTTTTTGAAATCACAAGACTTGTGAAATTAAAAATAATGGCATTTCTATTTCTTAGAATAATAGAATGTAGGAAAAAGAGCCTTCTGTTTGAATGCTTGGCTGAGAAACATGGAAAAACTTTTCTTTTAATTAGACCTTTATTCATGTCTTAACAATAATAGAATGCTATCAGTATTTCCACTGATTTAATGTTATATATTTTTGTATAGCAAAAGAAACATTCCTTCAAACACATAAATAAAATTAAATACAGATATTGCAACATCTATCTTTTTGAAATCACAATACTTGTGAAATTACAAAGAATGAAATGTATCAAACATTTCTGTTTCTTACATAAATATCATTTTTACATCTATCCCTTACATCTTTAAGTTTTATTATTGTGTTGCTAACTCCAACGACAGGTAGAAAACCCAAACAAGGTAAGAATCTTAGTACAATATTCCTCAATGTCTTCTTCATCAGTGGTCCATCAGATATATTACATCTTAGCTTTTATGTAGTTTCTAGACACAGAAGTCTTAAACCAAATTCTTCAAGTAACTTCAGTAGCTGCATGGAGAAAAACAAGGATAATACAAATAAAATGTGTCACCATTATTTATTTTTAAAGTACCCCATTTACAAGTTATACTTTAACAGAATGATAGAGTAGACATCACTTACTGCACTCTTCTATGTCCCCTTCTACAATGCCATATAAAATCCAGATTTTCTGCTTTAAATTGGCTTATATGGCAGTGCAGACTCTTATAATCCAGTTCAAAGCAGATAACATGGATTATCTGATGTGATAATCTGGATTATGTGGCAGTCTAGAAGGGGCCTATGTCAAACAGATGCTTTGTCAAGTCATCATAAACAGATATCAACATCTGCCAGTCCCTAGTCACAATGTCCTTGGAGGCAGTCTGCTCAGAAAATACTGAAAAAAGGGTTTAAACTATTAATATTCCAGTATTCAAAGTTATATCATGTGTACTATGTTGGATCATACCTCTACCTTTGTTTACCTGCCTGCTTGGAGACTCCACACCCTCATCATCACTGCATATCACTAGTCTTGTTGTGCTAGGAGAAGAACTCACTCACTTATTTCTGAGCAACTGCAGTAAAAAGATTTTAAAATAAGGGGATATGCTTCCCAGACATAATTTTAGATATCTATAGTTTCCTTGGTCAAGAAAATGCAAGCAGAGAGAAATTAAGAATAACTGTCAACTTTTAAATTTATAAAAATACTATTTACTATATAAATTTAAATAGTAATAGTGCATTTAAAAGTCCTGTTATATTTATGTTCCTACTGTTACACATATACATTTCGCAATATAATATGCCCCTACTCTATTTCCACAAAATGGTTTGCAATACTTTTGTATGGCAACTACTGCTGGGCATCACTTGCAACTTCCTCCTCTGCTGTTTCATTGCGTTCTTCTGAAAGAAAATCTACTTTTCAGTTATAAGTTTAGTTCCAATGTCTCATTCCACTTTGCATTTGTCAAGGTTCAACACTAAGAACACAACAGAAGTATTGTTATTTAAGCACATAGCAAAGTAATGTGCTAAAAATAAACTTTTAATATGATTTCAAAAAATTAATCAATATCTTCATCATTTTCTTGATTTCTCTGCACTTCTCTTTCCCCGTGCATATCTGCAGCATGTAAAGGAACACAAGATTATTCTTCAGAAGACATGGCATAAATTGGATAAGCCAGTTCCACACCACAGAAATCCTGATACAAGGGGTATTTTTAAGTAAGGTCCATTTTGTTGTAGACACTAGTAGTTTGTGCGCATACCGCAACAAGCGCATGCGTCGTGTACTGGCATGCCTCGGGAACAACTGTGCTCAGTTTCCGCTCTGTAGCTAACCTGTACGGTTCTGTTCTGTACTTTAAAAATGTTTAAGACTATCAACTCACCCTCCACATGTGAGGTTTGCTCAGTGATATGGTTTTTGTCAGCAAGGAACCTGCCTGCTGCAGAAATTTATTGTCAGATTTGTGAAGTGTACAGTGATACTGTTATGAGTGAAAGCAAAGTGCGTAAGTGGGTACGACAATTCAAAGATGGCCGTGACAACATCCATGATGAGGACTGCTCCAGTTGCCCTTCTTTGATTACAGACAATTTGATTTGATCGCACACTCAAATCTTTGGTTTTTGTGGTCCTCTGTTAGGAGTTTCGGGACCCAACAGGAGCACAGTTTCCTAAACTTTAGGTGTTCAGAAACAATGTTGTAAAGCACTGATCTCGACATGTCAGGAAATTTGTTTGAGAGACCTGTTATTGTGCAGCGCCTGTTCTCACAAATCCTCACTTCAACTGAAGCCACCAAATCAACAAGTGTCTACAACAAAACGAACCTTACTTTAAAAATACCCCTCGTACTAGTAGCCTTATTTACATTCTATTAAAATTAATCATCATAAGTTTTATTATTCATGTATAGGTTTTGGGTTTTTTTACTTTCATCATCTTCCACTGGACAAAATCCTTTTACATGTAGATCTTTGCCTGTTTTATGTAGGAAAAAGTATCACTGCAGTTCCTTTCAATGCCAATTAGGAACATATAACTAATTGGCATTAGTACCCTCTACTTTGAGAAGTCTCCACTTTGGTCTACCAGTAGAAACCCATCGGCTTTTCATGTCTGCCGCTTCTACCAACCAAACAAGAAACCTCTTTGTCAGATTGCCACTCCTATTTTGTTGTCATTTGTTTTAAGTGTCAATATGAACTGCCCTGAAAAGATGATGCCTATTATTATGTGTAAGTGAAATTCTTCCCAAGGCAGATTTTTTTAGTGACTATGCAGGCACTAAAGTGACTTCTTGGCACTTTAGAGGAGAAATTTACAGTTATTAAGTAGAAGAAAGTATTATTAGTTGAATTGATTTATTTTGGTTAAAAGGAATCTCAGATTTGAAACCTCACACCCCCACTTTTTTTGGAACCATAACATAGGCTTCCCTTTACTTTGAAGCAAGATTCAGTCTTTTACCTAGTAATGTATACCTATATACTATATATAATTTTTTACAGCTACATAGCTGTTCCAGATCTAGGAATATAATGTTTTTGCAATAATGTACATACATAACCTTCCCCAAACTACAATGAAATTACCACAGTTGGAATGTTTCTGTGTAGACTGATGCACCAATCAAGTTAAATTTGCATTTCATTTCCAGTGCTATTCTTTGATCATAACACCTAAGAATATCAATTGTTGACTCCCCACACCAAACAAAAACACAAAAAGAAACACAAAAAACACACAAACAAATCATTGAACTGTGGGTGCTGTAGATTAATATTTGAATATGTTTGTAATCAGTATTTATGTATTTATCATGGATAAGCAATTAATTGTATAATATTTGTATACGTGCAGATAACATTAAGCAACTTTTTCTCTCATTTGCGGAGAATGAATGTGGGGTAAAAGTAAATATAGCAATAGTAACAACAGCAACAGCAACTCTTTGCTCTATCTGAGAAGACACAAGGAATATGGTAACAAACAGTTAAATTGCCAGATGTGGTAGTACACATTACTAATTACTTCTTACATCAAGGCCATTCAGTAAAACTCACTGACATGCAGCCAAAGCAATATCCACACCACCACTTCCCACAATAGGCTATTCAGCCTAAAATGAAAAGTCTACCAATCAAGCACCTCTTCAACACTTCAAAGTAAGATGTTCAAGTACTGACCAGGTCATGCAATAAGGAGACTCATTAAAATGTCATGTTGGCATCTCATTCTCTGTAATTTCAACACATTACTCCAGATATTACACAGAAATATTTCAAAGGTGTCCC
This sequence comes from Anolis sagrei ordinatus, assembly GCF_025583915.1. Taxonomy (NCBI): domain Eukaryota; kingdom Metazoa; phylum Chordata; class Lepidosauria; order Squamata; family Anolidae; genus Anolis; species Anolis sagrei. Next base: position 157,595,750 of record NW_026847438.1, read on the forward strand.
TGACCTAGATATGTTTGGAAGGAGAATATGTAGCATTGAAGTCAGATGACATTTCCAACTCTGGCAATGTTAAAGTGCTGTTCATGTGTTGATCTGATGGGAGGGACTACATTTATATTCCTCCTTGGCAATGCAGAGCTGGATTGAATGGTCCTTGGAGTTTCATAAATGTAACATGCAAATATTTTGTACCCATAACAATGGGCTTATTAAGTATTTAAATTGTTTTCTGTGTTTCACTCCTGGAATAGATTATCTGTTGTTAAAAAGATATATTTTAAAGGATTACTGTCTAAGGATAACGACCTCACAGAAATTCTTTTGGAAGTAATGGAGGGTGGAAAATCAAGTGAGATTATACAAACAGGAAAGGGGAAAGGAGTCCACTGGAAATATCATGCAATCAAAGATTTAATAGATATTTGAGGTCAACAAAAATATCAGGAAGCACTTCAAGCAGTCCATAGAAATACTGAAGTGTTTGAAGCAATTGCTAGTGGAATGCAAAGTTGAAGCCATAAGCACAACGTGGAGGAATGCAGAATGTAGGCAAAAGCTACGAGGCTGGAGTACAAATGGGTGCTTGGACTTAATAAAACATCAGGAAATGCCCCCACTATGTGCCCTTTCTATGCTTAGCTTGACAACATACTATGACGTTATGCCAGTATAAATCCACTAAGGTTAAGTGTAAGCCTGCCAATTAAAAGGGTCTCTGTAACAGAGCAAAGTTAGTCTTTGTAAGCAGTGGAACAGCAGTTTGATGCCAAAAGAGTCCTCATTCTGCCAGCACTGATGAGTTATCCATCAAACACCAGTGCAGGAAAGACATTTATTTCAAGGGGAAGTACTTTAATTGGATCCAGAAGAAAGAGGGAAGAGGGCGAGTTAGCCTTATATTAGTACAACTAACCATTTAACAACAAACAGAAAATATTTTAGTTGATGCATTTGTAACTGTTAAAATGAGGCTAACATAAATATATTACTTCATGAAACTGGCATAGGCAATTCTCTTTCCCTATATAGTCACACAGAATATGCTAAACATAAATCAGCTCATAGTATGTTCTCCAACGTACGTCAAGATTTCCACCATAGGGCTTCATCAACTATTTGCGCAAAGGATAGGCTTCATCACCCAGAATTATTGGTGGTGCTGCATTCTCATTGATAATTATGGCTGGGCTTATGCTGCTTCTTGCATGGCTTGATAAAGAGAGGAATTTCTAAAAATGTGCAGAGCAATGCCAAAAATGGTTTCCCTGGACATTAAAAAGTTGTGCAGCCACATGTCTTCACCACAAAGGGACAGCACTTCCTCTCTCCACCACTTTCTGTGGATATGAGGTCTACTCCACCATCTTCTATTGTCTGGGGTTGTTTCATACCAGCCAACCGCATCAGTTTGTCCTGCAATCAAATCTACATGCCAGGTATGCCATTCTACAATCTTTCACAAAACCATAATCATTTGAAAGAGGATTCTATTTCTCCCCTGCTGTTTCTTGATTTCCATTCCTAGCAACAGACAGAAAAGCTTGGTGGCCAATAGCACCAATAAAATCAGTTCCATTACTAGAACTTAGCACAGTGATAAGCCAAAGCAATGAAGGAAATCACGACCTGATCAATACCAGAAAACAAGGATACGCAAACTTGCTAGGTCTCATTTTCCCTAAAACAGTGATGTTTCACACTTCTGGTGATATGGACAGAGACTCCACTTCTCCATATGATGGCAAATGAAGTAGGTTACAGCCTGTGTTAGACGGGGTTACACTCTCCCTGAAGATGCAGGTTCGCAGCTTGGGAGTGATCCTGGACTCATCGCTGAGCCTGGAACCCCAGGTCTCGGCGGTGGCTGGGAGAGCTTTTGCACAACTAAAACTTGTGCGCCAGCTGCGCCCATATCTTGGGAAGTCGGATCTGGCCATGGTGGTCCACGCTCTTGTTACATCCCAAATAGATTACTGCAATGCGCTCTATGTGGGGTTGCCTTTGAAGACCAGAAACTTCAATTAGTTCAACGGGCAGCGGCTAGATTACTCACCGGAGCGTCATACCGGGAGCACACCACCCCCCTGTTATGTCAGCTCCACTGGCTGCCGATCCAGTTCCGAGCACAATTCAAAGTGCTGGTTTTGACCTACAAAACCCTTTACGGCTCCGGCCCAGCATACCTGTCCGAACGTATCTCCTTCTACGTCCCACCTCGGAGTTTAAGATCTTCGGGGAGGCCCTGCTCTCGACCCCACCTTTATCACAAGTGAGACTGGTGGGGACGAGGGACAGGGCCTTCTCGGTGGTGGCCCCTCGCCTGTGGAATGCACTCCCCGGGGAAATTAGGTCATCAACATCCCTCCTCTCCTTCAGGAGGAAGTTAAAAACCTGGATTTGGGACCAGGCCTTCGGGTAAGCTGGCAGATGGACAAAAGACAATGACGACCAGAGTAGGAAAGGACAATGACAATGCTGGATTATGGATTTATAAATCAGCAAACATTGACCACAAAATGATTTTATTGCTGTTATTGTATTGATTTGATTGTTTTAACTAGTAATAACTGTTGATGTTAAATTGTATATTGTATTTTGTGAATTGTTGGGCATCGAATTGTGCCTTTTGTAAGCCGCCCTGAGTCCCCCCTAGGGGGTTGAGAAGGGCGGGGTAGAAGCACTCCAAATAAATAATAAATAAATAAATAGGTGATTGTGGTTGAGATGGTTACATCCACTACATGTGATAAGGGAGACTAATTTCTGTTTTATAAGAATATGAATAGACACAGAACACTATGGAAAGAAATTAGTTTCACCTGCTTTTTTACCTAATGGGATGAGGTCCTAGTTGTCTGTTAATTCACTTATTTGCATTTGTATAAACCTGTTGCATCTTCCCACTCACGTTTCTGAGTATCCTATTAGTCATAATGTGCCTTGGTTTGTTTGTCAAAGAACGAACTTGGAGCACTATTTGATTCTTCTTTTTTATTGCTTCCCAGAGTTTTGACATTTTAATTGATTGCTTTATCTAGACTGCATCTAAAGAAAGGATCTTCCCTGTCTTTAGATGCTGCCACCATTTTCATGCTTGTTATCTTCCACACTGATTTTTGTAATATTATTTCTGTCAGTCTATCTGCTTCATTTTTCTCTCTCTATGTCTTTCTGCAAATGTTGCATCTCATTCCATTTCTAGCTCCCTTCAAGACTTCTGAAAATGTGTCAGGACTAGTGCAGGTATGAGAAGCTACTCTCAGTCTTCCTGAGAACACTAGCCCTTTATTACCAGTTATTTTCAGAGAACTGTCATGAACTAATATATGTTCTGAATGTACATACTTGAAAGAAATCAGCACGTCTCAGGTAAATTGATACCATAGAACTGCTGGCTGACATAAGAGAGGGTAACACCAAAAATAACTGCTTACAAGAGGTGACAATATTTCAGGGGAAGGAATATAATTCTATCTGATATGGTATGGAAAGAGATCCATAGAGGTGAAACCATGAAATACACATTGAGTGACACTAACTCTAATGATGTCTCCAGCTACTGGAAAACACAAATACTAGCCACAGAGCACAGCTTCTTCAAAATAGGGAAACACTGATTTGAATGTGCAGACTTATAAGGGGGAGAAGGGTTGGGTTAATCAATTTGAAGTTCAGTGCTTACTTCAAGGAGGGCTTCAAAATAAAGAGATGATGTAATTATTTTCCTGAAACACATGCAAACACAGAGAGAACAAAGAATATTTAAAATCTTAAAATGTATTCATTGAATGTTGAGAAGCTTTAAATAGGATTATTCTCTGCAGCTTAGGAATTTTTCTGTGTGAAAATACACCTCCATTGAACAAGAAATTGGATTTTCAGATCATAGAACAAGTTTCATGTGCATGATTTTTTTTCTATGCAGAAAATATATTCTCAAAATAAAAGCAAATTTCATGGATAGAAAACAAGTTTCTTGTACAGAAAACACAATTTTCAGCAGGAAAAATTCTGTGCAAAAATATTGTTTCCCATGAAAAGGTCCAATGCTTCTAATCTCTCTTGCTAAGTCCTAAAATGAGAAAAACCTTCAAAAATTGTACTTTTTAAACAAGCAAAGAGAAGAAAATCATTCCCACTCAGGAGAACAAAATCTATGAAGGTTTACATCACATTGTGTATATTGTAAACCTCAGGGCAAATAAAACATTGTAAACTGCTCTGAATGAATATATACACAAGAAGGGTTAGAGAGTTCTGAACCAGCACTGTTTTCTTCATATTTTATTTTACTTTATTTTAATCCAGCTGGAGTGCACTGTTTTTTCACTCAAAAAAGAACAATTTTTTTGTTCTTTTTTGAGTGAAAAAATAGTGCATTTTGTCCCACAGGATTTCTTCTGGTGCACTGTACTGGCATGTGGAAAAGAAGAATAATAATTATGGTATAACTATCATGCTCATGGATTTCAGAGCGACTTTTCTCTGTACAGTCCTTTGAGCTATTTTCTGGAAAGGTCCTGATTCAGTTTCTGGAGGAGTTTTTCCTCCTTCATGTTTATTAATACCAGATAGTCCATTTTTAAAGTTTATTTTACCATTGATTTTGATTATGTATCCTGTCGTCTGATATTTTGAGTGAAGATATTATAATACTGATCCAGAACAAATAAATTATTTGTATCACCTTACTTTCAATTCAGACACATTAATCCATATTTTTCAGTTTATCAGCTGACAGTCTAATTGCTTGTATGCTTCCCAAGGCTACTTCAAAATAAAACAACTATAAAACTCCTTTTTGTGGTGTTCTGCTATCAAGACAAATCTTTCTTGAACTCTTCCTTAAATAATTCATAGGAATTTGTCTGCTAGTGCATGGATTCATTCAGGACATTTGCCTCAGCTTGTTCAGTTGGTTCAGCTGGTTTGGAAGCCCGTAATGGCATGGGCTCCGCAACCAATTTTTTACCGGCCACAGCAGAACAGTGGCTGTCAAAAACCAGCTGCTTTCAGTATCTTTCAGTTACATGTGGAGTGCAGGGAGGGAGGAGGCTGCCAGAAGGAAAATAATTGCAGAAAGTGAGGCTTCTTAAGCCCTTTCTTTAAACCCAGGTCTATTCTACAGACCAAAGGGAGAGGATCTCAGGAAGCAATGTTTGTTAAGCCCTTTCTTTAAACCTAGTTGTCCTCTACAGACAGAAGGGAAAGTGGTATCTTAACTCTGATGTTCTTAATCCAGGTCTTAATGAAAGATATAAGAACAAACAATGCCTAAAATGAAGGGAAGGGGAGCCTGGGAAGTCCCCTCCCTCCCATTGCTGCCAATGGGCCAGATAGAAAACGCATCTTTCAGCTTCCCGGATTGAAAATGAATTTCTGTCCTCCCAAATTCGGGAGGCTCCTGAAAAAGGGTTTGGAACCCCCACCAAAATCCAGGGCACCGAATGGATCATGGTTTACATGGATTGCACAAGCCTAGAAACTTGCTTGTTCCAGTCACATCTCTCCATAAATGTTTGTTACACCTTCCTGGATATTAGACCTTAAATATCCTATTCCTGTCTCATCTTTCATATCTATATCAATATATGTTCTTTCAAACTTCATTAAAACTAATCAATGTTTTCTACTTTATAGTGTTTAGGGAAACTGTATACATCATGGAGAAGGAAACTGCTAAAGCCATAGAGGCATATCTGAATCTAAACATCTTTTTTTATTATGGAGATTTCAAGGAGACCCTTTCTGCAGACCACCTAGGATATTTTTTCCTCTACTATGACCTGCATAGTAGGGGAAAAATTACAATCTTTAGAAAAGACTGTAAATGGGAAAAGGTTAAAGCTTACATATGTCACAATCTTGCCCTCCCAATATTATTTTTCTTACTGAGGGCAAGTCAACACTGGCCACTTAAGCCAAAGCCAGTATGGAGCATTATGCTTCACACTGCCCTCAGAGACAGCCAGAAATACATGCAGCCAACCCTTGTGGTACTGCTTTGATGTCCAGGTGATCCAGCCAAGTCGAGACAGCATAAACTCTGCAGGTCCATCACCTTGTCACCCTGACATCCTAGCCAGCTATGAAGCTGTGTGTGCATACTTGCCCACTGCCTGTCATGACTGTGATGTCATAATGGTATAATGCTCTTCCTTCTTGCTGTCATGAGGGCACCCTCTTCTGACCAGGATTGTCAAGTGCTTACACAGAACTCTGGTCATCAGGGATGAGTGGTAGCAACATAGGGACAAGACATCCCATTTCTATGCACTAACTAGTAAAGAAAAAGGGTAATGCAGCAGTGTTCACCTGGTCAGGGATTGGACTGAATCAGATACAATCCTATTGTCCAGACTGCTGAGAAACCCCAGGATAATTCTAACTTTGCCAAAAGTGGGTCAAAGTCAAGTTAAAGCAAGAAAACCCCAGAATATTTATTAGAAGTTTCTGTAAGAAATACTGAAAGTTAACAGTGCATTTTAATTACAAAAATGATGTGCAGGTACTGAAAGAGTTAGGATGATGCAGTGATTAAGCAAAACCAGTAGGGTAATATAAACAGGTGTGCCTTTGAGTTACTTGCTCCTCTTGTGTGAAGACTTTTTTCTGTGTAATGAATGTCTGGTGTAAGGAGTGCTATGTTTGGCTACTCTAAGGAGAGAGCTGCTTCAGTTTGAAGTTTGTTGTATGTTCTTTATCTACATGAGAGGGACGCCCAGCGTGAAGGCAAGAAGCTGAATCAAAGATATAACAAGGAAGTATAAATAATCTTATGTTATGGAAACCTTGTTTTTGTAACTATATTATTTTTCTTACAAGAAAGGCCCCCAAAGGAAGGTAACAATAGTCTGCCTGTGCTTATATTTTGACTTACTGGTTCTGGGTCACACTGCTGCTGCTACATTGGCTGCTCAGCTGTATACATTTATGGTGAGGGGTTTTTTCCCGTTATTAAGCCCATTTGCCTAGCAGTTTCTATACATTGTTGTGACAGCCAGTGCTGGATTTCACACAAGTCCACTTTTTCTTGCTTATGTAGACTTTCCCTAAGACTCACTGGAAAAAGCTTTATTTTTACTATCAAAGACAGCTGGATTTTAGGTTGATCACCCATTTCCTTAAGTTAACTGTCCCTCTTACTACCATTTCTTGTAAATAATGCATTTTTTTAGAGTCATAAAAGGAGTGACAGAATTTTTGCCTGGAAATATTCACTTGTGACTAATAATTTAATGATAGCCTTGGTTGTAGTTGTTAATGGAGTTATTTCCTGTTCCTTTCAAAATGAAGATCGTCTTCAAGATTTGGTTACAGAAAGTTTTTTCAGACTACTCTGTGCTGAGCTGGATAATTAAGGTCTCTTTCTCTCTCTCTCTCTCTCTCTCTCTCTCTCTCACACACACACACACACACACACACACACCACAATTCTCTTCCCAGAAAATGTTTTACAAATGTTGACAGTTCAAAACATCTAGTCCTCTGATCTCCCTTGTTCACTCTCAGTGGAGATTCTAATCACATTCAAATTACTTTGACTCCCCTTTGGGGAGATAAAGCAGGGTATAAAATAATAATAATAATAATAATAATAATAATAATAATAATAATAATAATAATAACAATAATAATAATAATAGTTGACAGGGAGAAGACCTGGTTATGGCTCACGAATGGAATATTGAAGAAGGAGACAGAAGGCCTGATTCTTTCAGCCCAGGAGCAAGCCATCAGAACAAATGCAATTAAGGCCAGGATCGAAAAATCAGTGGATGACCCAAAATGCAGACTGTGAAAGGAAGCTGATGAAACCATGGACCATATCCTCAGCTGTTGCAAGAAAATCACACAGATGGACTACAYACAAAGATACAACTCTGTGGCACAGATGATTCACTGGAACTTATGTCACAAATACCACCTGCCAGCAATAAAAAATTGGTGGGATCATATACCRGCAAAGGTTGTGGAAAATGAACATGCAAAAATACTGTGGGACTTTCTAATCCAGACCGACAAAGTTTTAGAACACAATATACAAGACATCATAATTGTGGAAAAGAAAAAAAAAGTCTGCATTATTGATGTCGCCATACCGGGTGACAGCTGCATTGAAGAAAAACAACAGGAAAAACTCAGCCGCTATCAAGACCTCAAAATTGAACTGCAGAGACTCTGGCATAAACCAGTATAAGAGGTCCCAGTGGTCATTGGCACACTGGGTGCCGTGCCAAAAGATCTCAGCTGGCATTTGGAAACAATAAACATCATCAAAATCATGATCTTTCAACTGCAAAAGGCCACCTTTCTTGGATCTGCACACATCATTTGAAAATACATCACACAGTCCTAGATGCTTGGGAAGTGTTCGACTTGTGATTTTTTGATACAAAATCCAGCATATAGATCCCGTTTGCTGTGACATACTGTACTTTTGTGCCTTTCCCAATTTTAGCTCTTGTATATTATTCTGAAAAGAGTCACTTTTTTTTTGCTTATCCTAATTTGTCTTCCTTCCGCCCATTTTATTCCATATTTCCATCTTTACTAATACAACTAGGGCTGGATTGTTTTTCAAGTTTTGTACTGTAATTAGAAGAAGAAAAATCCTCCCTCCTTTTTTGAGAGTGGAATCCTAATTTATTAATTTAGATTTTTTTAATGAACTGCACATTGAATCTGCCATTGATTCCATATTATGACTTAAATCTGATAGTTAACCTCAACTTGTGTAAAACAAATACATCAATTTGGATTCAATTATTTATGTAACTGATTGATTGATTGATTGAGTCCACTCTGAAATGAACAATTGGATTTAACCCACTATTGTACTGGTCAATTTTACTGGATTTCCAAGACATGAGATATCTTATGTTGAATCAGGCCTTGATTTTATCCTCTCTTTCTATACTTACACAGCAAATATTGCTCACTATGGGGGAATAAAATAAGAATGTTGAGAACTCATAATATTAAAGCAGAGGGAGTGCTTTTCTCATCACTTCTAAGGGAAGTGTGTGTGTGTGTGTGTGTGTATTTGTGTAGATATATCTGTATATATTCCTTAATTAACACTATAAATATTAATTCCTTCCTGATTTACACTCTTGATCAAATTCATAATAACATCTCTATGGTGTCATAATAACATATGTTGAACAAATGGTAATTTTCTTGAATGCTTCCTTCTTCCAACACCATTAGGGATTATCATATTTAGCAGGTAATTTACAGCCACATTTATTGGTTTCAAATTATAAAAAGTACTTGTCTACTTCTAACTACATTTCATATATATGGGTTATTTTCATTAGATTTTCTAAAATATGTTTTTGCAGCTATGATTAACCAGAACCAACAAGACATGTCATTTCTTTCCGTTTTCAATTCCTTCAGCAGTTTTATGTTCCAAATTTTTCTTCTTCCCTCAATGTTTCTTTTTTTCTCCCTTAACCCCATCTCCAGTGTACCTTACTCATTTTTTATATTAAGATATCTCATGACTTCAGGTATCCCTTTCCTCTTACCTGATTGTAAGAAAGGTATTTTCCCATTTTTGATATAGGAAGAAAAGGTAAAAACATCCACCTCTCAGTTAATTTGCAGATACCTGATGACACAAGAGTGAGCCTGAAAGTCAATGTAGGCATCTGTGTCACCATAGAGACCAGAGGCCATGTATTATGACATCGGAGGAAAACTGCCATTTGTACAACATGCTGCTATGTGGGATTGGTCACCATAGAAACAATTGTGTGGCCAAAGTTATTTCACCAATAATGAGATAGTAAAAGGAAATGAAAATACAGAATGAAGTTTAAACTGGATTAGGATATTTCTAGTTTGAAGTGGTAGTGGAGAGGAAGATTTATTTCCCTTAGGCTGCCATTCTTTATCCTATATCCATTTGCTTGGGAGTAAGGCCCCTTGAACTTAATATGTTTTGTATTCTAGCTAACTTGTTTGTAGCTTTACAATATGATAAGTAACTTTTAATTTTTTCCCTAAAAGCTTATGGTTAAAGCTTTCACAAATGCATTAAAATCCAAATAGAAATGAACCCTATTCAGATTTTTGTAAAAAAAACCTGAATATGCCACAATGGCTGTTCATGTGTTCTACTAGCAGAAAACCAAGTTCCTCGGTTTTAAGGATGGAAGGCATTTAGTAAGTGATGAGAGAAAAACTTCTGCCCAAGGGTTTCCCTACATGATCAACAAAGTCCAAGGCCACGACTGGCCCTGGGGATGGCTAAAATGCTCACCTCTGTGCTGATGTAACATTGGAAAAGAGTCAAAATCATCTATTCAGGCCAAACATGTTTCTATCTCATTGGTTGCCTTTTGTTGCTGCTACACCCCCTGCTATCATTCTGCTACTGCAGTGAGATAGAATTCAGACCCAGTCTGGTCTCACAGGATGTCTGTTCATTGAGGATGAGAAAATTTGGAAAGATTCTATCTCTTGTACATATAGAAATATCAATTGGGATTAGATGCACCAAACACCAATGAACTGAAAGTAAATAATGTATATTGAAGAGGAGAGGTAAGATGAAGTTACTGATGGTGTTAAAAATCAGTTTATTTGCTGTCCTTTTAGGTAATGTGCATTTGTATCAATGTGCATGTAATTCTGCTAGTGAATAATTACAATTCATATTTGTTATCATTGAAACAGTAAACTCTTATTGCACTGAAAAGCCAGCAATGTGGTACTGCTATTTTTGAACCTCTATTATGAAGGGGCTGTCTGGTGGTGCAGTGGGTTAAACCACTGAGCTGCTGAACTTTCTAACTGAAAGGTTGGCAGTTTGAGTCCAGGGAGCGGGTGAGCTCCTGCTGTTAGTTCCAGCTTCTGCCAACCTAGCAGTTCGAAAGCATGCAAATGTGAGTAGATCAATAGGTACTGCTTTTGCGGGAAAATAATGGTGCTCCATGCAGTCATGACTCTGTAGGTGTCCACGGACAACACCAGTTCTTCGGCTTAGAAATGGAGATGAGCACCATTCCCCAGAGTCAGACACAACTAAACTTAATGTCAGGGGAAACCTTTATCTTTTTATGAAGTGAAGACACTTTTATTTCACAGTCCACTTAATTCACATTTTGGTTGAAAAGGGACTCTCCAAACCAACGCAGTTGGTTGGGAGAGCGATTTGCCCCTCCCCCCAGAAGGCAGAGAATGGAGGTTCCTTCGAACCTCCTAGAAGAAGGGAGGGGGCTGGCTGATCACGTGAGCCAGCCTCCTTCCTTCAGTCTTGTTAAGACTTTCTACGAAGACGGACGTACCTTTGCCTGCTGCTCAGGTCAGTCTTTGGTGCTGGCTGGGAAGGAGGGGGTTCCTTCCCTCCTTCCCCTGCTGATCCTGGGCAGCGGGCGAGGTCGTCCCTACGAAGATTGAGCCGGCCAGGCTTGAAATCAGGGGGCGTACGCTCGGGTCGTCCCGGGCGGCTGCCGCCATTATCATGCATAGCGGGGGCATGGGAAGGCTTCTCCTCGCCTCCCTTTGTCCGTCCGCCGCCTTGCCGCGCCGCGGCTGGTTGAAGGGGATGGTTTTCTTCTTGCTTCCTTTCGCCCGTCCGTTTTGGGCTGCGGCGCGTGGGCTGAGATAAGCCTGGCTGTTATGGAGCGCCTCGCCTGGGTCGCGCGCAGCTGGTCTGCGCGCGCGGCTTGTTCGCGGCTTGGGGCTCCGTTTTTTGGGCGCTGCTGCGCAGGGCGCCATTTTGGGTGCCGTTTCGGCAGCAACGGCGGCCGTTTTTGGCGCAGTTCGGCCGTTTGAGAGGCTGGGGCCTCGATCCGGCCGCGCTTTAGTTTTAAGCCCCTAAGCCCCCATCGGGCCTCGCTAGCGGCGGTGGCTGCTTTTGTCAGTTGCTGCTATTCAGGCAGCTGCCGCCATTTTGTTGGGCGCGCGGCCGCTATTTTGTTCCTAGGCACGGCATTTTACCTGGCCTGCCTGATCAGGGGAGGAATAGACTTTGGGGGCTCATGGGTCTCTTCCAACTATTTGGAGGGGATAGGATGCCCAGTTGGCGGAGGGATTAAATAGAATTCTCCTGTGGGCAGGAGATGGGATGGTGTCTATTTCAACTCTTTGATTCTATGATTAAAAGTAGCCATGGGCATGGTGATGGGGAATGGCACAGGGGGTATCTTCCAACTCTTTGATTCTATGTTTTTGGGGAAAACGTTAGGCAAACTTTACATCCCCTGGGGGTTTTTTCCTTTGTTGGGAGTTGTGTTATTTTATAATGTGGAAAAGAATACTTAAAATCAAAAGAATGTGTACACAATATATATATATATATAAATAAAAAAATAAAATAAAAATAAAAAATAAAATAAAAATAAAAATAAAAAATAATAATAATAAAATAGAAAAAAATATAAAAATGGGGATGAACCCCCTTTTTTGTATATTGTAGGGTGGTCTTCTCTACAACTGAGAGGTAGCATACTTGTTCTGTAGGCAGAAGAGGGTGAGGGCGCATGGTGTCTCTTTCAACTCTTTGATTCTATGATTCTATGATTCTAAGGCGCCACAGGCGGGTGGCGGCTAAGGACACATGATGTATATTTTGTTGTGTTAACCAGGTCACTAACAAGTGGATGCCCATGCGGCATAGGCATGGGAAGCTGGCGCCTTGGGTTTCTTCCAACTCTTTGATTCTATGGTTCTAGGGCGCCATAAGCAGTATATGGGGAACGACGCATGGTTTTTTCCAACTCTTTGATTCTATGGTTATGTGGTGCCGTATACAATAGGGCGTCATAAGTGGGATATGTGGGAAAGCACATGGCGTTTCTTCCAACTCTTTGATTCTATGATTAGGTGGGGCTGTAAGCACCCTATCATCGCCGTGTTGGCAGGTGGGGGAGGCGGCTACGGGGACACACGTGCCCGGTGGGCGTGCCGGTGCTCATTGGTATCTTCTACTCCCCTTTGTTCTTTAGGATGCCTTCGAAGAAAAACAAGGGGGGCCCTAGGGGAAAGGGTCCCGCGGAGAAGACGGGTCACAAGCGCCCTTTACGTCAGGACGGGTCATCGTCCGATGAAGACGGCGTATCTATGGAAGATTTAGAGGCTCTTCTTCAGCGTGTTACTCAAGTTGAAAAGAATAGGGGGGTTGATTTGGGTGGGGCTGGTTCAGGCCCCACTCGCCGGGCAAGCAAGAAGCAATTGTTTAAATCTTTGTTGTCCCGGGTTTCTATTTTAGAGTCGGCCTCAACCGTGGGGGCTGAAAGGGCGGTCCGGCTTCCTGACCAACCGGCGGCTTCGGGGGCTGCGGAGGGCTCTTCAATGGTGTCTTCGGCTGTGCAGACCATCACCAGCCCAGAAGCACATCCATCTGTGCAGGCTTCGTCCGGGTCCTTGGCAGCTGCTGTGACCGGACCCAGTCAGCCCGCGGCATTGGCCTCCACGTCCAGTGCCGTGGCCGGGTCCACTCAGTCGGTGGGGTCGACGGCTGCTTCCACTGATGTAGCGGGGTGCGAGCAGTTGGTGACGGCTGTCCCAGCAGGTACTTCCACCACACTCACATCAGCAGGTACTTCCACCTCACTCACATGGCCCTGGGACCAGGGACGGGCTAAACCGGTGGTGGGGGTTCAGTCACATGCTGCAGTTGGGATTCAGTCTGCGGGTGGGTCAGAACCCAGTATAGGGGGTAATCGGGATGTTTCCACTACTCAATCGGCTAAACCGGCTACTGTCACCTTGGAATCGGCCCGAACTGGGGAAGCCAACAAATTTTGGGGCACTGCAAAATGGCCACCGCAGGCGACTCCTACTGTCAGTCTTTCAGGTTTAGGTTCCCATTTGGCAGCCAAAACTATGGAGAAGATATTGAGAAATGAATATATCGATATCTTTTCTTTATACTTTAGGGATCTTGATAAGAAGGAGAAGGAGGAGTTAGATGAGGACAGTAAGGAAAAAGTTAAGAAACGCAAGGTTGAGCAGAACTGGGAGAACTGGCTCCCTTGTTTCACGATGTATGCAAATCTGCTTTCTGATGCTGCCCCGGAAAGGGCTACAGCTTTTTTGTGGCAGTATCAGAATATTATTAACAAGGCTTATGTTAGCGGCCCTCCCAACGCTTGGCTAGAATATGATAGGCACTTTAGAGCCGAAGCGGCTTGCCACCCAGACAAACGCTGGGACTTGATCGATGATCAAATTTGGATCGAAGTTATGAATCCATCTAGGGCTTCCTCTGCCTTGAAGGCCGACAGTGGGCACACTATTCAGAACACAGCGGGACAGCCCTCTTGGCAGGGGGCTCCCCAGCTGCAGTCCCAGTGCCAAAAGCCTTTATGCTGGGAATTTGTGGCTCAGGGAGCCTGTTCACGGAAGGACTGTCGATACGCGCACTCGTGCTCTATTTGTTATGGGACCCACCCATCCCGAAATTGCCCCAAGGGGAGAGCCGCGAGAGGTAATACTAGGGACACCCAATTCGTTAAGAAACCTTCGGGACAGGCTGCAGTTTCACAAGGGCCCCAGCCCAATTAAGTTAAATCAGTTGAAGGTTTGGCTGGATCAGTACCCAGATAGGGGGGCAGTTCAGTACCTATGGGAAGGTTTTTTCATGCAACTAGTATAGGAATAATTTCAAAATGTTAAGTTTGTTATGATTCCCTGCGCGTGCCGGCTGCATTAGCTAGATACAGGGACCCCGAGCTAGGGTTGAGTCGAGGGAATATTTGTTTTACCTTTAGGATTCCACCCCCTCGCAAAATATCAGTTTGGGTCATAACAGATAGGGCGCCGAAGATGCTGGGGTTAGGGTGCCCATAAATTTGGCACTCTTTCTTTTCGTATAAGGGCGGCATCTTTGGCAGCTTGCTTGGGTTATAATGTTGTGGCCATTAAATCAATGGGCAGGGGGAAATAGGACGCTTACAGGCGATAGGTTCGCTCGGCGCTTGTTTGTTTGTTGTTTATTTTGCAGGGACTGCCAGGCTGGTGCATAGATGGAGAATCCTTGTTTGTGGGCATAATTATGTCCACTGGGCGGAGAGATACGCCAGGAACTCATCCTTTGGCCAGCATCTGGGTTGCGCTTCCACTGCATTGGTCGAGTGGAAGGGTGTTCGGGGCCTTCGTTGGGCCGGTGCTCCATATCGGAGGTAACGATCTGGGCCTGCTTAACGGCAGGGCCCTGTATCTACAAGCCCGTGCTGACATTTTTAAGATCGGGCAGGCTTGGCCCCGGGTTCACATCGCTTGGTCGGCCATCATTACACGTCTTCGGTGGCCAGGAGGCGGTGACGTCAGGAAGCTTGAGAAGGCCAGACAGCGTGTGAACCGGGCCATGTGCACGGCTTTAGCACGGGGCAGAGGATTTTACATACACCATGGAGACATTACACATGACAAAGCACAGTTTTACTGTTATGATGGTGTACACTTCACAGATTGGGTAACGCACAATTTTTGGCTGATTTGCAGTTAGGCATTCAGGAAGTTTTGAGGGGCTTGGTGGGGGATGGGGGCGAAATAGTCATTTGCCCCCAATCCGTGGCATAAATAGATCAGGAAAACACAAACATGGAGGTATACGCAAGGCACCCCTTAAGGGTGGGGGGCAGTGTACAACAATCACTCACCTAGAAGTCACCAAATGGGTGAGGGGACATCACTTGGCACAGAAATTGGAGAAGCCGATTACAATAATATGAGACAGGCTTCTCCAGACTTTTACCTTCAGGTTGCCTGGTTGGGGATCCAGGGCACACAGATATTACACACTAAATAGCTGAGGACGCTGCCTCGGCTAGCCACCAAGTTCCTAGACACATAGTTTAGTTCAGTTGAACTTAAATAGGTAACATTCAATAAAAGTTGCCCAATTTGAATCCATATCATTGTTGTCTGTCTCGTTATTTCTGGGGTCGAGGGGCAAGTAGTATATTAGTTTCCCTTTTATCTCCTTCTATGGTGATGGTTAATACAATTGGATAATGTAACAATTCTTCTTTTCCTTCTTTCTCCTCCCCTTCTCATCCCTTCCTGTTGGTTGAACTTAATCATGAGATATTTCCATATAGTTTGTTATTCTTACAAGGGTCAAAGAGAAACAGTCTGATTTTCCAACCGTATTCCCTCCAACGTCAGGAGACTGAGACAGGCAAGCATACAAGTGATGGTTTCGAGGGCCATGTGAGGCAATAACAATGAGGTCTGCTGCCCATAAAAGAAAATTGCTTCAGGAGGAGCACCAATTCAAATGCAATTAAGGCATAATCTCATTATTTTCATTGTTACTCAGTATGACTTTGGGGAAAAAGTGAAAACACCATTTCCACAAGTGTTTGTGGTGAAGGTTTTTATTGTAGTTGGTGATTGCTTTGATCATTATTTTTTAAAAAATATTTATTTGAGACCTTACAGTAGCCATTTTGTCTCAAAGTGAGAAACACATGGTACTTTACTTCTCTTTTGGCTTTCTGCTTTTTTCGTGAGCTATGTGTGTTTGTGTGCACAACACCTCCAAATATTGTTATTGAATGCCCACCTGCGTTTGCTCTTCTTTGGAGGAGATCTGTCGATTTAAAGTATGTCTATCAATACTATGGGTATGTGTCCCAATAATATAGGGAAAGTGCAAGGGCAAAAGGAGCATGAATTGCCAGAACTAAATTAACAACAGCAAATTTCAAACCTTACAGGTCTTTAGCTCAATGCCACCATTCTGAAATATGATAAGGTTCATCTCCTCTTTGTTATATCTACCAATAATATAATCTGAATTTCTTCATTTTGAATCAGATGTGGTGCCTGAATCTTATCCGATGAAGTCTTAATCTAGTTGGACCAATCTGAGCCTGGGCTCTGAACCAAATCAGAAAAGGCATACACGATTCCTAATGAAGCACCCTGCACTTAAATAGTTGTAGTGAAAGAAATATTCAACATGATTCCATTCTGAAAATCACCACTACTCGTAGGTAGTGTGATTTTGGCAGAGATCAAAATAATATTCAAAAATAATGATAACATGGTTAAAATGTATTTTTCAAATACCCAGAAACCCTGATGAGAGTGAGGACAATGTTCATAGTTCAGGACCACTTTTATGCACAATTCACAAATTTTCCCCACAGCAAATAATATTTTTCAGTGTGGAAACATATTATGTGAAAAATTAATTATAATTTTGGAATGTTAGATATATTGGCAATGGTAATTTGAATATTTTCATAGTATATGTAGAATATAATAACTTTATTGTTGTTGTACATTGTTCAACAAAATAAAATGCTTTCCCCATCACATATCAAAAAAACAACACACCCATCCCTCCACACTCTAACCACTATCTCACAGATCCCAATGCCACATCAATGTGAAACCATGGAGTTCGATATAGTTACAGCTCTAGGATAAAAGCTATTTCTTTGTTTATTCTTGTCTGTGTCATTATGTGCAGCCTGCCAGGTAATAATAATTCATATAAAGAATATGCTAGATGAGATGGATCCTTAAGAATATTCTGAGCTTTCTTAAGGCTGTGGGACTTAAAATTCTTCCAGAGAGGGGAGAGGGCAACCAATGATTCTCTGTATAGTAGTGGTGACCCTTTGTAATGCCTTCCTATCTCACTGTGCAGTTACCAAACCATGCACAGATGCAATAGGCTAGGGCCACTCTCTATAGCACAGCAGTAGAAAGTCACCAACAGTTTTTCATTCAGTTGTCAAATCCTTAGAAATCTCAGATAGTATAATCTCTGCTGGGCCCTCTTAAACAACCAGTGCTGCCGTATGAGTTTCCCAGATCAGATCCTCTTTAACAGTGACACCCAGGAACTTAAAATGGTCCACCTTCTCCACTTGGCCTCCATTTATGACCAAGGGCTAGATTTCTGTTCTGTTCTTTCTGTCAGTCTATCTGCTTCATTTCTCTCTCTATGTATCTTATAGAAAATGTTGCATCTCAATCCACTTGAGAACTGCAGCTGCCTAATGGGTGAACTTACTTCAAGATGGGTGAAAAAGTGACTCAACTCCTCTGCCAATAACATGTCCCCCCCCCCCCCCCGCTCAGCAGGAATGTCACTTTTTACTTTACAGTCAGTAATTTGTTGAATGCCTGCCACACCTTTCTTGCATTTTTCCTGTGGAAATGATTCTGTATGCTCTTCCAGGTTTGGGTGGTAATAAATGTCCCATTTTGTCCTTTTGAAGCAATTCTGAAGTTGTTGGGAAACATCTTCAAGCCATCATTTCACAATCTTTGTTTTAGGTAGGGCCTGTTTCCTATGCCAGTGCCAAGAAGAATGGCAAATTATCTGACTGCACGAAGTGTGGTAATTTTATGATCCTGTAGCCCAGTTTAATGTTGGTATACACTTTATCCAGCGTGTTAACTCTCCTGGTGATACATTTAACATGCTGATAGAATTTAGGGAACACTGCTTTCAAGTCGTCATGGTTAAAATCACCTGCTATAATATGCAGGATGCCTTTTCTGCTGGTTTTCAACAGCATTATAGAACAATCCCAGAGTTATATTAATGTTAGCAACAGGTGAACATTAGACATAAACTTAGTCGTCATGACCACATTAAACTCTTGTGGGAGATATATGGGTCTGAATTTGACAGTCAAGTACTCCAAATCCCTGGAGCAATGAGAATCTATAGTCTTTGAATTACAACACTAGCTTTCATTCCCATAAATACTAACTTCCCCTCTTTTGCTCTTATCAGAGTCTTTAGTCCTCCTATCCTGCCGGTAGACTGTGTAGCCTCCTAGCTCGACTGCTACATCTGGAATGAGTGGATTGAGCCAGGTTTCTGTAATTAGCAAAACACATGCCAAAATCAGATCAGTGTTCAATCTGAGCAGTATGGAGTGGACAAGGTAATATGGGATATGCAACCCAAAACAGGTAAAGAAGTAGTCCAGGAATACCTGCCTACTCTAAATGAATTCAAGTCATCAGGGCCAGATTAACTATATCCAAGAGTATTAAATAAACTAGCAGAAGTCATTTTATAACTACTGCCAATAATATTTGAGAATTCTTAAGAACAGTAGAAGTCCCAGCAGACTGGAGAAGGGTAAATGTTTCCCATAAAGGAAATACATTCTTGATAGAAAAAGTCTTGGAGCTAGTTAGTTTATTAAATCTCATCTTCTAAGAAAGGTAAAAAGTAAAAAATCAAAAAAGTTTCATGCAGCTACTGTTTGCCTAGAGAGAGGAAAATGTGTCCATACTGGAAGGAAGAAAAGACAGAAGAACTGGAAAATGGCAAATGGTGACATGACAAGCCCAGCACAATAAAAATTCAAGAGGACGTCCCCTCTCGGAATTCAAAAGGAGTATAGTGTCTGCTAGGGCTGGGTACCCACGGAAAAATTTGTTTCTAAACTCGATTCGTTTTTAGGGGGTTTTTGCGTTTCGTTTTTTAAAAGAATTCCGAATTTTTTCTTTAAAAAAGTTCGAAATATACGAAATTTTGTAAATTATGAAACAATTACGAAACAATTAAGAATCGATTCATTAATGGCGGACGCGATTGCGCAATATGCAAAAAAAAACCCTCCAAATGGGACAGGGGGAACTTCTGAAGCTTCCCTCTCCCTCTGTTGTTGACTGTTGGTGTGATAATTTATTTTTTATCACTGATAAAACAAACAACAACCCTAAAACTTGCACCAGACATACGGAAACAATTACGAAACAATTACGAAACAATTTCGAAACAATTACGAAACAATTACGAAATAAATTGAAAAATTTGTTTCGATTTTTAATTGCTCCTGCATGGCTCGATATCGGATCGTAAGCTAATTTAAATACAAATTAATAACGAATTACGAAATTAACGAATGAAACCGCCCAGCCCTAGTGTCTACTAGATCAAGGGATGTAATAGTTCCTCTCTTTTCTGCTTTGGTTAGACCACGCCTGGACTACTGTGTTTGAATTCTGAGCATCACAATTTAAGAGAGATATTAACAAGCTGGAAGGTGTTCAGAGAAGGATGACTAAAATGACCAAAGAACTAAAAACCATATCCTATGAGGAGCGGCTTAAAGAGCTGGATAAGTTAATTAATTAATTCAGGCATTTATATCCTGTCCTCACCCCGGAGGGGGACTCAGGGCAGCTTACAACCGGCAACCATTAAATGCTAATAATAATAATAAAAACACAGTTAAACATTAATTAAAACATAAGTTAGAAAGACAATTTAAAAGAGATAAATCCATATCCAAGTCCAGTCATAACGCAAAATCTATTCATTGTCAATCACATGATTCCTTTATAATTCTTACTGCTGCGACTGCTGCTCGAAAGCTAGGTTCCACAGCCATGATTTCAATTTCTTCCTGAAAGACAGAAGAAAGGGGGCTGACTTAATTTCATTAGAGAGTGTGTTCCATAGCTGGGGGGGGGGCACCACCGAGAAGGCTCTGTCCTTTGTCCCCACCAAATGCATCTGCGAAAGTTGTGGGATCAAGAGCAGGAGGTTGAGAGGAGACATGATTGCCATGTTTAAATATCTGAAAGGGTGTCACAAGGAAGAGGGAACAGACCTGTTTTCTACTGTCCTGGAGACTAGGGCTCAAAGCAATGGGTTCGAATTACAGGAAAGGAGATTCCACCTGAACATTAGGAAGAACTTCCTGACTGTAAAAACTGTTCAGCAGTGGAACTCTCTGCCTCAGAGTGTGGTGGAAGCTCCTTCCTTGGAAACTTTTAAACAGAGATTGGATGATCATCTGTTGGGGGTGCTTTGATTGTGCTTTTCCTTCATGGCATGGGGTTGGACTAGATGCCCCATATAGTCTCTTCCAACTCTATTATTCTATGATTCTAAGAGTAGATTTTAAGAAACGTTACATTTCCTCCCATGCAAAATAATTCTAATATATATTCTCCCGTGATCTCCATCATTTTTCCTTCTCCATTGTATGATTCTAGAGGGACAGCTGAAGTAGTCATTTACTATAAAATTGATTCCCATTTAGTAGTACTTTAATAAATACACAATAGTTTTACTTTATACCGCAATAACCATTTTAGCTCTAAAGTGCCTTAGAACTATTTCTGTGTTGTTATGTTCTTCTGTGCGGTATCAACTTGCTTTTTGCATTAATTTTTGGTGAACTTTTAAATTATTCCCTCGACTTTCCTGATAGCATGCTGATATTATCTGTTCTCATTTTAGTGTCTTGTTATATATAGACAACTCAGAGCCCGGAATACTATTTTTAAAAGTTAACATTAACATTAGCTTTTAATTGTTGCTCCTTTTTTGTTCATAACTCATTACTAATATCACTGTACAAAAAGGGTAGTAAAACTTTCAGAGTTGTAAAACAGCTGAAAACGTGGGCTGGATATAACATACCACCTTGAAAATGTTAAGGAATAGTTAGGTGTTACTTATTCATAAAGATGCCTAACAATATCCCCATCATTCCATAAAATATAATGTCCTTGTTATCCCAAAGACATGGTCTTAAAACTTTGCTTATTTTATGTTTGCATACAAGGCAAACACAATAAAAATGCTTTCATCCTATTTGGGGTAGGTATTGAGTTAGTTAATTTGGTTGTTTGTTTGTTTGGTTGTTTTTTTGCATTTGGTGATATTGTGTGTGTGTCTATATTTCAAATTAAATTTTATTTATCTTGTTATTGTTGATAGAAAAAAGTACTGCTCTTTCTACTATTACACTGAAACAAAACATGATGATTTTTAATGGGGAATTTGATGCACTGAGACACTTTTTTTGTTATCAATGGTCAGCACTAGGCCTGGGCTATTTAGTTCGTTATTTCGTTATTTCGTTATTAATTCGTTATTTTTGCATTTTTGAAGCGATATCAAAACACATTTTCAAACCCGGAAGGGTTTAAAAATATCGAACCGGCAGCCCCCATAAATTTAACGAGCTTCCGCTCGTTTCGTTAATGGGATGGAGGCTGCTGGAGTGCTGGTGCCATTCCCCTCTTTCCCGGCCTGGGCTGCTCTCCCCGCCCTCTTTCCCCTCTCCCCGTTTTCCTCCTCCTCCTCCTCCTCCACATGCGGCCCGGCTGCATAGTGAGTGAAGTACCAGGGGCGGCTGAAGCAACTTACGTGCCAAATCCCTGGCTGTGGGTTGCTTGCTTGCTCGCTTCTCCAAGCGGGCGAAAGGAGAGGGAGAGAGAAAAACAGTGTGCTGCTGCCTGTCTCTTTAAGGAAGGAGCACATGGAGCCCTCGGCTGCCGCGTTTGGCGGGGGGGAGGGAGGCAGGCGCGCGCTTGGTTGCCCAGTCTGCCAAACCGGCAGCCGAGGGCATGTGCTCCTTCCTTAAAGAGACAGGCAGCAGCACACTGTTTTTCTCTCTCCCTCTCCTTTCGCCCGCTTGGAGAAGCGAGCAAGCAAGCAACCCACAGCCAGGGATTTGGCACGTAAGTTGCTTCAGCCGCCCCTGGTACTTCACTCACTATGCAGCCGCATGTGGAGGAGGATTCCTATATTTAATTCTGTTTTGATGTTTATATGCTTTAGGTTTTAATTTACACATTGTTATGATTTTTAGTGTTATGATTTTTAGTGTTAGCTGCTTTGAGCCTCCTTTGGGAGAGAAACAGCGGGATATAAATACATACAGAGGAAACATGTGGAGGAGGATTCAGGAGCATTCTCTCCTGACGTTTCTCTCATATCTTATAGCAGGCATCCTCAGAGGTTTGTTGGAAACTAGGCAAGTAGGGTTTATATCCCTGTGAAATAACGTCCAGGGTGGGAGAAAGAACCCTTGTCTGTTGGAGGCAATTGTGAATGCTGCCATTGGCCACCTTGATTAGCATTGAATGGCCTCGCAGCTTCAAAGCCTGGCTGTAGAAGGTCCAGGGTGGGAGAAAGAACTCTTGTCTGTTGGAGGCAAGTGTGAATGTTGCCATTGGACAGCTTGATTGGAATTAAATGGCCTTGTAGCTTCAAAGTCTGGCTCCTTCCTGCTCAGGGGAATCCTTTGTTGGGAGGTGTTAGCTGGGTCTGACTCAAACCCGCTATGTCTGTATAGTAGGCCTGTGCGGTTTCGTTTTCCATTTTAAAATATTTTTTAATATTATTTTTTAATATTATTTTTTAATATTATTTTTTAATATTATTCTTAAAAAATAAAAAAAATATTCTAAAAATTCGTTAATATTTACAAAATTTTGTAAATACCAAAACTTTTTTTGGGAAAGTTTTGTAATTATTTTAAATAACGAAACAAAAAAACACCCCAATTACAAAACGATTACAAAACCAAATTTTTGCGTTGTTACCCAGGCCTAGTCAGCACATTTGGAAGTATGAGCTGAAATCTTGCATCTGTAAAATTGAGTACTAAAGTACTCATGGAATTACTTGATAATTGTGTAGTTGTGAGTTTCAGCCCTGTCCAATTGAATGGGAAAACAAATGTAAAATGCACAACTAAATATGTAGTGGCATCACATAATCTTCAATTAATCTTCCACATTATGCAAAAATGTTTAATTTCTTTTGTAAGGCAATTTACCCATATATTAGTTGTTAATGCAATGACAGCCATCATAAGCATTCTTGCCACAAAAACTAATTGGGTCCAGATGACATTGGTTGTATCTCCTTGAGTGGGCTTAACCCATCTTTCCTAATGGAAAGGTGGGGAGCGTCCCATCATGTTCTGCTGGCCATTTTTTTTGGCAGCAGCAGAGTTTTTACAGCAATTCAACCATGGAGCTGCCCTAGAATGACTTTTCCAGAGTGTGATGAGAGCTGGTTCGGGCCCCATCTATCTTTGTGATCACATCTCCCTCTATGAACTGGCGCAAATGTTAAGATCTTCTGGGGAGGCCCTCTTTTTGCTCCCACCACCGTCACAAGCATGGTTGGTGAGGAAGAGAGAGAGGGTCTTCTCAGTGATGGCCCTCCACCTCTGGAATGCCCTTCCTAGAGAAATAAGGCAGGCTCCATCCCTCCCCTCCTTTTGTAAGAGACTGAAGACCTGGTGGTTTAAACAAACCTTTGAGAACGCCTAATTCTAGCTCAGCCTCAGATACTGTTGAAATTGGCCATATCTTTTTCTACCAATTACCCAGGTTACTTCCTTCTATTAGGCTCTGGAAATGAACAGCCATAGAATCTACCTAATTTCCTGGGTCCTCTACAAATTGCACTAGCCTTGGCCCGGCCTTTTAAATTGCCTTGAACAGGCAGGATTATTTTAAATATATATGTGCTATTGTGATTTTTTATGCTTATATTGTCTTGCTAATTTTATGTTTATGCTGTTTTCTTTGTATGTACTGATGATGTTACTTGTAAACCGCTCTGAGTCCCCTCGGGGAGATAGAGCAGTATATAAATAAAGTTTTGTTGTTGTTGTTGTTGGGCTCCTTGGCTGAAGTAAAAGAAAAAAAAACAGATGCCGAATTGGGGGCAACGTGAAGAGGTCTCTGGTGTAGATGCTCCCATCACATCATTCCTTTTAATGATGTAATCAGTACTTTTTTAACCATTACTTTTGCTGATATACTTCCAGACTGGGTTTACTAATTTTTTATTCCTGTTGCTATATATTTGGGTATGTATGTATGTATGTGTATGTGTGTCTGGAACAAAAGTTAACAATTGTAGAAAAAGTTCTTGAGTAATGCATTCTAGAGTGAGGAAATTGCAGAATGCTAAGGATTAAACATATGTGCATTACTTACTTAGGCAATCCCTTGTAGCCCAAGGATGATGGCACTCCACGTATAGTGTCTTGGCGGTGGATACATAGGTTACTGTGGAGCCCGATTCTTGACCTGCATGTTCTTCCACAGTAAGAACATTGGTTTCCAGGTGGAAGGTGGCCCTGATAAGGGTTAGCTTGATGTATCTTCCTTTTGGCATGTTTCTCCCTTTCGCCCTCAATTTGTGCCTCTTTGAATTGTGCAGCACTGCTAGTCACAATTGACCTCGAGTAAAGTGTTCAAGGGCCAGGGCTTCCCAATTCTCAGTATCTATACCACAGTTTTTAAGGCTGGCTTTAAGCACATCTTTAAATCTCTTTTCCTGTCCATGAGCATTACATTTTCCATTCTTCAGCTGAGAGTATAGTAATTGCTTTGGGAGACGGTGATTGGGCATTCAGACAACAGGACCAGTCCAGCTGAGCTGATGGTATAGGAGCATTGCTGGTGGTCTTTGGGGTTGTGTGTATGTTTCTGGAGCAATAGTCAACAATTGTAGAAAAAGTTATTGAGAGATGCATTCTGGAGTGAGAAAATTGCAGAATGCTAAGGATTAAACATATGCACATTACTGCAGCTTCTTTCCTGATCACTACTCTGAAAGCAGCTTTTCTGTTAATCTTATGTACATCTGCATGTAACTTTCAAGTTTGCCCCTCACAGAGCTACAGATTGCTTCAATAGTGGCATATATTTCTTGGCAATTGTCATTTTTATCTTGTACATAGAAAATTGAAGTGGGCTTTGCCTAACAGCTGTAGGAACACATTTGCTACTATCATACATTAACTTTCTGAATGCATAATTGTTCATCAAGTGAGCTGACACCAATGGAAGAAACTGTCTTCACATCCAAACATCTCTTTAAATGGACTGTGCTTGGTTAATGAATGGGGCTTGGGGCCAAACATGAATAAAACTGGATAAATCACTTTCTTCCTTTCCAGCCTTTTCTCATTTGCAAGCATTCTCAGTGCCCTGATATGACAGCATATAATGTTACCCCAGGCATTTTCACAGAGAGGAATTGAGATTTTTGATGAATATTTGGTTTGGGGGAGGAAAAAATAGCACATTCTGGATAGTTCTTACATTCTTTCTCATCCATTGTTTTGTGGGCGGCATATGATGAGGATTTTGCAGACAGCTACGCAGATTTATTACTGGCAAAGAAAATGAAGAGTGTTGAAATGTATTTTCTCCCTTATCCTTGTTAGCACAACCTATTTAACAATGATGCCATTTTGTTCAAGTAACACAATGCATTCCAAAAACATATATGACTTCTTTTTTCCCTTTACCAGTCATTTTAATGTGGAATAACTGCAAAGTTCCCTTGTTTGGAATTTCACAAAATATTGTTTAATAAATCGAACATATCTGTGCAGTTTTCAAGTCCAGTATGACAGGCCAGATAGGGGAACCAAGGACCCAATGAAACATGAGCTAATGATGTCTGAATGTTATAGCAAATCTGTTTGGTCAGTGTGGAAGGGAATACCTTGAGCAAGCACTGTCCCTTTAAAATCCAGTTGCAGCTACAGCAGATTAGTGTCATTGTTATGGTCATATGGAATATTAGGGTTTATAGTTTAGTGAAGTACTCAGAAATCTCTATTAGACAGCATTGGTAGCTATAGAACCAACTCAGGGCAGATCTCGAAACTTCCATAATAAAAAGGGGGATGTCCAGACATAATAAAAAGGGGGATGTCCAGATCTACTACTGCGGACAAGAGGAACATCGAAGAAATGGAGTAGCCTTCATAATTAATAAGAAATTAGCTAAAGCGGTGCTTGGATACAACCCAAAAAATGACAGAATGATCTCAATTCGAGTGCAAGGAAAGCCTTTCAACATTACAGTGATCCAAATGGACCTCACCAGATGGTCAACACCGAAATCAGATTGACTACATCCTTTGCAGCCAAAGGTGGCGGACATCCATCCAGTCGGTGAAAACAAGACCTGGGGCTGACTGTAGCTCAGATCACGAACTTCTTATTGCCAAATTTAGAATAAAACTAAAGAGATCAGGGAAAATACACAGACCAGTTAGATATGATCTCACTAACATTCCTAGCGAATATACAGTGGAAGTGAAGAACAGATTTGAAGGACTAGATTTAGTAAACAGAGTCCAGAAGAACTATGGACAGAAGTCCGCGACATTGTTCAGGAGGCGGCAACAAAGTACGTCCCAAAGAAAAAGAAAACCAAGAAGGCAAAATGGTTGTCTGCTGAGACACTGGAAGTAGCCCAAGAAAGGAGGAAAGCAAAAGGAAACAGTGATAAGGGGAGATATGCCCAGTTAAATGCGGAATTCCAGAGGTTAGCCAGAAGAGATAAGGAACTATTTTTAAATAAGCAATGCATGGAAGTGGAGGAAGACAACAGAATAGGAAGGACAAGAGACCTCTTCCAGAAAATTAGAAACATTGGAGGTAAATTTCAGGCAAAAATTGGTATGATAAGAAACAAAGATGGCAGGGACCTAACAGAAGCTGAAGAGATCAAGAGAAGGTGGCGAGACTATACAGAAGATCTGTATAGGAAGGATAATAATATGAGGATAGTTATGACGGTGTGGTGAATGAATTAGAACCAGACATCCTGAGGAGTGAGGTTGAATGGGCCTTAAGAAGCATTGCTAACAACAAGGCAGCAGGAGATGACGGCATCCCAGCTGAACTGTTTAAAATCTTAAAAGATGATGCTGTCAAGGTGATCCATGCCATATGCCAGCAAATATGGAAAACACAAGAATGGCATCAGACTGGAAAAAATCAACTTATATCCCCATACCAAAAAAGGGAAATGCGAAAGACTGCTCAAACTTCCGTACAGTGGCCCTTATTTCTCATGCCAGTAAGGTAATGCTCAAGATCCTGCAAGGAAGACTCCAGCAATACATGGAGCGAGAGTTGCCAGATGTTCAAGCTGGGTTTAGAAAAGGCAGAGGAACGAGAGACCAGATTGCCAATATCCGCTGGATAATGGAGAAAGGCAGGGAGTTTCAGAAAAACATCTACTTCTGCTTCATTGACTCTTCTAAAGCCTTTGACTGTGTGGATCATAATAAATTGTGGCAAGTTCTTAGTGGGATGGGCATCCCAAGCCACCTTGTCTCTCTCCTGAGGAATCTGTACAAGGACCAAGTAGCAACAGTCAGAACTGACCACGGAACAACAGACTGGTTCAAGATTGGGAAAGGCGTACGGCAAGGCTGCATACTCTCACCCAACCTTTTTAACTTGTATGCAGAACACATCATGCGATGTGCGGGGCTGGATGAATGCAAAGCTGGGGTGAAAATTGCTGGAAGAAACATTAACAACCTCAGATATGCAGATGACACCACTCTGATGGCCGAAAGCGAGGAGGAGCTGAGGAGCCTTCTAATCAAGGTGAAAGAAGAAAGCGCAAAAGCCGGGTTGCAGCTAAACGTCAAAAAAACCAAGATTATGGCAACAAGAATGATTGACAACTGGGAAATAGAGGGAGAAAACGTGGAGGCCGTGACAGACTTTGTATTTCTAGGTGCAAAGATTACTGCAGATGCAGACTGTAGCCAGGAAATCAGAAGACGCTTACTTCTTGGGAGGAGAGCAATGTCCAGTCTCGATAAAATAGTAAAGAGTAGAGACATCAGACTGGCAACAAAGATCCGCCTAGTCAAAGCCATGGTATTCCCTGTAGTAACCTACGGATGTGAGAGCTGGACCTTAGGGAAGGCTGAGCGAAGGAAGATCGATGCTTTTGAGCTGTGGTGTTGGAGGAAAGTGCTGAGGGTGCCTTGGACTGCGAGAAGATCCAACCAGTCCATCCTCCAGGAAATAAAGCCCGACTGCTCACTGGAGGGAAAGATACTAGAGACAAAGTTGAAGTACTTTGGCCACATCATGAGGAGACAGGAAAGCCTAGAGAAGACAATTAGGCTGGGGAAAGTGGAAGGCAAAAGGAAGAGGGGCCGACCAAGGGCAAGATGGATGGATGGCATCCTTGAAGTGACTGGACTGACCTTGAGGGAGCTGGGGGTGGTAACGGCCGACAGGGAGCTCTGGCGTAGGCTGGTCCATGAGGTCACGAAGAGTCGGAGACGACTGAACGAATGAACAACAACCAGACAATGTTCTGGGCATCCTGGAATTAATTCACCACAAACCAGGAAAATCCTTGTTTGTGGTGAAGTAATTTAATAGTGGGTTTGTTCTACACCTTCTTGGAAGGGGTGGGATAAACTAACTACTTCCAGTGTCTGGAGTGCAGAATACTGCAATCCAGACAGTATTCCCACAGGTTTCCAGGCTAAATTAGCCCAGAAAACTATCAAAATACCAACCCCATCCCCAGTGCCCCCTTAAACTCAGTAAAAAAAGGGAAAAGAACTCACCCGGCCTCCATGGGACAGCTGCCAGAGTTCTCTTGGCATCTACAGATGATGTGCCAAGAGAAAGGGGGGAGGAGAAAAATCATTCCTGCCCCTCCTTTTCCTGGCACGTCATTTGTATGTGCCATGAGAATTCCAGAAGCAGTCCCATGGAGGCCGGGTGAGTTCTTTTCCTTTTTTATTGAGTTTTGGTGGCGGCTTCTATGGAGGGGGTTAAGTGTCCTGGTGTTGTACTGGGAAGTCCCAGTAAAACATCTGGACACCCACCCCAGAAAGTGTTTTCTGGCGTGAGTGTGGACAGGGCCCCAGAAACATTCAATAAAACCCTGTCTGGAAAGGCCCTTGAATTATCAGTCCCTTTTACATTGGTACATCCATGTATTCAAATGCTATCTTGTCTCATAAAGCAGGGGAGATAGAATATGAAATGTTAGGAGAGCACATCATGTAATTTTTTTAAAAAAGAAATCTTTCGAGGTCAAAACTAAAATACAAGGTGATTCTCTGTACCCCTGGGGGATGCATTCCCAGACTTCTTGCAGTTAGTGAAAATCATGGATAATTCTGAATGTTATTAATGAATGACTTCCAGTGGAAATAAAAAAAATAGAATCAAGCTGAAGGATCTAGGAAGTGCCTACAGAGGATATAAGGAGGAAAAATGGTATAACTATGTTCCAAAGTGACACTTTAAGGTTATCTTTGGTGGAATAATATCATAGAGTTACACAGAATAAATGATGGGGAGAAAATGCAAAGTACTGTTCTATTTCTAGGATTGTGGGGTGAAGAAACAAAATAAAATCTCAGAATTTTTTTCAGAAGGGGAATTGTGGGTGATTTAGATTTCTGAAGGGGAATTGTGGGCGAATCTTTTCTTCAAAGTGAATGCTTCTAATATCACTCCTTTATCATCACTTTCTTTAAGTTCTGACATGTGAAGGGTGGGTAAGAAGAGGAGGAGCTGTTATTGTCACCAAATCTATCTTTTAGTATCCAGAAAATTTCAGTCTCGAAGTGCTTTCAAAATATTTTGAATTTATCCATTAGATATTCATTTATTGCCAGGTAGGCATGGCTGCTCCATGTACTTAAAATGTATGCTATATATGGTTTCATCACACTTCAGCCTATGTGGTTGCCAATGCTTACTGGTCTGAAACAGCCTCATGGGAGAGGTTATCTCATTACATTTTATTCTCGGCATTAATTAAATAAGAAATACCAGAGAGGCTACAGGCTACCTAAAAGGTTGATTATACAATAAGTATCTGGACACCCACACATTCTACAGCTACCTCATTAGCAGGTTAAAAAGAAAAATGCTGAATACCACACATGGGAATGTATTTGAAATTTCCTATAATATTTTAAAAAAGAAAATCTTTTTATATTAGGTTGAATGAATAAGGTTAGAAATGTGGAATGTTCAGTTTACACAAATGTGAATCCCTCAGTTCATTAGTTCGTTAAAAAAAGTAACACATGATGATCATTTACAGGATTACAAAGTAAAGGGTCTACTAATTATCTAAACATCAAAATATAAAGAGACAAATTCCATTATTGGGTTTACCATTTAAAAATCAAGGTCAGAAACACAAAGAGGGGAAAATCATTTGAAAATGCCTCTAGGAATTCAAAAATGTTTATATCATATGTTTAAATGCTGCTGGAACCAGGATTGTTTTTGCTAGATACTTTTTATGATGTATGTATGTATTTATTTTTTTATTTATTTACTTTATTTACTTTATTTATATATCGCTTTTCTCAGCCCTTACGCAACTCAAAGCGGTGAATAACATCAATACAAAACACCACGAGACAAGTATAGGGCAATTAAAAACAATTGAAACACAAATCATTAAACATCTGTATAACAATCATTAACGCCTCAACAGTAAAATCAGAATCCAGTCTCATCATCCATTATTCTGTATTCCTATGTTCAATTACACTGTTTAATCAAATGCTTGTTCAAACAGCCAGGTCTTCACTTTCCTCTGAAACACCAGCAGGAAGGGGGCCGATCTGTTATCTGCAGGCAGGGCGTTCCACAACCGAGGGGCCACAACTGAGAAGGCCATGTCTCTCGTCCCTGCCAAGCATGCCTGTGATGCAGGCGGGACAGAGAGCAGGGCCTCCCCAGATGATCATAGTGTTCTAGCCGATATTGTGTAGCCACATCACACCTTTTTCGATAATCTGATCCTTCTTGTGTAGGCTGTACTATCTAAGTTGTGTTATTGAAAAGGTGTCAGTCATGAGACATGCCAACATTATTATTAGGCTTGTGCATTTTGGCTGAATCTTGATTCGTTTCTGCTGGTTGAATTTCAAGAAACCACAGGATCCATTTTTGTGTGTCTGCTGAAAATGAGCATGTAAAAAACAGCCATTTTCGGTCTGCAGCTGAAAAATGTGGCTAAATCTGGCCCATTGGTAGCAATGGGGGGGGGGAGGGTCCCAGGTTCCCCTTCTTATAATATGTAGGGCTATCAGAATGAAAATGATCACACTTGGAGGACATGTCTACCACTGTTAGTCCACCAAGTTTCATAATGTTTGGGTCATCCCCTGATATTTAGGAATTTCTTTTCTTTTCTGAGAATAAGGCTTTTCTTTTTGTTTGCTGGGATTATTATTATGAAAGTATTTACTGAAGGAGAGGGGAGGGAATATTTATTTATTTATTTATTTATTTATTTATTATTTATTTACTGTGCTTATAGACCGCTGTTCTCAGCCCAAGGGCAACTCACAGCGGTTTACAACATGAATAAGGTGCAAATTACAGAACATAATCCAACAGCAACCTAGCAATATCAAAAACAACATCAAAACAACATCATCAACAATCTCAATATCAATAATACAAAATACAAAAGGTCATTCACGTCGTCTCATCGTTAAGCCACAATCCAATATCGTTTTCCGTTGTACCATTCCTGTCATCATTGCCATTTATTGCACTTCTTGTACAAACACCCTCTCGAACAGCCCTCTCGAATACAATGGGTTCTGGCAAAGTTTCTCCACAGATTAAAGCCCAAAACTAAGTTTTGTACTTCTTATTACTGGCAACAGCCAAAGAATTATTACTAATATTGTTGTTGTTGTTGTTGTTGTTGTTGTTGTTTGAAGTTCAGAAGGCAGAGAGCACAGAGAGAAATATAAACAGAATTTCTTTGCAAGGAATGAAATTATAGGTAGGTAGGTAATAGGTAGTAGTTTTCTGAGAATGAGCTTTTCTGTTTGTTTGTGGGCATTATTATTATTATTATTATTATTATTATTACTATTATTAATTATATTTTAAAGTATTTTCTGAGGGAGAGGAGGGAAGGAGAAAAAGAAGCTAAAGGGTGACTCAAGGTTTTCAAGGCCACCCAAATATTTTTAAAGAAAAGCACACCAAGAGCAAAGAGATGCTCTTTCTTTCTCCCAAGTCCCCAAATGTGCACATGAACCCCACCCAACCATCCCACACTTTCTCAACTCCCACTTCTACTAAATAAACATAATCAATAAAACAAAATAAAATAAAGAAAAATAATAAAAAAGATTCAATGCTAGAGAGAGTCCAAACCAAGTCAAGCCAAAAAATAAACCTGAGGGCGGCAAGACAATCAGACTGAAGCACCTCTCTAGAGCCAGGATGCACCTAAGAGCAATGGAGGGGCTCGCCTCATTAAATAGACACAGCTTGCATAAGACATGTCACAGTGTTCTATTCTGATTGGCCCAACAGGCAGGGCTCACAGGGAAACCTCATACAAGCACATGGCATGATTGACTGCCACTTGGCCCATTTTGGCTGAAAAAATGGAGGATGAGCCCTTTCTGTCACAAGCCAAACAAGCCAGATTTGCCAAAGGAAACCAATGAAACCGAATCCATGCACAAGCCTAATTATCATTACGTATCATCACTTCAATACCTTCTACATAATTCCTTATGATTGGGCACTGAGAAGACAGCATTCTCGGCATAGTGGGGTGTGCAGGTCAAAAGACAGAGCAGAATAGTAGAAACTAAATAAATGCAAGCAAAATGTTCCAGCTTGGCACAACTTCTTGAGCTTTGGAGGTGCCATGCTAAATCCCCAAAAGGCATTCCCAAAGTTTAAAAGTTTATGTACTGCACTGAAATACACAGCAAGAGCTATCTAGTCATCCAGTGTCAGCATTTCAGAAAGAGATTTGTTAATCTGAGCTGTCACTGGCAGCTTTTCTCCCATAGTTGCCCACCCAAACTTGTTGCAAGTTTGAGGACTGGGAGAATGAGAGCTGCTGCCACCACTTTTCATCTGTGCTACACGTCTTGACTTATTATTTGAGAAGACTTTGTGCTACTTTTTAAAGTATTAGAGTTTTTGCTGTTGCCATGATATCCTGGCAATTTACACATGTTCCTTTGCTACCTACCCACATCCACTTCAAATGTTTTCCCGTTCTGTACAGGCTTTGGCTTCATGTTTTCTGTCTCCAGAGATTTTTTTTTTTGTCATGGTGTTGCTTCAATTACTGTCTTTGAGCTTCAGGGTCAGATAGCAGCCTTCCCAACTGCAGAAGCATGCTTGCTCCCACTATAACCTGACAGATTTTTATTGGAGGTGAAGTAATCTTGTTCACTCACCAACAAAACTGCTGTCCTTTACAAATATTACTGGGAATGCAGGCAAACCTGACTCTTTCCCATTGCGATGAGGAACACCATGTAAATATGACACATTGAGTTAAACAATGTGAAACAGACTGGTTATACACCAGAAGGAATTTATGTACTCTCTTTACTAAACATATTACCTTGGTCAGATATAATGGTAACACCAATAACTGAGAATGAGAGAGAACATGTACAAGACAGAGATGATAAAGAATACATTTTATTACCTAAAGCATCTGCACACTCTCAGACAATAAACATATTTTTGTACTCAGATGAACACAAGAAAGGCAAACATGGATTTACACTAAATTCTTCAAAATAAGAAAACAAAATATTGGAAAATGGGAAAAGAGACAAAACATGAAGTTAAAGGATAAAAAAAGAAAGCAACTCTGATGGTTATTAACAACTACTCCATGTTTATTAGGTCCAAAACTGAATAAAGCAACATGATCAGTTTCCTGATTCACCTTACGATTTAGCCAACTTGCCAGCACCTGATCATCACAGGTAACCCATTCTGACACCTGCACATCCCTTTTTCTCCTCCCTGATTGTGTGGCCATCTCTGCTTATGTCAAAATGGGCTACCCATCTGCAACCCCCAATACAAGCCAGTGAATGTAGTATATTACGTACAAATCCTGGATCCAAGACCCATAGCAACTACCCCACAAATCTGTAACAAAATAGAATAGAAAATAATATCTCCATGTAACAAATGGAGAGTAGGTGTGACAAAACTCAGAGGAGATAGATCATTGCCATATTTCTTATTCAGCCACAGAGCTATGTGAAAGTTCCTGGCCATCACGGGCATCTCATTCTGACATCAATAGATGTGCCCAGTTAGCCAGGAAGAAGGAGGGTAAAAGAAACTCCTTCTCTCTAATGGTAATGGTTGAGGTGATGGTCCAGTAGGACCAATGTGATCTCAACCCTGTATTGTGTGTGCCAGTATATTACCAAATTGCATTCAGCAGGGTGTGTCTGACCCTGGTTACACAGTGAGGTTGTATATGTCATCAGTACACCTTTAGTTAAGGTATATATGCATGTGTGAGAGAGTGTTTAATTTCA
Source organism: Anolis sagrei ordinatus (assembly GCF_025583915.1). Classification (NCBI taxonomy): domain Eukaryota; kingdom Metazoa; phylum Chordata; class Lepidosauria; order Squamata; family Anolidae; genus Anolis; species Anolis sagrei. The sequence continues at coordinate 157,630,621 of NW_026847438.1, forward strand.
TTTAATCCATGTCATGTTTCCTTCATTACTTGCACTTAATCTTTCTTCTGCCTTGCATAGTTAGTGTTTTCTCTTTTGTGTCATATCAATGTAGTGTATATTGTAAATGAGCATTAAATAAAAATAGAAATGATTTTCTCTCATGAATTGAACTACGACAAACACAATAGTAGTTGTCAATTCTAGATCTAGGACTTTGGCTCAGCATCATGACAGGATGACAGAGCAACAACACCATGATAATAAGGCAGAGTTTACACAGCACTTTGAGGAAGTCAATTGGTTTGATGGCAAAGCATTCAGTTCACATAACCTGTCAAAAATATGAAATTAAAATAGACAGTGATTGAAAATTCTTCCTAGACAAGAATACCCAAATGATGTCCTGCATTTTTTTAAAAAATGGGATAGTAAAAAAAGAAAAGAAAATAGTACCATGATTGCATTAAATATTGCTTAGTAGAAGGTGTTTCATAATTATTTTCTGTGGATGTTGCCTTATTAGTATCACCTCGTCAGGCCAATCTAAATCACCCCAGTTTATTCTAGAAGGGAAAAAAGAAGCTTCTTTAAGAACATAGCATTTTTGGAATTTACATATACTCTTCTTCAATTTGAGGACATAATGTGTCTTGTTTCTTTCATTCATTTTATCTATTCAGTGCCAGTAATTGGGTTGTTTCAGAACCAACCAAAGCCAAAAGATGAATTTTTATTATTTTTTCCCCAAAGCACCTGCAATGTTACTATTGGTCTACTATGTAATGTGTTGTGCATCTTACCACACAGTATAATTGTGGTTTGGGTGGAAGTAGAGTATGTGTGATCCTTCCAGTCATAGCAAATCTTTCCAGCAGGCCATGTGACTTGTTCATTTGGGTAAAAACAGTGAATTAATTTAAATTGGTTTGAATTCATTGGCTGGTGGGTTCAGCCAGGGTGAACTGGATTAGATTTTACTCCAGTCAGGTGGTGGTCATGCTCACCAGTGTTCTCTGCCCACTGTCCACAGTCTTTCATACATTTTGTATTGCTTTTCTGTAGCATTCAGGCTTGTTGCAAATTTTATAAAATTCATTTTTATTGTGACAACTTGGAGCTTTCCACGCTTTATAAAATCTGCACATATAAAGGATTGTACAATGAAATGAATTAATAAATGGCTGACCCAGAGTCTACTAAAAATATCACTGTATAGGTAGCTTAGTTATGTAGAGTGCAAACAAACATTAATCAGTTTGTATGGACCCCTCCCCCTAGCCCCAAAGTTATTTTCTACAGTTGTGCCACAAATTAGATTAAAAAAACCCAATTTGTAGACTTTACTGGTATTTCTAAATAAAATATTTAAAAAGAATATAATAGTCTACAGCAGTGTTCTTCATTTATCCCAGGGGACTGATTTTTGAAATTGTTAAGTGTAGGATTTCTATTGGGATAATCAATATTCTGTTTCTGATTAAGCAATAGAGATCTTCAGGGAGGAGAAAGAAAGCAAAGGCAAGATTTCTGAGACCTGAATGAGAAACATAACATTCAAAATTCATATAAATATTGCCTTCTATTGCCTTGCTGGATGGGGTCACACTCCCCATGAAGACACAGGTTCACAGTCTGGGGGTGCTCCTGAATTCATCGCTGACCCTGAAGCCCCTGGTGTTGGTCACTACCAGGAGTGCTTTTTGCACAATTAAAACTTGTGTGTCAGTTGCATTCATACCTTGAGACACCTGACTTGGCCGTGCTAGTCCACACTCTAGTTACATCCCAATTGACTACTGCAACACTCTCTATGTGGGGCTGACTTTGATGATAGTTTGGAAACTTCAACAAATTCAGAGATCAGCAGCCAGATTGCTAACTGGAATACCATTCAGGGAGGGGACAACTCCCCTGTTATGGCAGATCCACTGGCTGCTAGTGTGCAGCCAGTGGATCTGCCATACAAAGCCATTAATGGTGCCATACAAAACCCTTAATGGTTCGGGACCAAACTATTTGCGAACCCACATTCCCATTTATAAACCCATCTGGCCACTGCAATAATCGGAGGGGGCTTCATCACGGTCCCACCCCCGTCCCAAGCATGGCTGGTGGGAACTAGAGAGATGGACTTCTCTGTGGTTGCTTCTTCTCTATGAAACTCCCTCCCAATCAAAGTTAGATCAGCCCCCTCCCTCCAAAAACACCTAAAAACTCATTTATGCTCCATAACTTATGGAGAGGTTGAGTAATAAAGCCCCTTCCGTGTTACACATTTGCAGAGCCATTTCTACATTTATATTTTAGATTTTAAAAATTTATTTTTGAAAAATACTTATTGCTATTGAACTTTATGAGGCTTGATCATTTGCCCTCCCCATATAGTTTATTTGAAATGTGCTTTTAATTATGATTCATTCGTTATTTTATTGTGCTATGTTTTTATGATTGTATATGGCATTTAATATTTGCCTTTGCATCGGAAGCCGCCCTGAGTCCCTTTGGGGAGAGAGGGCGGGTTAGAAATAAATTATTATTATTATTATTATTATTATTATTATTATTATTATTTGCTGTTTCAATATATAGGCAGAGGAATGTGGAAGTAAAATCACATATGTCATTTGTATACTAAAAAGCTCTTCTGACCAATCTTTTAATTTAAACTATGGCAATGATTTAACATAAGCATAATAGTTATTTTTTCTTCTCCTCCTATAAATGCAATTGGTATAGGTTTCTACCTTAACCTCATTAGCTTCTTTCTATTAACTTTCTAATCTATGCCTGTTTTATTGTGTTTCTGCAGTAAAAGAGACAAGTTTATGATTTTCCCATATTGGAGATTTGTAAAAGGCAACTTGCCATTTATATGGAGCTTATGTTTGTGCAAATTTTAAGGCTGCCTGGAATAAATTGAATGAGGATTCTAGACATTATTATCATTTCTTGCCTTTTCAATTTGTACTATGTTATATCAAAATAAAACAGCTATTATTCCTTTTTTCTGGTTGTCGTAATTATTTTTATTGGTGGTGGTCTTTTGTTAATGAATGGGATCATCCATTTAGTATCTGTAATCCTGAAAAACTCTTCATGGAACAAACTTGTTCTTTCTCTTAAAGCAAAGTTAGCTTTTGTGTGTACATGTGCGCATGTGTGCAATATCTATCTAAAGACTTTAGGGTGGGAATCTGGTAAAAGCCAGATAAAAGAGAAGCTGCTAGATATAGCTTAGCAGCTGGATAATGTAACTATCTCTGCTTCAAAAATATTCCCCACTACAAATATTTCTTGGTTTACCTTATATCTTACACATATACATCAAGAGATATTTCTAACTTTAATGATAAGTATGAATTCACAAGAACACTATTTAATCCATTGTTGTCAGTAGTTCTTAATGGAGGATACAAGAAAATGCTTGTCCTGCTTAAACTCATTTCTCTAAGAATTTTTCTGATTATAACAAATGCTTCACTCACTTTAGTTATGTGAAATAGGAACTAAAGAACCAAGTAAGGGGCATACACATGTAAGCACACACACTGCTATTGCCATATAACCAGCCACATGTAGAGCAGTGCAGAAGGGGCCTATGAAATCAGTTATTCTTTCTTTGGTTGCGTTTCATAAAGATATCCATTTTTCATGTCCTCATCCAAAATTCTCAAGCATAATCAATATCAGATTTTCTTAAGGGGTGTATCAATTATTATTATTATTATTATTATTATTATTATTATTATTATTATTATTTTATTCTTACACACTGCCACCATCTCCCCAAAGGGACTCAGGGTGGCTTACATATGGACAAAATGTCCACAATTCATAAAAGCAACCCCTCCCCCCCAAAGTAAAAGCAATTCACAAAATACCTTAAAATAAAAGCATCATTTATGACAAACCCAGATAAAACACACTAAACATTGAAGCTCCAGCAGGTGACCCACAAAGACCAATGGCCCAGCTAAACAACAAAGACCAACGGCTCAGCTAAATGGGCTTGGTAAAGTGATAGTGCAAACAGCATACCATAGGGTTGGGGAAGTGGATGAAGTGCAAAACAGAATACTATCTGATGACCTAGGGACCAGGTGTTCTCAAAGACTTGCTCGAACATTCAATTTGTCAGATCCCTATAGAAGGAGGACAGAATGTGGGCTTGCTTGAACATCCAATTTGTCAGACCCTTTAGAATGAGGACACAGTGGGGGCTTGTAGAACTAATTCAGTTTGACACCTCTTTAACTGTCATGGCTCAATGCTATGGAATTGTGTGAGGTGTTGTTTTATAACGTTTTTAGCCTTCACTATCAAATAGCACTGGTGCCACATCAAACAATAGATCCCATAATTCCACAGCATTGGGTTATAGAGGTTAAAGTGAATTCATGCTACAGTATAGATGTGCCCTATATCATGCCATCACTTGTCATCTAATATGCCTAGAGTTTTGACATAGCTAGTTACAATAATAAGTATTTTGGCATTAATTACTTGATGCAGTAAAACTGCAATGTAATTTACATTTCATTACATGCAGTAATGAATACAATGCAATTCACATTACATTACAGCTTGAAATTTTAATAATGAAAAAGTTTCAGTAATGAAATAGGAAATAGCAACTATAAAGATAATGGTGAATAAATACTGGAGATTACAACTGCTTTTATACATTTTGTATACAAATGTGAAAAAAATGATGATACTCTTCTTTTACCAAATGATATGCTTCTTTTATTTTCTAGTTCTTTTACAAATTGTGTATGTGTGCATGCATGTGTGTGTCCTTGTGAGAGAAGAGCATTTAAAAAAGATGGATTGCCTTTTAGTATTTCTATCTGAATCATTGATTGCTTCGTTACCTAAAAATAGAGGCATGATTATTGTGCATAATAAATGCAGCAGCTAGCTGTGCACAGACAGGATAATTCTGTACTGACAAGAGAAAATAAAATACTTTGGAGTATTTACATGTTCCCTTGCCTTCATAAATGCTTTTTAAAGCATTACCAAAGGGTACAGAGGGATTATTAATCCCCTAGAAGAATCTGTGGGGGGGGGGGGAATCCAAGCAAATGTTCTGAGTTTAAATTACGCATCGTTTTTAAAAGACAACAACTGGTGAAACAGAAGGAGTGTGGTACATAAGCAAAAAAGAACTTGAAAAAAATCTGAACTTCAGTAGCTTTGGGGGAATCATTGCAGTTTATAATAATTGGTTTGCGTAGTTCATCTGAAATTGAGGTTGCAATTACAATAGTACTTTAACATAATCAGGAAGACCTCACAATGCTAATGAAGTGTGTTGTGGCTGGAGGTCATTAGAGATGTATGTGGTGTCCATTTTAAAACTCTTGATTTACCACCCTCAAACAATTAAGAATGTTATAAAATAATCCACTTCTTTTTTTAAAAAAAAGGATTGCATTTTTAAAAAAAGAAAAGATAGTTACAAAGGAAAAAGAGAAAAGAGGAAAAAATGGGAGGGTAAAGTCCATACTATATGAGTTGGACACATTTGTCAAAGCTGACCTTATTTTAAGAATACATTTTCATGAAGTAATTTTTCTAAAATGCACATTCCTGGAAAGCAGCGTCACCTTCTGAATGTTGAACCATACAGGGTTATTGTTTGTCTTTTTTGAAGTATCAGTATTTGGTAACAGTAGAAGTATACAATGGTTTTCCTCATAGTCACCTACGGATGTAAGAACTGGACCATCGGAAAGGCTGAGTGATGGAAGATAGATGCTTTTGAACTGTGGTGTTGGAAGAAAGTTCTGAGAGGGTCTTGGGCCGTGAGAAGATCCAACCAGTCCATACTTCAGGAAATAAAGCCCGACAGCTCATTGGAAGGAAGGATAGTAGAGGCAAAGATGAAGTACTTTGGCCACATCATGAGAAGAAAGGAAAACTTAGAGAAGAGAATTATGCTGGGGAAAATGGAAGGAAAAAGGAAGAGGGGCCGACCAAAGGCAAGATGGATGGATGGCATCCTTAAAGTGTCTGGATTGACCTTGAAGGAGCTGGGGGCGATGACGGCCAACAGGGAACTCTGGTGTGGTGTCCATGAGGTCACGAAGAGTTGGAAATAACTGACTGAATGAACAAGAAGAAGAAGTACATAGTAGGTAACCATGATGTTGCTGTATGTCTTCAAGGTATGATGATACTAAGATGAATCTAGCCCTTGCAAGATTAGTTCAAAGGGGATTTCCTTTGCTTGAGGACACAATTAACTGAATTAACCTAGTTTACCCCTGTGTTGAGAAAAGTCAGGGGAGTCTCTGGAGTTTGCAGATCATGCCCATAATGGTGCTTGTGGCCAATGTTTTTTGACTTCCTGTAGGTATAGGAGGTTAAACTGGATTAACTCAGTTTAACCCATGATACCTACTGGAAGTCGAGAAAAGTTGTGAAGCCAGTTGGGACAGAATGCACAAGTATAGATTATTGTGCCTTTGTAGATAAGTCCCCAGTGGGTTTCCATAGTAAAGAATTAAACCCTGGTATCCCATAATCCTAGATCAACACTCAAGCCACTATCCCAATATTTGCCATGTTTCAGGGATATAATTTTAAAAAGTTTCCCCACTACAAAAGTGATATGTTCTAATACATTTATATAAAAGTGGTATGTCTTCCTCAAGCAATGGGGAGAGGCGGGTAAGAAATAAAATTCCTAATCTTATTCTTAATACATCCAATCAAAAAAAAGCTACAAGAAGCAGACAACCCTCCTGTTGCAGCATCTCCCCTGGCTGCTAGTTTGTTTCCAGGCACAATTCAAAGTGCCTGAACCTTTAAAACCCTAGATTATTCAGGTCCAGGCTATTTGGCCTTGTATGAACCTGCCCAGGCTCTGACATCTTCGGGAGAGGCCTTTATTATTTATTTTATTTATGCATTTGGGAAATTTTCATATTACCTTACTCCAAGGACTCAAGGCAGTTTACAACCACAACTAAAACATAACAATATAACATAACCCATTAAAGTAATCCCAAGTCAATACATATCAGACGTAAAATTATCAAAATTAATTAACAAGCTAAAATACCCTTCTCTTGGTCTCACCTCCATCTCAAGGTTGATTGGTAGGAACAAGAAAGAGGGTCTTCTCAGTGGCTGCCCCTCAACTCTGAAAGTCAGAATGCCTCCCTTCCTGATGACTTTCTGGTGGTCAGCTAAAACCAATCCTGTTCTAATTAACTGTTAACTGTTTATTTTTAATGGTTTTGATGTTTAATTCTATTTTGAGGTTTGTATATTTTCTATTGTGTTGCTTTTACTGTTAGCCACTTTGAGTCTTTTTTTCAGAGAGATAAAGTGGGATACAAAAAAAATGGAGGAGGAAAACTATTGGATATATTCAGATCATATAACATATGAAAGGATTAACTTCATTACATATTTAGTTGAAGAAGACTCACCACCACCACCCAAAAACCCTATACAATATACTCAACACTTTGTTTCCTGAACAAACATAATTTCAGATCTAAAGAAATTTTAGATACTGAAGCCAAACTAACTTTACATTCCTCTCAGTCATCAAAATAAAATTTAGTACATGCCAACAAGCATTTTTAAATGACACTTGTTGGTTTCAGATTCCCTATTTACCTCACTAATGTCAAAATGTTGACTCACAGCTCTATTTCCGTTTTCTCCTGCATATACAATATTTCTTTTCATTTCAATGTGGCTTCGTAGTGCAATCTTTTTGGCATTTATATATGAAATGAGTGATCAAAATGAATGGAATATAGTAACTCAATGTTTTATATAAGTGGTGATACAGCCAGAACCTCGTAGTTGTCACTGAGTGAGTGCCACTATAATGAAAGAATGGTGACTCCACATTTGCAAAGGAATAATGAGAGCAGGGTGGAGTTATCACAGTCAAACCTGGAGGTGGGATTACCACATAAAAACAAAATGTGTGGTGCCATCTGCAAAGCAAATATCCTCCCCCCCCCAAAAAAAAACATGATTCTAAGAAACACCTTGTTTTTGAAATGTAAAGTATATACCTCAACAACCTTCCAAAACAAGCATGTTTTTTTAAAAAAAACTTTAATAGCCACTCACAAATGCAAGATACATAAATGAAGAAAATCCTGTGCTCTGAGAAACAAATGTATTTCACTATTTAAGGTAACATCTCTATTTAAAAAATCAAATAAAAAATGACAAATTTGTCATTTAGCTCAGTCCCTTTCTACACTGCCATACAATCCCAATTATCAAACAGATAATCCACATTATTTGTTTTGAAATAGATTATATGAGTCTATACTGCCATATAAGCCACTTCAAAGCCGATAATTTGGATTTGATATGAGTATTATGCACAAGGTGATCAAATGTAAGTGTAGTTGGCAGAAAATCAAAGGAAGATTCAAAGATAAATGGAACCATTCCAGTGTATGTATGCTAATATTATAGGAATTTTGCTATTTCCAGCATACCACTAACCACATTTTTGTTGAAACTAATGTCAACATTTTTATATATAGCTAGGACTGCTGTTTCTTCAAATGTGACAGTGTCCTAGTCATATTTAACATAATTTTCTGATTTTAAAGTGCAAAAGGGGCATATGAGCAGAGATATTGCTTCCCATTAGCCCATTTTCTTTCTCCCAAGGCATGTTTCAGAAGACAGACTGCGGCGTTAAGAGGAAGATTGGGCAAGTGAATACAATATGCATGCTAATTTGGGAGAAGAGTGAGCAGCTTCAGGCAAATCCTCCTATGGTTTGATTGAAAGGGATACTGCTCACAAAATGTTCCTAAACCAGATTTGGAAATTCTTTCACTGTTTTCTGCTTTCCTCTATGGTTTTGGTCCATATGACACTAGACTAAGATTAGAAGAGAGCTGGTGACTATACTGATGAAGGCAAATAGAAGACAATGTTCATAGTAACTGGGTGTGCATGGAAAAGATCATATATAATGCACTGGACAAAGAGGACAAGTAGGGGTAAAGTGATTAATCTGAAGGCTGGCGTAGCAATTGTGAGCACGGCAAGAGAATACATTGGATTCTGGGGTTTTCATTTGACAGCCTCTTGCCTATTGTTGAAAATCCACACCCATTTTTTTCAAGTGGAGAGACTTTACTAATGATCTAGGATTGTCTGCTCACTCCATCTCTCTCCAAATACCTATCCCAGTTATATGTCACCGTGTCATGCCCAGCATTTTAAAATTTTAATTATTACAATTGGCCCACCATAGGTTTTTAATGCGTTGTGGTGTTATTGTTACTGTTTATTGCTTTGTTTATGAGTTATTTATTGTCTGTATTGTTGTTGCTTTTTTACTGCTGTATTTGGGCTCAGCCTCTTGTAAGCCACACCGAGTCCTTCGGGAGATGGTAGTGGGGTATAAATAAAATATTATTGTTATTATTATTATTATTATTATTATTATTATTATTATTATTATTATTCCTGGACAGACCTATTTCATTTGCTTTGTTTGAGAATCCTCTAGATGTTTCTCCCTTCTCTGCAAGGATAAAATTCAGATATTTTCTCTATACCTTAATTCCAAAAAAGTGAGCAAGGCAAGAAATATAAACAGCTCCTGTTCTCAAAGGTTTAAGCCATCTGGTTGCTCAAATAGAAAAGGAAAATAGTAAAATTGTGTGTATCTGAAAATGAAATAATACTTTAAAAAACCCACCCTGCTAATTATCCCAATGAAGACATCTGGATTTTGCAGTTCTTTCTTTAGCTAATGTGTGTGGTCTGTGGTAAATATAATCCATCTGAATAAGAAAGGTTAAACGAAATGGTGCAGTGCTAAAAGAATTCACTGCAATGGCTCTATTCTCCCTATGGACTTGACAGCTTTTGCTCATTTCCTGTCTTTTTTCACCATTTTCTGTAGTGATTATACAAAGTTGTTATGAAGCTATAATGCAAACAAGGGAGAACATCATTTTCTTTATCTTTTAATAAAAAACCCTATATACATTGAGTAGCAATTTCATTTCCCTGCAACATTAACATCTTTGCTGACAACAAAGGAACATTTCTTAACTGAAGTTTGTATATACGGAAGGGGTGGGGGGGAGGAGGAGGGAGAGAATGCTAATTAAAATGGCTAAGGGAGAACTGGCACACAATTTCCTTACTCTTTTATGGTTTTCTTAATAGAGGCACACCATAGGTTTTCTTCAACTTCAGTAGGCAAAATTTTGTCCAAAGCATGTTCAGGGCAAAATTTTGTAGTTTAAATGAGTGGTAGCCTGTGGCCCCCATTTACAGTGTCATATAATGCAGTTTCAAATTGCATTACATGGTCAGTGTAGGGTTATATTATGCGGTTTAATTGTATTACATTATATGAGTCTACACTGCATTATATGGCTGTGTAGATGAGGTGTCTGTCTCAACTGCCACAATGCAGTGCCCCATTTGTTTTTTCTTTCTTTTCTTTCTTAATTGCAGCTGAAATTTGTTAGCTGAGGATGGGGAAAATAGAAAGTATCCAAAAAGTACTGTCGGTCATCTCCCATCTGAGATGCGGAAGAAGATTCTGCTTGTCTCATCTCAATGCAATACATCCAGTTTCGTATTGACCGAAGCTTCAGAGGCAAATCACGACAACCTTCCATGCTGTGAGGATGGGGGAAATAGAAAGTATCTGAAAGGTACTGCCGGTGATCTCCCATCTGAGGTGTTGAAGAAGGTTCTGCTTGTCCCATCTCAATGCAATACATTCAGTTTCATATTGACTGAAGCTTCAGAGGCAAATCATAACAATTTTCTGTGCTGTGAGGATAAACTGCAGTTCACCCCTTACAATCATTTTTAAGGGGAGGAACAAGTATGCAACATTTTAAATGTTTGATATATTTGACTAATAATAAAAATCGAGAGCCAAATTTACAAAGAGAAAACATGGCTGTGGCTCACAAATGGAACTATGAAAAAGGAGATGGAGGGCCTGATTCTGGCAGCCCAAGAACAAGCCATTTTAACCAATGTCATCAAAGCCAGAACTGAAAACTCGACAACAGATCCCAAATGTAGACTCTGCAAAGAAGCAGATGAAACAATAGATCCCATCCTCAGCTGCTGCAAGAAGATTACGCAGACAGACTACAGGCAGAGGCATAACACCGTTGCTCAGATGATTCATTGGAACTTGTGCCACAAATACTATCTGCCTGCAACAAAGAACTGGTGGCATCACAAGCTGGAAAGAGTTACAGAGAATGAACACGCCAAACTCCTCGGGGACTTCCGGATTCAGACAGACAGAGTTTTGGAGCATAATACTCCTGACCTCACAATCGTGTTAAAAAAAATGGATCATCGATGTCGCAATCCCAGGTGACAGGAGGATTGCAGAGAAACAACTGGAAAAGCTGACATGATATGAGGATTTAAAGATCAAACTGCAAAGACTCTGGCACAAGCCAGTAAAGGTGGCCCCAGTGGTGATTGGCACACTGGGTGCAGTGCCTAAAGACCTTGGCCTGCACTTAAACACAATCAGTGCTGACAAAATTACCATCTGCCAGCTGCAGAAGGCTACCTTACTGGGATCTGCACGCATCATTTGCCGATACATCAGACAGTCCTAGACACTTGGGAAATGTCCGACATGTGATCCAATTCAACAGTCAGCAGAATGTCTGCTGTGGACTCATCTTGTTGTGTTTCAAATAATAATAATGAAAACTTTTATTTATATACCACTCTATCTCCCCAAGGGGACTCAGGGAAGTTTCCAAGTAACAACACCAAAACATTCAGAGTAAACAACATAAACATAAAATTAACAAAACAACATAAGCATAAAATTATCACAATAACACATATATATTAAAAGTAATCCTACCTGTTCTTCATGCCTATTTGTTAGGGCGAGGGGAAAAAGGGTCAGAACAATTTAAAAGGGCCGGGCCGAGGCTAGTGCAAAATCAAAATATGCGGGGCCCGGGGATTGGGTCCAGTGCTATAATAGACTAACAGCAATAGTAGATACGGGCCTGTGGCTGCTCATTTACAGGGCCTATTAGGGTAATAAGTAGGAAGTACAAGGCCATATTCAAGCAATGTCTGGGGCTGGGCTAGAACTGGTCACTTTCAAAGGCTTGTTGAAACCACCATGTCTTCAAACTCTTACGAAAAGAGGGGAGGGATGTTATAAAAATTCAGAACTGGAGTCAACATTTTAGAGTACTAACAGTAGTGTTTAATAATATCCCTCATGACATAAGATCCTATTATTCTGATTCTGAATCACCTATGTTGGTTATGGTTGTAGGCACTGATTTTCAAAAGTTATCATAATTCCTAGAAGACTAGTCTAGAAATATTTGCTGGAAAACTGCTGTTCCATGACATAAGTGATGGTTTCTGTATTGCCCCAAAGTTTCACCTTGTCTTCAGTGTCTTTTAACATCTCAGGGCCCTTCTACACATACTCTAAAACCTGGAAGAAACTGGGATGAAAAGGGTAGTGGCTAAATTATGTTTTGCAAAAGTGTGGACTGAATCGAGTTAACAGCTGAAAAGCACATGTTTAAAAGGAGTGCTTAAAACCCGATTATGCTCCAACAATGAGCATATTCACATGACTGTATATTCCTTCAGTCATGGAAAACATGTGATTTCCTTCTTATATCCTGGTTTGGACTGCTCCAGTGTATGTTCATGTTTTAAAAGCCCAAAATAGCTGATCAGGGCTGTCAAAAATGGAGCCACTGACACACAGGTGGCTAGACAGAAGCACGATTGGAAAGCAATTACAATTAGAGCTCTATACAACCATTTCTTTGTTCTGAACTTTATGATATTAAACAGAGCTTGAACTTATAGTTGAGTAAGGAGAGAGATGGGAAATCTGCTTGTGTGTACATTGAGATATCCACATGAGAGCACATACAATCCAGCACTTCTTAGAGAGAATTTTTTAAAAAGCCAAAAACTTCTGTTAGATATCCCTCATCCATCTTGCAGACTTGTAAAATCCACTACAAAGGAAGCTGTCAGGGTAGCGAGGGACCAGCTCCAGGGACTGACAGGACTGTGTTTGGACTTGCTGTCAGGTACCACGATTTTTAAACCCACTTATTTGATTTGAATGTTGACACTGTCTGAAAGTGCCCTCAATGTCTTCTAGTGGAGATCATAAACCAACATTCATTACCTGTTCAGAATCAGAGAAAATGAACAAGCTTCAAAATAATTTCAGATAACAATGGTACTATTATTAGTCACTTGTGATGACCTTGAAGAAATTGCTCAGCCTAGCTAAGATGGAATTGCAGTCTCCTTGATGTTGTTAAAATCTATCCTTGATAGATGTAGCATTAACATATTCTTGAACAGGTAGTTGACATGTACAAGTTACAAAAACAGCCAGGAGTAACTTTCATCATGGAACTAATTCATCAAATACAGTTAGATAAGAAACACCTAGAATCAATTATTCATTCCCTGGTTAGCTCCACATTGAACTACTGCAATATGTTGTATGTTGGCTATCTGAAAAACAAAACAAAAAAAGAAAATAATAATGAATGAATGAAAGACTAACTACTATTAATCCTAAATACAGTTGGGACCTAGTGCTCAGAACACGTAAATGTAATTTTCATCTATATAAAAATCAATAGACTTCAAAGCCTTAACAGTCGAGGAGCAGGTTGCCATGAACCAAATCCCAAAAGTTCCCACCCAAACATGAATATCCATGTGAGTGGTCCTACATTTTCCACCTCATTGGTAAAAGAAATCAAATATTAAGACATACATGGCAAGAATGTTTAGACAGTGGTACTAAAACTATCTCTTATTGGGAAGAATCAATTAGTTTCTCCTAACTTTTCCATTATTTTGGCATATTTTAAAATGTTTACAAATTATTAGCTTTCAGCACTTTGCTATTCTGCTGCTGAGTATGCATATCTAGTGTGGAACACATCTCATGAGACATGCCACATTGTCACAGGATGTCTGCACCCTACACAATTGGAGAAACTACACTGTTTAGCTAGTATTGTACCACCTGCCATTCGGCGGGAAGTAGCAGCCAATAATGAAAGGACCAAGGCCATATTGGCCTGTTTCTGCAGTGTGCAGAAAATACTGATGGTTTGAGAAAACGTTGCTGCAGAGAGGAAGTTACTCTTCCAGGATAACAGTACATCTAGTTAGAACTCCCGAGTTTCCCAGTTGCTCTGGAGTTATGTTTGAAATGGACTAACATATAAAATTGGCCCTTCCTCTGTTCGGATATCAGCCAGCATATCAATGCCTTAAATCAAGAAAGAGCTTCCTAAGATCTACAGAGATACTCACAGGAACGCTTCAGCAAGCAAGAGTCCTAAAGTGGCAAGCTAAAACCCAGAACCTCCACTCATGGCTGATACCAAATTAAAGACTCCCTTCTGGGCACACAGAAGACTGGGTGACCTGGAAGGCATTAAAAAACTGTGCTCTGGCACCACGAGATGCAGAGCCAATCTTAAGAAATGGGGCCACAAAGTGGAGTCCATGACGTGCGAATGTGGAGAAGAGCAAACCACAGACCACCTATTACAATGCAGTCTGAGCCCTGACACATGCCCAATGGAGGACCTCCTTATAGCAACACCAGAGACACCCCAAATGGCCCGTTACTGGTCAAAGGACATTTAATATAATTGCTACATTTTTAAACTTTGTGTTTCTTTTTAAATACATTACAACTGTACTCTTGGTTCACTTCTGATACGATAAATAAATTAGCAGTATCATAGACTGTTTATTTTAAGCCATTGCATTTTAGTGGTAATATTTTATTTATATTCTGATTATTAATAGCATGGGGATAACCTGGTGAGAGTGATTAGTCTCCTTCCTTTCTAGAAACATCTTTCAGGACCCTTAGGTGTCATCAATTTAGTATTGCTCATCCAACATTTAAAATGGTTTGTTTAAATTATATGTATGTTACTGAGGTCACTTGAATTATTTGGCATTCATTTTTATAGCAATCAAATGCAATAAAAATATTCAAATCTGCAACATATTCACACACACACAGATTATATATATATATATATATATATATATATATATATATATATGTTTGATTTTTGATCACACCCACATTTAATTGCTGGTAAGAATATACTTTCAAGGAAATGACAGATTAAAGCACCATCATTATTCCCTTGGTGTGCATTTTGTTCCATCTGGTGCATTATTTTCCAAGTTTGCTTCATTTGGTTTTCAAATGTTAGCTAACAGCTGGTATAAAGGTTTCCCTATTTGTTACTGTGCATACCCATAGTTCATATCATTTTCAATATTCTTTTTAACATTTAGCTTTGTGTGGGCATTTCCTTTCACTATGCTTTCTGAACAGCTTAAGATTTTTTTGAAAAAGAAAAAAACCAATGTTCATCCATTAATTCCATTTTTCACTCCACTACATTTAAGAGGACACTTCATTAAATAATGAACATAGCAAATTACTTAGAAGTTCTGAAAAGCTCACAAATAATTTCACTAAATGGAGAAAGAGACATTAAAATTACAATTTTGACTCATTGAAAGCAATGAGTCAATATTGTTCACATATACATTTGAGGGAATCCCAAAATACTGCAATCTGGAAGTGAAGAGGGAACCAAGGTGACTGAACTGCAGAGCTCTGCCATTGAACTCCACTCTCCCTCCAAAAGGAGGATTGTGGATTATTCCATTATTCAGGTGAGTGTTTGAGAAATATCCTTAGAGATCTCATTATGCAAACCAGTAAAGAGTTTAAGAGCTTGTAAATTTTGCCAGTTATATAGGCATAATGCTTCAATAGTACTCTGGTTTCAGGGTTCAGCTGCTGAAAAAGAAATGAAAATCCTATGCTTTGAATGACTGAAAAGAAAATCAGCGATATCACAATGACAAATCTGTGGCATAACTATACATGGAATATGATGCCTGGTTCTGATTATCACATCTCAGAAAACGTAACTTTGGAGCTGAAAAAGAAGATGCTGAAAGGATTATTAAAATGATCAAGGGTCTGAAGGAAATCCACTATGAGAGATATACTATATTTAGCTCAGCAAAAAGCCAAGAAAAGGTTGACACAAAAATGGTATTGTGTATTAAATTATGCAAAGTATGAAGAAAGTGCACAGGGGAAAACTATCTTTCCCTCTTCTTTTAGACAGCATTCAGTTTCATTGGGTGATCTTGCATCCCAGTATTATAAGAGAAGAAGAAGAACATTTTTTTGTATCACTCTCCTTTTAAAGCAGCTCCACTGGCTCCTGATAAGTTTTCAGACCCAATTCAAAGTGCAGATGATTACCTATAAAGCCCTATACACTTTGGGTCCAACCTATCTTCATGACCACATCTCCTTCTATGAACTGGCACGGGCATTACGATCTGCTGGGAAGGCCCTTCTTTCGGTCCTACCACTGTCTCAAGCATGGTTGGTGGGGATGAGAGGGAGGACCTTCTTGGTGGTGGCTCCCTGGCTCTGGAATACCTTCCCTAAAGAAATTAGATTAGCCCCGTTTCTTCAGGCATTCTGGGTGAGTCAAACCTGGCTCTTCAGACAGGCCTTTAATCCTGAATAATCCACGGCGAATGTGATGAATCATTAATAGTATTGGCCTGCACTTTGATTGACTGTTATGACAGATAACGGGCCATAGGTTCCACAGTGTTTTAGGAATTTTATAATTTTTGAATTTTTATAATTTTAATAATGAGAGTTTTTATGCGCTGTTGATTATACTTATGTCATTGTATTTATACTTACATATTGTTGTCTACATGTGGCACTTGGAGTGCTTCTGTAAGCCGCCCTGAGACCCTTTGGGGAGATGGTGGTGGGGTACAAATAAATATTATTATTATCAATATCCACATGGTGTGACAGACCAGGTAGCCTCATTTGTTACACTGAATATGCCTGGCTTTTTGTTTTGTCCACCAAGAAAAATAGAAATCATTTAAGGGAGATCCTACAAAGTTTTGTCTCTAGACATCTTATGAATTTGCTATGGTGAACTGTTTGATAAAATGAGTCTATTTGGCTCTAAAAGTGTAAATCTCACTGTAAATCAAGTGTTAGTTGGAAGACTGTGTATAAGTTGGATCTTTGACATGGATTGTGAACTCTGGTAGGAATCTCTTGATGGTATGATCTGAAAGCACATAAACATGTCAATCTTGTGAAAATTAAATCAATAGAACTTTTATCAGTGTTTGGGTGTAAAATGTCTGAAAGTTAGAATGGAGGCCTTTGAAGGTAACCACTTTTTCCCAACTGGCCAACTGCATCTGGATCATGTCTGAGAGCCCTCGCTCCAGGCACTGAATGCTCCCTGACATATTCAAGCTGAGTTTGCACAGTGTGTGGTATTAGAAGCTCAGCGAATGTACATTGGCATGGATGTCCACTCTATTGGAGCTTAAACAGGATCTTGGTTATTATTTTTGTTATAAGGAAAGATCTAAAGCAAGACAGACTTCAAAAGGGCTAACTTCAATAGTAAGCCCTCTCACTGTGTTGGCTTTCTGTCTGTAGATTTTCTTTTTAATGCTGTTTGTGACCACTGGCTGAAACCCAAATTCTGGAGAAGAGCAGCTTGATTTGGTCCTATTTGGAATAGGTCCCAGCTGGATCATGCCTTGCTAAATGATTACAAAGGTGACTTCTGCCACTGCAGATTGATCTAATACCTATCAGATTACTGCAGAGTAATTAGCATTTCAATGTTTGGGGAAAACACGCCACTGCTCCTCTTTATAATGTAGACTGTAAGATTGGGAGAAATTACAGTGAAGGAAGACTGAGAACACTGTTCTGAGTTTGAAAGTTATTTCTTGTTTAATTGTGTGGTGATTACTTTGAAAGTAGTTGTTATACTACAGAAACTTCATTTTTATGTCTGAGGCTAGTACTATTATTTCCTTCAGTCTAGGCACCTCATTTTTAATTTTCCTAAATGAAAATATGCCAATTTTAACCTTTCAATGTGCAGACCACAACAAAGTGTTTGTAATTTTCCATGTTGTTATGATAGACCCAATTAGAAAATGACATGTATAACCCAGGAACAAAAGTCATGTTACATAATGTAATTCTAACGTTAGGGCTGATCTGCAAGTCTCATTTGTAGCTAATTTCTTTATGTGATACCATTGAAGTTATATATCCCTCCATTCCCTACATTGCAGCTTAAACTGAGACCTCTGTGTATATGCCTTACTTAGCTAAGGAAGACAATAGATGTTTGTTGTTGTTGTTGTTGTTGTTGTTGTTGTTATTGTTGTTGTTATTATTATTATTATTATTATTATTATTATTATTATTACCAGCCAAAAGCATACCTACACTTCCCATTGAAAAACTGGAAAGTTTGTGTTATTTAATTGTTGTCCTCATATTGCACTTCCCTTCACCTTTTTGAAGGCCTGTCTCCACTGTTTCGTCCCCTATGTGCTCCTCCCTTACAAATATACCTTTTCATTCTTATCTCATCCAGAGTTTTATCATTTTATGTCATACATTTGGCCCGCCCATTGTGTTTGATTTTTCACTTTGTTATTTTGCACTGTTTTATTTTGCTCTTATGTTTTACTTTTTTTTTTGTCGTTCTGTATTTATTTTGCTGTAATGTATTACCGGGCTTAGCCTCATATAAGCCACTCCGAGTCCCATTGGGGAGATGGTGGTGGGGTATAAATAAAGTTTATTATTTATTTATTTATTTGTCCTCTCGTTTGTTCCTTCTGAAGTCACATGGCTATGTGCACATGTTTGTGATATCTGTCTCATTATACTTCATATTCATTTAGTATGACCATTCTGGAATTATATGTATGCACACCCTGTTTTGAAAGATAACAGTTTTTTTCTTGTTATTCAGTTTACATTTTTAAATATTTTGTTAGAATCAAATATCTACCTTTAAAAAGCTAGGTGAGGGTACCATTTAGAGAACAGAATATTACTATGTAAATGTGTACATGTGTAAAAACAACCACTTAAATTTACAATTGTCCTAAATTCCCTTTTTTCTTATGAAGGTAATGCATTATGTGCATAGATACTAAAATCCCACACATTTTTCGAGTGATGTTAAAAGTAGAGTTTAATAAAAATGGAACTTTGCAGCAACCTCACTTCCCTGAAATCTGGCAGAGTTAATTCCCTCTTTCAGATCTATAATACCTCCAAGTTCATCCAGATGTGTAATGAATTAGAAAAGCGGCAGCAAATGGATTAAATGGTTGGAAGAGGAATGTGAATTCCTGAAATGCAGTCTCGATTTTGGAGTCAAAATTGGTCAGTGCTGATCTGGAATACATTGAGCCTTGCTTCAAATTAATTGTAGAGCTCATGAACAGCCTTACCGTTATCTACATTAGAATAATAGAATCATAGAGTTGGAAGAGACTCGGGCCATCCAGTCCAACCCCCTGCCAAGAAGCAGGACAATCACATTCAAAGCATCCCCAACAGATGACCATCCGGCCTCTGTTTAAAAGCCTCCATAGAAGGAGCCTCCACCACACTTTGGGGTAAAGAGTTCCTCTGCTGAACGGCTCTCATAGTTAGGAGGTTCTTCCTAATGTTCAGGTGGAATCTTCTTTCCTGTAAGTTGAAGCCATTGTTCCACATCCTAGTCTACAGAGCAGCAGAAAACAGGTTTGCTTCCTCCTCTCTATGACTTCCACCTCACATATTTATGCATGGCTATCATGTCTCCTCTCAGTCTTCTCTTCTGCAGACTAAACATGCCCAGCTCTTTAAACTGCTCCTCGTAGGGCTTGTTCTACAGACCTCTGTTCATTTTAGTCACCCTCCTCTGGACACATTCCATTTTGTCAATATCTCTCTTCAATTTTGGGGCCCAGAATTGTACACAGTATTCCAGGTGTGGTCTGACCAAAGCAAAATAGAGGGGTAGCATGACTTCCCTGGATCTAGACACTATACTCTATTTATGCAGGTCAAAATCCCATTGGCTTTTTTAGCAGCAACGTCACATTGTTGGCTCATGTTTAACTTCTTGTCCACAAGGACTCAAAGATCTTTTTCACATGTACTGCTGTCAAGCCAGGAGTCCCCCATTCTGTATCTTTGCATTTCATTTTTTCTACCTAAGTGGAGTATCTTCCATTGTTCCCTGTTGAACTTCATTTTGTTAGTATTGGCCCATCTCTCTAATCTGTTAAGATCATTTTGAATTCTGTTTCTGTCTTCTGGAGTATTGGTTATTTCTCCCTATTTGGTTTCACTTAGGGTAGATAGGGCCACAATTGTGGCGGGATCACAAAAGGTCTGTCTGGCTACTTGTTCTTAATGGATCTGTTCAGAAACTCTTTGGTTGAGGTGCTGCTGGGCTGAAAAGGCAAATTTTGGGGGTTATCAGTGGATTATATCAAAATCAACCTAGGCAATGCTGATTATACACACAGAGTGGTGGAAGTGGTCGGGGAGAGAAAGAGAAAGATAGAGTTTACATTGCACTATTAAAGGGAAATATCCTTATTATTGCTTCATGATTTTAAATTCTGCCCAATGACTATTTAGAGCAGAACCTTTGGTGTCACATCTCCAACAACATGAGTCCTCTCCAGGATAATATAAAATAGGCACCACATTTTTCCCTTCAGTAACTTATCCAATCTAGAGGTATCCGCCTTCCCAAACTCAAATTCATGTTTCCTTGTTTGTGTGAGTGTGTGTGTGTGTGTGTATATTTAAAAAAAAACCTTCCAGTTCACATTTATATTTCATTATTGTGAGTTTTGCATGACATACCGCTATAGTGTGTGTGTGTGCTGTATTAGTAGAGGTGAAAGAAAACTAACAGTACCATGTTTAGTTCTGCAGAATCATTGTGTTCCTTATTATTCAGATCCTTAGCTTAATATCTATGCACATTTACTAGGCAATCAAGTTCCACTGCATGTTTAAAATATTATATGATGCGTCACATTCTTAACTGCCAAATGAAATACAGGACCAGGCATACATACCTTAGTTGTGGTATTTTAGTAGTGGGAATTTCAGCAGGTTTTGCTTGTGCAACCAAGAATGCTTCCTGCAATCAACAATTAAAGGTGTGGGTGCTCTGTCCTCTATTTCACCTGACAACCCTAGTGATAAATGTATTTATGATGGTGCTTTCAATACAAATTATTTCACAATGTAAAAACAAACATTTTACTATTCCAATGCAAATGGTGCCTAGGGTGAATTTATTGTGCTCTCAGAATTAACCCCCCCCCCCAATTTTCATTTTTATTAATTTTAATTGTTCATTTTTGTTAAATAAAACAAAACTTACATTTCTTTGGTATTAGTAATATTTTATTTTGCAGAGAAGCATTTGTGTCTTGTCTCCATTTGTTGGATAAGGGAACATGATGGAGATTACAAATCTTGCCTGGATCTCATATGACTTTTGTGTAATCACTGGGGATCAGGAAAAGTAAGTAGTGAAAATAGAACAAACATTCACTATGCTTCTTTATTTTATTTTATTTTTTTGGTTTATTGCAGTTTTGTTTAATCTAACTGCACAATTGCACAAGAGAAGATCCAAAGTTTTGTGATTTTTTTTGAGGGCTGCTATGCCACACACAGAGCACCAGATGTCTCCCATAGCTTCTTCAGATAAGCTGATAGAGAATCAGCAGGGAGATATGCAAGCTGTCGTATCTGTGTGGGTACACCATATTCCACCTGATGTGTTTTGCTCTTGAGAGGTTCAATTATTTCTGTTTACTTGACTTCTGGATAACATATCTCTGAGTAAGATCACCTCATGGGCAGGCTTGCATCATCCCTTAAGAGTGGGGATTTTCTGCTGTGTGTGTGTGTGTGTGAGTACGTACATGTGTGACATTTACTTTATCTATACTTTCCCTGAAAATGAACTGATGCACAGAATTGGAAACTAAAAAGGTTGTATCTATTGCTCCCAAGTTCTACTCACCACTTCCTCATCTCTGTCTATAAAGGACCTGGAAATACGTTAGGTTTTCCCTTATTTATCTTCCTAAGGATATAATAAGAAAAGTTAGTCAAAGGGCACATCTACACTGACCTCTTGGATGGGTTTGGAACCAGTTTGGGAGGAACTAATTTTGCTGTGTGGGTGATTTCATTGAAATGTCTGGATACGGTTTGTGGATATGACAGTGATTACATTAATGAGGGAAGGTGACCTCAAATCGGTCTGCATATCCTCCCCACAATTTTCTGGAGAGGTGAACAATAGCATTCCTTAAACAGATGAGGTGGGGAGAGGGGAGGAAAACAATAGTAAGGTGTAAAGGTAAACAGTTACCCCTCCAAGTGGATCAGTTAGCCCCTTGCTGCCCAGTTATGCTTTTGTGGCATTTTTCAGCACACCTTATCCCCTACATTTGGCATTATACAAGGCACTTCAGCAAGGGCAGGTTTCTATCATGTGCTTTACATTCTGCAGAGCCAATTTCACTCTGCAATCTGAGATATAATATGATCTACTGCACTGCATTAAAGGGTTTAGCTCGGGCTTTATCCCATCTCTTACATTCTGGCTCTGGAAGTTGATGGCAACACAACTGATTCCACAAACTGAGCACAAATGTTTCCTTGGAGATAGAAGATTTCATAACAAATAAAACATTGGAATTGTCATTGTGGTTAGAAAATTCACCATTTCTGACAAAGTATTTTTTTTTATTCTTGTGCAAGAGCCCTAAGCTTGATAAAACCTGTTGTTTAAAATGTGAGGGGGTATAAAATATAACAACAAATTAATGTGTACACCCACATTATATGGTTTACTTATACATTTTCATTTCTAAGCAGGAGTCCAGGCCAGGGGCAGCCACTTTCCTTGAAAGCCAATTCCTGACTTTATAGAACAGAAACTGAAGCAGCAAGAGATGTGGTAAATAAGAAAACAACATTCACAGTAAGAAGATGAACTAGACTGGAAATGTAGAATCATATGAAATGAAAGCATTTATATCACCTAATTTCCTCCTGTTTTTATTAAATAACATAAATGTCACTTGGCAAATACAAATGTGGAGAAGCTATTAAAAGGTTGTTCAAGCCAGGTTATTCAGCACTTTTATGATGTATCTAAGAGAAGAAATCAATATGACTTTTAAATCCTTCTGAATGAAAGATGGTTAACCCTCAAGAAATCTCAAATATGGGTTACAGTTGCTAACACTACTTAGATTATCCACATTTGTTTAAAAAGACCAACATTATGATGGGTGTTTCCATGTTTTAAAAACTTTTGTATTATTTTTGAAAACTGTATACTCAAGACTGTTTTGAAATTGTAATAGTTTATTTCTACTTTAATGTTGACTTTTTATATAGATAATTCCCAAGTTACGAGCGAGTTAGATTCTTGAGCTTTGTTCTTAGATTGAATTTGTTTGCTAGTCAGACAACTACCGTTTAAGTGTAACTCTAGCTAAAAATACATATTTTGTAGCTTTGAATAGCATAGGGAAGGTGATGCTTATTGTTCTGCCTGAGCCCCTGTCCAGAAGATTTCTCCTCCTCACTTTCAGTCCCTGTGATGATTGAATTTTGAAAAATATGGCTTGTTGTGAAGCAAGGTTTGGTGATAAAACTTCAGAGGAGAAATCTTTTCCCTATGATAACTCTTAAAGGAGTGATCTTCTCTTTCTAGAGGTAGATTTCTCTCATTTCCTGTTGTGTCACCCACATTTATAATTATGAGTCATTTGTAAGTCAAATGTTTGTAACTTGGGAACTGTCTGTATTTTAATCTATATTGTCATAATTGTAATTAATAGACTGCTTTGAGCCCAAATCCTGAGGAAAAAGCATTTCATTTTCACCACCATCACATTCTTTCCAGGGATCTTTCTATTTTCCTGGGGGTGAAAAGAAAGTCAGCAGAGAGAGACAATAGTTACAACAACTTTCAAAGGACAAATATATTCAAAATAAACTCTCCATTCCTACACATATGTTTGGTGTCCATTGGCATGGGGCATAAATTCCGGGTCTGATCCAGCGTGAATGAACCAGGGAATTCTGATTCAGCATCACTCGATCTGGCCATTGTCAAGTATCTTTGCTAATGTAAACAAAGACTCTGATGTGACTTGGAGAAAGGAAGAAGGGAAGGAGGGGGATGATCCCCCTGCTTTCTCCCCCTGCTTTCTCCTCTCCTTTCCGGAGGTCACTTGAGTGCCTTTGCTGGCAATGGTCACAGAGCTCCAGAGTGTCCCGTGGCTGTCAGCATGGTGGCAAACAATGAACACATTAAGTGACATATTCTTCCCCCTATGCCTCACAACATGGGGAAAAGGAGATGTCAGCAGTGGCCTGTGTGAACAGTTGGGTTTGGAAGGTTTTTTCCTTTTCCATTGGAAGAGGAGCAGAATAAGATTTGCCCCTTAACCCCTGAAATAACGAGACAGACAACAATGGTATGGATTCAAATTTGGGCAACTTTATTAATTGTTACCTATTTAAACTTTACCTGATCTAAACTATGTGTCTAGGAACTTGGTGGCAAACCGAGGCAGGGTCCTCGGCTATTTAGTGTGTAATATCTGTGTGCCCTGGATCCTCAACCGGGCCACCTGAAGGTAAAAGTCTGGAGAAGCCTGTCTCAGATTATTGATATCAGCCTCTCTTCTTTCTGTGCCAAGTGATGTCCCCTCACCCATTTGCTGACCTCTAGGTGAGTGTTTGTTGCACAATGACCCCCACCCTTAAGGGGTGCCTTGCGTATACCTCCATGTCTGTGTTTTCCTGAGCTATTTATGCTAGCCTAATTAAACCGGACCACCCCAGCTAGCCCCTAATAACAGTATAGGGTAGGCGAAAAAAAACCCCAGAACATGAGGGGGAAAAAATTCCTACCCGGCTCCAACGGGCAACCGAAAGTTATACTGTCAATGGGCGGGTGTGGTGGGTAGCTGAGGGAGGAGGCTGGCTCGAGAGCTCAGCCAGCCCCCGCCCTCCTTCCAGGAGGTTCCATAGGAACCTCCCATTGCTCTCCCTTCAGGGGGAGGGGCAAATCGCTCCCCCCACCAACTTCGTTGGTGTGGAGAGTCCCTTGGCACTCATGATTTAAAACGATTCCTCTGCAGTGAGTAGGTGTAACTCAGGAAAACAATGTTCAAGCAGAAGCAGGAAAGCTGATAAGGTGCTCACAATAGTCTTTTATTGCCATTGTGTCACAGTTAGATCCAAAGGTGTCTAGTCTTCCTCCCTTCTCAACATTTTTTCTTTTTATCTTCCCATCGCCCCACCCTTCACATACATCTTCACAATCACCCAGGTGACATTAATCAATATGGCTTGTGTATGTTCCCATTTGCTTAATGAAGTATATTTTCTTTACTCTAAGGCAGGGGTCCTCAAAATAAGGCCTGAGAGCCAGATACGGCCCTCCAAGGTCATTTACCTAGCCTTCACTCAGGTCAACCTAAGTTTGAAATGACTTGAAAGCACACAACAAAAACAACAACAATCTTATCTCATCAGCTAAACACAGGCCCACACTTCCCATTGAAATACTAATAAGTTTATATTTGTTAAAATTGTTTTTCATTTTAATTATTGTATTGTTTTGAAGTGTTTTTTGCACTACAAATAAGATATGTTCAGTGTGCATAAGAATTCATTCATGTTTTTTTTTTCAAATTATAATCTGATCCTCCAATTCCTGCTGATGCAAGGTAGTTTTAGGATACCCAATTTTACTCCATTTTGGGGGCCAGAAGTTCTCAGATAATGTGTGGATATCCAAGAGTGACTTCTAGCTTGGTTCAGGGTATGTGGCCCATGTAGATAGGCCCTTGGAATAGTTTGCTTCCTTGTTTTGGCTAAAAAAAAACGTAGGTTTTGCCACTATTTTATAGTGAAACTTGTAACTGAGAAAATGCTGGATAACGTATCCTCCCCTCAAACTATAAGAAATCAAAAGCCTAAAGTCATGTTTCTTTTCAGAAATATCTGTAATGGGGTTTCCAATATCCAAAACTTTTCCTCTCTCAGATTCTCCTTAACTTTTCAAGTGTGACAAGCCAATAGTTAAGTGTCTCCTCATTCTTTTTAGGTAATGCTCATTTGTCAAATATCTTCCAAGCATAAAAATTTAAAATATGAAGGAAACCGATACCCAACAGACATACCACACAGAAGATAGTTAACTGTCACTTCTTAGCACGTATTCACTGTCACCAAATCTTTGTAGATATGTAAACAACGAAGTTCATCATGCCTCAATTATTTGTTTGTTTCATTTATATTCTTCCTTTTCCCACAAGGGCTTCTCACATCATTCCCAGAAGACATAGTTGATTAATAGGGACATATGGTAACCAAGCTATTGAGTATGAAATATCCCCAAGGTATCCCTTAGATATTACTAGACAAGTAAATTTGGGCTCATCCCAAAGGATACTTTAAATTCAGAACCTGCCTCTGCTTTATCCCAATACTATTTCCCCAAGTATGAAGTAATATTGAAAAATTCCTTGAAGAATTGTTTGTGAGGGAGAAGAAGCTAAGAATTTTAAAACAATTTTCTCACTGAAGTTGCTATATAAAAGGTAATCAAAACAGCATTTCTGGTGCTGAAACACAAAATAACTTCACTTTTATGGGATGTTAGTAACAGATGCCTTATAAAACCTGAAAACACTAGGGGCCCACTATAGAAAAAAGCTACATTTTCATCATCCCAGCATGTTGTGAAGAGAAAAACTCAATAAAAATGGAAACGGAAAAGGAATAAATATTTAACAGGAGTTTCAGACTCAATGGATTTAATGTGTTTGAATGGCACATCTTTGAATGCAGCATCCCTTTAAATTGGTGAATCTGAGTATTAAAAATCTTAATGCTGGCATTGTATGATCAAAGACAAGCTTCATACGGCATGGACATATCAGAAAAGGCAGTATTTACAAATATTTCAGAACTGTATGAATCAATAGATGCATTTAAAGCATTAGAAGAAGAAAGAAATCAGGAGAGCAGGATAATATGGATAGCAAAGAATATGTGTATGTAACTCATAAATAAGCCCTACTGTATTCAATAGGACTTGCTTCCAAGCAGTTATGGATAGTGCTGCAGCTTCAAAGAGGGATAGCAAGTAGATGCAGAGGGGAGTAAGAAAGCTCAAGGAAGGATGTTGATACTGTATTATGTATTGAGGAATAGTACTGCATAGGTAGGTGGTTGTCTCAAATACAAGACTCACTTCCTTCTTTACTTTGACATTGATTACTTTAACTTTTCTTCAAAAGAATGAAAAAAGGCGTCCATTTATTTATTGTTACAATCTCTACAAAAACACGTCCTCCTTCTGTGCTTTTGTGCACTTTTTCAAATAAAGTAAACTTAAAGGTCCAAACTGAAGAGGATATCAGAGCAAAACAGGGCATTAAAGTCTGATAGCTAGGGCGAGTAGCTTGATGATCCCTATCCACATCCCAGTATATGTTGTAGATGAACGATAGTAGAGTATGAACAATCCTTTGGGGCACATATCCCATTAGAAATAATGCACTTTCAATCAGATGGAATCAATATGAAATTGCAAATATTTAGGCATTGCTTTAACTAGGATATGGGCCCTATTATAAAGGCTACAGCTGCATGTCATAAGATCAGGGCAAAACAATATATCATATGCAGGCTGTCCTTAGGTTATGAAGAAGATAGGTTATGTAGGTTTGTTCTTAAGCTGAATTTGTATGTAAGTCAGAACAGGTACATTTTAAAGTGTAGCTCCAGCCCATTTTTTGTAGTTTTAGATTTCATAGTGAAATGTTTGTTTGCCCATGTTCAGAAGATTTTACTTCACTTTTTTCCTGTAACAATTGGATTTTGAAAAACATGGATTGCCATGGAAACAAAGACTGATGATCAATCTTCATTGGGAACATCCTTTTCCCATGATAACTTTTACTGGAGTGAATTTTCCTTTCTAGGGGAATTTTCCTCACTTCCTGTTGTCTCACTCCTGTTTGTAACTAGGAGTTGTATGTAAGCTTGATGTCTGTAACTTGGGGACTTTCTGTAGTGGTTATAAGCAATTAAAGCCAACATGGAAAGACATGGGATGTTAGTAGGCCTGGGTAACAACGGAAAAATTTGTTTCTAAAATCGATTTGTATTTGGGGGGTTTTTTTGTTTCGATATTTAAAATAATTACAAAAATTTCCTTTTAAAAAGTTCGATATTTACGAAATTTCGTAAATGGTAAAAAATTAACGAATCAATTTCCGAAACAATAACGAATTGATTCGTTAATGGCGGACGCGACCGCGAAATACGCTAAAAAACCTCTAAAACCTTCTGAAGCTTCCCTCTCCCTCTGTTGTTGACTGTTGGTGTGATATTATAATTTTTTTTCACTAATTAAACCATAAAACTGGCCCAGACATGCGGAAATAATAACGAAACGACCTCGAACAATAACGAAACGAATACAATATCGAAGTACGAAGCATTTGCAAAACGTTTTTGAAAATTCGTTTTTTTAATAATTGCTCCAGAATGGTTCGTTATCGTTTTGTAATTGAAAAAATTAACGAATTATTAACGAATTACGAATTAATGAAACGAAACCGCCCAGCCCTAGATGTTAGCCCAGTTTTCCTGTTAAGAAGAAAGTATGACTTTCTTTCCTTCCACATATAAGAAAATAGAAAGACTGTCCAGTAAGCCAAATTTACATGCAGATAGGGCACCATGTTGTGTCTGTTGGAAATAGCAACTTTTGCTTGCCTTCTAATCCTTGGTAGTTAGACTCTCTAGAAGTTTAGGCAAAACAGGTTTATGATAAGTTCCTGCTTGTTTACTTTTTCACATTCCTGAGTCATGCATGATTTTTTTTAATTATCTGGAGATTCATCTCACACAGATCTTCCCATCTGCTATCATAGTAGGAATCCTTTCTGATTGGAACACACTAGGTTTTTTTTGATATCGTATAGTACTTTTCTTTTCTTTTCTTACAATTTCTCCAAGAAATTGTAATAGCTGTGTTGATTGTGCACAAATATCACGAATAAACCACTTTTATATAACTTATAAAGAAGACTAAATTTGGTTTCTTTCTCAGCTAGATATTGTGTGTGTATTGGGAGAAGGTGACTAGGAGATTGTTTCCTGCATAATGCATGATCATTACTGTTAGAAAAGAACCACTAAACCTCTCATATTTTTTCATATATATGTACTCTCAATCAGGATTGAATAAGTTTAAACTTTCCAGATGCTTTGAACTACAACACATTTACATTCATATTGAGAGGTAAATCCTCTATAAAAACATAAAGAAAGCATTTTTGTTCTCCGAAGGGGAAAATGTATCTGATATATGCTACATATTACATAGGAAGACATTGGTAACATTGCCAGTCATTCAGTTCTTAGCAAAAAATAATAATATCATAATGCCTCATCGAGCCTGCATTTGTTATTTGAAATGTGTTATTTCCAAATTCAAGAAGTAGGGAAGCATTGTTGTGCTATGTGTGGATGCACTAAATATGTTGGGATGCTGCCAAATATTTCAAGTGTAAAACTTCCTATGTTAGCAAACACATCCTGAATCTCATAAAAGAAGGGAGTGTGCATGGTTGAATTTTCTGATAAGTCAGTGACAGTTACCTATACATAGAAATATCACTCCAGAATTGTATCCTTTGACTCTATTCCTGCTTCCTGATATTGGCTGTTAATTCAACTCTTTTATCCCCAGATACTCATTTTAGAAGATAGAATTGAAGGAGTGAAGGAGTCAGATGGTTGTAACCAATGTCATAATGAAAGAATGCCTGCAAACAATTTTTTTTCCAGATTGACATTTGGTCTAAGAAAGTAATAACTTTCTAAGACATACAAGATTCTTCTCTATGATTCCACTGGAAAAAGACACTACTTATTTCTGGATCGTAGCAAATATTTATCCCTGGTTTACTCCCAACATATTTTGATTCTCAAAAATGATTTTGCTAATGGATAAACATATTCCTTAGCAGGCCCGTAGCCAGGATTTTGATTCGGGGGGTGCTGAGTTTGATTCGGGGGTGGGGACTGAGTTTGATTGGGGGGGCTGAGGATCTACCATAGCAAACCTTTTGCATCATTATCCCAATAGCCCCATGCATATGGGATATATTGAGCATTGTGATCAGATCATATAAATAAACATAACAGGGTTGTTGTATGTTTTTTCGGGCTATATGGCCATGGTCTAGAGGCATTTTCTCCTGACATTTCGCCTGCATCTATCGCAAGCATCCTCAGAGGTAGTGAGGTGAACATAACAGTTTAAATAATGTACCAGTAAGGCCTTCTTGTGGACCACCCTTATAATTTTTTTTTGGGGGGGGGGGCTGAAGCCCCTCAAGCCCCCCCCCCCCCAGCTACATGCCTGTTCCTTAGGCATCTTGGGCTAATCAACTACCATTCCTTGCAACCAATTTCTGTGCTAGGTGAAGTTCTTTTCCATACATGAATTCGCTTCTTCTCCACATATAACTTACACAGTAATCAAATTGAGATGGCTACATAAAGTTCATTCAATTAGATTTGAATTCCAATAGGCTCAAATCTTTCTATTTGCATGCTTGTTGCATTTTTTTTCTCTGTTTGTAGTTATAAAGATAAATTCAGCTTGTTATATAACTATTGAGATAATAGAACTTGTAGAGTGATTATTTGCTTTCTAAAGTAGCAGCTCACAGGCAAAAATGAAACAGTAAGTTATACCTTTGAACAAGATATCTTTGATTTCCTCATCTCTGCAGGGAATATTTTATATCTTCCATGGGTATTTGGATATTCATTATTCCTGTGCCCTTTCTACTCAGTGGAAGTCTCCTACGTGAAACAAATACAACACCCACTTCACACTCTGACCTTTCCCTCTTCTCTCAGAGTTACAATGTGAACATTTAACGCAGTGTTGTGCCACTTCGGGTCTGCTGGATTGCTCACATCTTATGATGCTAAGTGACTAGGAACTAGGGGTCCATCTGCACAACTGTTAGGAGTTATCATCTTGTCACTGGTTAGAACATCAACTGACTCTTTCCTCAAGCTGGATCTACACTGCCATACAATCCAGTTTCAAAATGCAGATTAACTGCATTGAACTTGAATATATAAGTCTACACTTCCATCTAATCCAGTTCAACACATACATCAGCATTCTGAAACATGGATTATATGGCAGTGTCAATTCAACCTATGAAGCAATAGGTAATGAGAATGACAGTATGGTGGTCCATGACTCTCATACTCTACTATTGTGCATTCTATTCAAAACTAGTGCAATTGCAGACTCTTCCTTAAAATAAGATTTAGCTTTGTTTTACAAGTAAGATCAAAGTATTTTAGGTAAAGGAGAAATATGAAGAGAAAAAAAAAACAGAAGATCAGTGGAGGACCTTAAAACAAAATTAACCATACAGTTTGTTTCCCTATTTCTCAAATTCCCACATTAGTTGACTTAATTATTTCTTTTTCTTACACTCCTTTCTATTAATCTATATACCAAACATATTTAGTGTGTTTCCTTATTTTGTATCTGGTCATTTCCATAATTGATGTATTGCATGGTATTAATTCAGGTTGAGTATTCCAGATTCAAAATACTTGGTCAAAGTGTAAATTTGAAGTGCCTTTATGCTTAATATACACCCTATATGGAGCAAAGTTTGTATACACTGCACCATCATAAAGCAAAAGTGTTGCTCTCTCAGCTATCAATCTGGACTAGATGTGTGTGAAATGTCTGGAATCTGATTAGTAATTCATTTTGGAGATTTGGATTTTGGATGCCCCCCCCCCTCTTTTTGATTTGTAAAGATTTTGAGGGACCTTTGTTCCATTGCCAGAAATTAGGAAAATTGCAAGGCTAATTTCTCTGACATTTTTATGGCAATCATGATGAAACATGGCACCCCTGTAGGCAGGCATGTAGCGGGGGGGGGGGGGCTTGAGGGGCTTCAGCCCCCCCCCAAATTCTCATGGTGGTCCACGAGAGGGCCATACTGGTACATCATTTAAACTGTTATCTGTATTCATATCATGATCTGATCACCATGCTCAATATATCCCAAATGCATGGTGGTATTGGAGTAACGATACAAAAGGTTTGCTAGGGTAGACTCTCTTTCACTCAGACTCATCCCCGAATCAAACTCAGCTCTCCCCGAATCAAAATCCTGGCTATGGGCCTGCCTGTAGGCAACATTTATGATTTTAAATCTGCCAAGTTTAAGAACATTTTGGTCATGCACAAAGTTTTGGGATCTTTTAAAACAAAAACTACAGTGGGGTGACAGGGTGACACAGAATGTTAATTGGAAAAAAAGAAGAAACTCAAAATCAATACATCTTTTACTAATCTGTCTGAAAGTTTCAGAGGATTGTATTTTGATTTGTAAATGCTTTGGATTGGTCCTTTCCAGTTAATAATTCAAATATTCATATTTCTGAATTGTCCAAATCTCCGAATTGTGAGAGAGAGCTCTGAAGCTTTGCACAGCCCTAAAGTGGAAAATGTGGGGGCTGCTGTGCTTTCATTGGAAGCATCCAAATGATGTTTCTGGTAAAAGCAAATTAATTCAGAACAAAGCAGGGTTAATTTTATACTTGGTAAGACCTGGATCTTAGGTAAGATTTGGGCCATACCAGGTGTGGGCTATGTGTGGATTGGACCCAGGGACCACATCACATGATCCCCGGGCCCAATCTATACAGCTGTCTTTGTTTTCCAGGTTCCAGGAGCCCAGAAAACTAAGAGGGCACCCACTCCCCTCTCTCAAAACCCCTGAAGAAGCCCTTAATTTTTTTTTAAAAAAACTTACCCAGCTGCCATTAAGTATGTGCTGGAGTCCTCATGGTGTGTAGAAAAGAAATTATGTACCAGGAGACTGGAGGGGGGGGGGGGAGAGAGAGCAAATTTTCCCCTTGCCCTGCCACCTGCCACATCTCCTGACACATCATTTCTACGTGCCAGGCGAACTCCAGAATGACCTAATATCAGCCAGGTAAGTAGTTTTTACATTTCAAGGGCTTCTTTTGGGGGAGCTTCAGGATGTCTGGGTGTCATCCTGGCAGTTAACATGATAGCATCTAGACAAACTGCCCAGAAAAACCCAGATTTGAGGGCCCCTGTGGGGAGAAAAACACTGAAGTAGGTTTTAAAAAACTAATAAAAATGGAAGGTTTTATAAAAGTAAAATTTAGATAAGCACTGGTGTTGAAAAAAAGATTTATTTTTCTTAACAGTAATAAGTTTAAAAAGCAGAAGCAGATGGTACAACAGCAGCTAAAATAGGTACCACAGACAGTTTCACCCTCTGGTTATTATAATGTGGAAAACTGTTTTCATTCTATTCTTGCATTTTCAGTCAAATGATCCTAAACTCATTTTGTTCACCTCCTGCCCTTCAGAAGTAGCCATTGTGTTGTTGGAAGTATTATATATCACCTCCTCTCTAAAAATCAAGGTTGGAAACATTTTGCTCAGTTGGAAGCTGACAGAAAATTTGACATTTTTGTGAAATAAACAGCTCCTATTGTGTATGCTATTGTTCTATTTTTGATGGCAAATCAACTTGCCTTAAAATGGTTGTGCCTGAATTACTGAATGATTTCTAACCACATATTTGCAATTCCTGTTCCCCATATTGATTGTAAAGCATGTATATCATTTCAGATAGTGGAGGAGTGGGAAAAGGATGCCTCCTCAGAACTCAAAACCTAGGCTGGTTCATAAAGGAGAATATGGTATTTCAAATAACCTGGACCTGAACTGTTTAAGGCTTTATAGACTAAAACAGGCACTTTGAATGATTCCTAGTGTTGAAATGGCAGCCAGTGAAGCTGTTATTGCAAGTGAATGTATCCCTTTCATCAGTCTCAGTTAGCAACATGGCTGCAGCTTTTTAGTTTAACTTGAGATGCTGAACACTCTTCAAAGACATGTAGAGCATGGTAAAGCAATCCAACTGGGATGTAACTAAGGCATGTCTCAGTATTGCTACCTCTGATATCTCAAGAAATGGGAAATCAGGACAAAATAAATCAAGATTGACCATTCCATTCATTAGGTATAAAATTGTAGCTTTAATGTTGGTGACATTAAAAATTGCAGTAAAACTAGAGATGTGTATACTTAAAAGTCTGTGGAAGAATTCACCTGCATCCATCAGAACCATAAAATCTTAGGCATCTTAGGAGGCATGCCCCCAAATAAGTCAGTGTGGGCTACTGGTCTGAATGCTGGACTAAGAGTTCAGGAGACCAGTGTTCAGAGAATCATAGAATAATTGAGATGGAAGAAACCACATAGGCCATCTAGTCCCACCCCCTGCCAAGCAGGAAAAGCACAATCAAAGATCCCCTTCTAGTCATGGAAACCCACTGGGTAACCTTGATCAAGTTTTACTCTTTTGCCTCAAAAAAAGGCAACACTAAATCCCCTCTGAGCAAATCTTGCCATAAAACCTCTATGAGATGATTGCGCTAAGTAAACATTGGCTTGAAGGCAAAGAACAACATACACTCAAACCTGGCCTCCAAACATCCATGAAAAACAGACTCATTATAAATTTCATATGAATTCATTTATGAATTTTGTGCAAAGGTATGAAAGGGGATTGATCCACACATTCAACTGACAACATCTTAAAAGTTTCCAACATTTGTGAAGTTAAGGTTATAGGAACTTTGAACATTTTGAGGTTGATTTTAAAGATGAAATTTTCAGGAATACTTTATTTCCATCCATAATTTATATATCTATGACTGTCAGCCAGCTACTAATCATGCTTCCCAGAATATCTTAAGAGTGATTTGTTGCCCTGATATTTTGGTAAATTTGGAAACACCAGTCCTTAATTTAAAGTTAGAAGTAGCAAGATGCTCCACAAACATGTTGCATAATAGAACCATCTCCTAGGTAGTGAGAAATGTAAGGAGTAAAAACCATTATAGATATAAACAAAGTACTATGGTGGTCATTACAATAAGTAACAAAAATACCATTATATTTGCCTTGTTACAGATATCATCATACATCAGATCATTAGTACTAATTACAACAGAACTATTGAATCAACCATTGGTTTTCCATATTCAGATTGATTCAGTTATTCTTTTCCAGTTGGGTCTGAGAACTGGATTTAGACCATTGTGACTTGTAATGTGCTTCCAAGTTTTGTGGGCAATCAAGACCAGTAAGATGTGTTAACATCAATTACTTTGGACAAACTTAAACATTTTCCCAATTATTACATATATTTTACTGTTGAAAAATTGAATAGAGGTACTTGGAAAATGTTTTGCTTCTGAAATATGAAACAAATGAGGTCCTTGTACATCACACAGTCATAGAATGATGAATCCACTTTAACTACTGTATTTCAATCCTATGGAATCTTCTAAAGGACATTTTAATTGTTCTTAGAGGGCTCTAGTCACCAAACCACATAACTGAGGATTCCATAGGATGCACACATCAAGTCATGGCAGTTAAAGGGGAAAATCTCATAGAGTTACAAGTGCGTAGTGTAAAAGTGTCTCCAAATAGCTAGACATTAATTTTCACTCTGCCTTAGAAGAAGAAAAAAATCTTGATCTGATCATGCACACCATTGCCAAACAACACATTAATCTGTTGCTCCCAGATTAGATTCTAAATCCTTACTGCAAGAACTCTGCATATTTAGATATCTGATTGCTACTGTTGAGCTAGCACACATATAATTACTGAGGAGCAGAAGGGATTCTCCTACACTGATAACAAATTAGCACACAAGCCTGAAATACTTTGTTCTGGCATGTCTTTTTACAGTGATAGCCAAAAAATCCCCATATTTAAAGGATAATTTAATGATTTGCGAATGTGATGATGGCCTAGTGGTCAGCAACATTCACCACTCTCTGCATCAATTTGCTGGTATAGCAAATCTGAGGATTGGCCCATTAAAAGATTTAAACAGCACTTTTATGCTATAGCTCTTGAGCCAAGTTTAGATTGCTTTCAAATGGATTGTTTTAATGTTCATTTTCTACAATCCAGAAGATTTACTTGCTAAACACAGTAATGAAGCACTTGGATATCTTGCAGGGATTTTTTTTACAAAATGGCTAAGAATGTCAAATTGCTACAAAGGATGGAAAGCAAGAGGATACAACACACTGATGAGAGATTCCACTCAACGTAATTGCTAGAAAAGACAGGAGTGCTAAAGATGCTGATCTTGGAGATGTCTGTGTTGTTAGACTTAGCAAGAGATTAAAATTTGACTTGTTTCATCCTTGCATGGTAAACCACTCAATTAAAAAAGAAAATCTCAATTCAAGCAAGGCTTCCTGGTGGCCACGAAGAATATTTTTGGGTTACAGGTTTTGCATACAAGTGTTAATAAATAGACGAAACATTTGTATTGTGGACAAACACCTGAGTCATGCAGATATATTGCATCGATCATGCAAACAGAAATTTCCACAACTCAGGGGACGAATCTCCCTTGCACTCCCCTCTTGCAGTCTAACAAAGATAAAACAATTAATGGGTCTTGGAATGGAAGGACAGAAAGGGCTAAATGCCCCACAATACTCGGTTGGTGTGTGTGTGTGTGTGTGTGTGTGTGTGTGTGTGTGTGGGGGGGGGGGTAATCCAGCAAAGTTGTCTCTCCTCAGAAATTATCAACCAGATATTTATTAACATACATGGTAACAAAATGACCCACCACTCCAAGTGCATGCACAACAATGACTCCATTTGAACTTCCACAGCTTGATGCTATGGAATCATAGATGTTGTAATTTTACAAGGTCTTGAGCTCTCTCTCTCTCTCTCTCTCTCTCTCATCCCCCTCCACTACCTCTCCTTTACTATCTATTGTCAAATCCAAGAAAAATCATTTTTGCTGCTTGCTGAAGGGGAGGGGACTAATAAATGGCTCCTAGTCTCATCTTGGAGGAGGGAGTTCTGAGCAACTGCATTTTCATAGGGAGAATTGTTTCTCCTACTCTGTCCAAACCACCAATAATCAACAGGAGCTTGAGGTTGTGGATTGAGCACAAAGGACTGGGAAATAGCTTGCTTTAACTCTTCCAAAAAGAGATTCACATATGCATAAGGTATGGTGCAAAATGACCCTACTCTCTCCTTCCATGTCACTAGAAGGATCAAAGTGTTCTGACATCCAAGTGTGCAGTAGAAATACCTTACAAAAGACAGATGTTTCAATCACTTTTGACTGCATCATTAAAAGGTGAATCGCATGTACAAATGAAGTATCAAAGATTCATCAAAGTGAATCACATCTATATATCTTTAATGTCAACACACAGACAATATGTTTCAGAATTTGATCACACATTCATCTTACCGGGTTCATCAAGTGTTGAAAAATCAAGTCATCAGAGGTGAACTCATATGCTCACATGTCTGAATGAATCCTGTAATCAATCTGTTACAGGCTCATTCATCCATGTATACTGTCCCTTGATGATGAAATGAGTCAACTGCCTTTATTAAATGCTGTAGTTGTGAACAGGTCTGCATTAACCCTTATTTTTTCTGACTTGCATAAGATATGAGATGAAAATTATATATATGCATGCCATTCACTGTTGCCATGGCAGTCAGACAAGATATACCAAACCCAATATGCCAAGATCACTTCTAAAATTTTAAATCTAGCATTTCAATTTCGAACTGTCTAACCCATAAGATTTGCAGTTGCCCAGAATGCAACTTACTTTATTTTATCTTTTGCAAATGAGTTTGCCAAACCTAACTTTTGGATAGCTTTGGTTAAGAAGGACCTCATAAATTTTTATTTTTGTTCCTACACTGCCAAGTTAAAAGTGTACCACGCCTGGCTTCATTTGTGGCATGTACAATGCAAATGTCTCCCTCTTTTCTCCAAAAACATGGAAAGTTTAAATTGAACTATAGCAAGCATTTAAGCAAATATGATAGCATCTTAGGACAAAGGATTTAGAGTTCACTTTATTGAGATACTTCCATTTACTTTATGGCTAACAACTATAATAAAGTGTGATGAAAAATGCACAAGGTGGAAAATAAATGTCTTATGTGCTCTCTTTTAGCACATTTTATACAGAGCTTTGCCCGTGTTTGTTTTCTGTGTGTATATTGTCTCATATAGATTTAGTTCTTACACATTTAAATGCAGACTTGGAAATTCAGCATAATATTTCACAAAGAATCCACTTCACCTGTCACTTTATATTCCTGCTAGTCCTAAAATTAGCACCTTGTTGATGAAAAGTTATTGCTGCTGCAGTTATGCAAAGTGCATAAAAAAGAAACTTAGCAGCATGTCAAAGAAAAGTTTGAGAAAAGAAATAATTGGGAATATAAAATAATCAAACTGACATGGGCAAACTCTATCATTCTTTGTTTGTTTATAGAGCCTGTGCAGGAATGAGAAACTATTGTGCTCAGTTTAACCAACTTAAATGTATAATATTATGAGGCATATTATCCTTAAATATTCTTTAAGTTGTAAGTTTCTCATTGTATTTCAAGTAGATTTTCCACATGCTGAATGCAACTCCAAGCAGTTTCACCATCTAAATATATTAAAAGGTGTCCAAAATACATGAAGCATTTGCCTGCTACTCTGTAGATAAGCATCTGCAAGCAGACTGCATCGTGGTTCTATCAGGAATTCTAGGTCACCAATCATACACATCCCATGGTTTCCCTTTCTTTGCCCACCTCCTTTCTCTGCCAGGTAACGAGTCTGCTTTACTGATATCTACATGTTCACACTTTCTGGGGGCAGACTTCCATGCATTAAAAACATCATGTCTAATGGTTCATACATTCATACATTCAACTGAAAACACTCTAAAAGTTCCCCAAATTAATGTTTCATATAATCCCTGTAAACAGAAAGAAAAGAGAACCAAAAAGCTTGGCAAAATGGATAAAGAGTTTTGGCTACTGGAGTTGATTGAGTTAATTCTGTGTTTCTGCCACGGGCTTCTGCCACGGGCTTCCTGGAGAAGATCCTGAAGCATCTTTTCTCCTTCCCTGGCAGCAGAAAAGTTCCTTAGGCTACTCTTCCAGAGAGGGACCTGCTAGGAACTCGCTTTGCCAGCAGCACTTTCATAGGGTGGGCATTGAAAAGTATCAGACTTTCTCTCGGAGCCAGATGGGAATTGAATTTTTCTCTCCCTGTGCTTCTCAGCCATTAAAAGACCTGGTTGTGTCCATTCTTTGATTGGCTGAGAACTGAGACAACTCACAACTGCAATTCCCAGAACACTCTCTTGAGGTTTGTCTTATTTTTAAAAAAATATGGGAAAAACTTAAAATAATTCTAAAAAATCAATAGATTGGTGAATTGTTCTGAATTGCCAGGCCTGCAGTTGTAAATAGAGTCTAAAACCGAGGTAGGTTTCAATGGGCTGAATTTTTGCCACATGAAAACAGCAACTCCCCTCTCTATTCAAGTAACTTCCCAGTAGACAGAATGAGGGGTTAGCCAAAAATAGACACTGAAACAGCATGCCTTTTGGCTGAATTACGCACATTTAATAAGAAACTCTGAAAATGGCAATGATGATTTGGAGGAGATAATCTTGCAAAGTTTCTTCTTTCTAACCATACTTTAGATCTATGATCTACACATTAAAATATTTGTTCTCGGACAACATACATTAAAAGACGCATCTGATAAGGAAGTAAATTTCATCAGCTGACCCACGACTGTGGAATGACAGACTGGAAGAGTTTAGACAACTAAACAAGCTGTTGGAATTTAAAACACAATTGAAGACCCATCTCTTTCAGCAGGCCTACCTAGTCAACTTTAAAACATGATTTTTAGCAATATTTTTGTTTTGATGCATGGAAGTCTGCTGTGCTAAGAAATATAACACCCCCCCCTCCCAATAATAATAAAATGAAATAAAATCTTGAGAGTGACCTTTTTTTCTCCCATTTTTCTTACAGGTTGTTTATATATTTACAATTTGGGTGTGTGGAGGTGGGTATATTTGTATGTGCCCCCAAATCATCTGTCCACTTATGGTAACCTCATGAATTTCATAGGGTTTTCCTTCCACACAGCCATTTGACCTGGATCAGGATGTGGATTTAGAAAAAAACTGATTCACTTTAGAGTGCCTATACAGGAACCTCACAAACCACCTAGAACATGAAAGAGAGTCCACATAGAGTGTGGATCAATGAATCACAGGATGCTTTTGTTTTCTTTCCTCCTCATAGAAATTGCCTTCCAGTGCTTTCCTCACAGCTCAGCAAAGTGATGGGTAAATTTGGCTTTTCCATGGGAACTCTGACTTT
Source organism: Anolis sagrei ordinatus (assembly GCF_025583915.1). NCBI lineage: Eukaryota > Metazoa > Chordata > Lepidosauria > Squamata > Anolidae > Anolis > Anolis sagrei. The sequence goes on from NW_026847438.1 coordinate 157,671,003, forward strand.
CCTTGCCAGAGACATTTGTTTACCTTCCAGATAGACTTTGCAGCTACTTTTTGAATTATTATTCTGACTGCTTTTATTTGCTCTTGGTTACATAAGCACTTTGCTTTGGGCATTTGACTCAGTTTTGCCAGCTCCTTCCTTCAAAATGTAGCCTACAGTGCCTAGTATTAATTGGTAGTCTCCCATCCAAGTTCTAACTGGGACGATATATTTACTGTCTCACATATTTCTTTAAAATGTAACAGAAGGCTTCTATGTAAAACTATGTACCACATTTAAAACAATTGCAATTATTAGTTTTCTTTCCTAAATTGTTGCCCTCCTCCTCCTCCTCCTCCTCCTCCTCCTCCTCCTCCTCCTCCTCCTCTAATGACAAGTGATTTACACTGCTTGACACTCTGAAGGACCAAATGAGACAAAATAATTTTGTTTATTGATGTTTTGTTTGGTTTACTCTGCTTTATGGTGAAAGTAAAGGGGTTCATTATTTGTAACAAAATAATTTTAAATGCCAATTAATTTTATAACTATGTTCCAAATACCTATTATATACTAAACATGACACCTTTATGCTCTGCCAAGTTAAACATAGTGTGTTCAATGTTCCTAAAGTAGCAAATCAACTTTCAGTCAATATACTCATAGGGTTTTAATTTGTCATGTTATGACCTATCATGTATTAATGAGACCAGACCTGAAAGGCTGGGTTAAACAAGGACACTTTATTGACCAAACTTACAATAATCCTGAAAGACCAAAGGAAAGCGGGGGAGAAACTTGTGCTATGCCTTGATTACCCAGAGCTCTGTTCTATATCTGGAACAGAAAATAGAAAATAGAAAGGAAGATTGTTAGTTAAGAGTGTCTATATAATTTTTCCACCAAACCATCTCTCTGATTGGTTTACATTTACAACAACAAAAAGGGGACATGTTATACAAGGAGTGGGAGAAAAAAGAAAGGAAGGAAAAAAAACAGATTATAGTTTTTATAATGACCACCTAGATATAAACACTAGACTTGTTTGATTAAGGGAAAAAATGGTTCAAAACTCATTTCGGGTGTAGGGGGCACTGACGAATCAGTTTAGAAATGATTTCTGAATTTTTCCGGAAAAAAACCCCAGAATTTTCCAAAATTTCAGAAATTTCTGAATCGCTTCGTTAATGGCGGGTGCGATTGCACAATACGCAAAAAGCTGCTAACGGAAGAGGAAAAACTTCTGGAGATTCCCTCATTTTTAGACCACTACTGACAAAACTTGCCACTGTGGTAGAAAACATCCTCCTCTGTCAGCATACTAAATTTCAACATGTTTAGACATGGTTCTGAAAGGGCAAGGATATTTCCGGGTTCTGAAATTGCTTCAAAATTGCTTCAAAAAAGGAATTTGATCTGAATTTGATCCAAATTATGAGAGTTCCGACTGGACCTAACCATGCCTAATAAACAGACTGCCAGAATAGCTGTTGCTAGTTGAGGGAAAGCTAACGGCAGCTGGTCCTAGCAAAGGTAAAGAATAGTATTGCTTCATTTCTTTCCTGTTAATTTCTTTGGAGCATAAGAGTAGGAAATAATTAATTAACCCAACAACAGTGCCATTTACCACTTAATATGCAGCATTCCCCAGAAAGATTACAGGCAATTGGTAGGAATGATGAATTCACAATCTCACCCATTCCAGGTTATGGGAAGCAACTAAGGATGCCCTGCTGAAGCTATACCAAAGTTTTGATATGCATATGTTATATAGTATGAGCAAGAATGTCACTTCTTTTCCCACATTTTAAAAAAATCAATACAAATAAAGCAGATGTGGAATTCAATCAGGAAAGTAACTGAGACATATTAGTCTCTCCCAGTCTATTCTTGCTCACTGCATTACTGTGAAAATACAATGCGGCTTACAATGCCTCAAATAAATGCTGAGGGCAAATCTGTAACAAGTAGATGAAGAACTGACAGGTCTAAAGTACTATCTTAATTGATACTGGAGCTCAGGATACTATAGACTCTTCTCAGGCCAAAGTAGGAATTCATTTGTCAGTCATCTTTCAAAGCCAGAGGAAGTCTGAAAATCCAAAGGAAAAGTACAGATCAATATGAATCATTGTGAATATATTTCAAGAAAACTATATAAAATGGATAGCCCTAGGTCCTAGAGCAGGCATGGGAAAACATTGGCTTTTCAGGTGTTTTAGATTTCAAGTCTCATAATTCCTAACAGCTGGTAAACTAGCTGGGATTTCTAGGCATCCAAAACACCCAAAGGGCCAAAGTTTTCCCATGCAAATACTTTACATTGCCATGTAGAAAAAAACCTTATAGCACAGCCCTGTGCAGAAGTATGTCTTCTTAAATTCAGTGAGACTAATTCATAGGAAAACACGCATAAAAGTACAGCCAGAATGACCCTTGGTTGCATGATTAAATATGTACTCACAAATATTCTTTAAAGTAATTGCCTTATGATTGTGGCTTTCCTTGTGGGGCACAAACATATTAGTCTACCATACTTCATAAAAAACCTCTGTCAGAGTCTGAATTATACTAATTGTCATCTCTTTCACATACAAACTCTTATTATGTGACAGAGAAAAAGCAGGTCTCTAATACCTTCTGAAAAGGCCCTACAGAGGCTGAAGTTCACACTCAAGCCTCATTTGCCCTGGGGATAGTTTTCTTCAGTCAAGTAATCATAATAAAAAGAAGCATTTTTCATACCGCTGTGAAGAAGCTTCTTTCATCCAATTTTACAGCTAGGCCTGGAAATGTTGTGAATCTTGGCAGCTTTCTTGACCTATGGGAGGACCCATAAAGTGAACAACTGGGTTGTGAATTTGCTTTCTGTCATCAGGTCATTGATGCAGAACATTGGCTGCTCTGAAGTTATGCTTTGCAAGGCCGGGCAAGGTTTTCTGTTGCAATAATTCCTCATTCCAGCTGTAAGGTAGATGTATTTGTTTGTATATTTACATAAGCTCATGTCCACATGTGAAGTCTACTGCAATGAATGGTCATGTTTACATTGTTTAGTTTAATATCAATGACTCTCTTCATTTCAATTTCCATAATCTAAGAGTTTTGTCTATTTGGATAGCCATATATATGGCTGTTCAAAATAAGCTGGTCATGTTCGTTACATTGAATTTGCACATAATAAAATATGTACAAGAGGACCTATTTAGCAATTACTTGGGAAAAGATCTTTCAATAAACATACATTTTACTACATGTAGAACACTGAGATCAGTTCATAAGTTTGCCTGTTCTGTCTGTTAATGAACAATTTGAACACTTCTCATTTTTTAATGTTTAAATTAGACCTGGAGAGCTTCCCAAATACTAAAGGAATGTAAAAAATGGAGTCTTCAAGGAGGTGCTGGTTTGCAATTCCCAATTGTTTCTCACTATTTCCTGTACTATCAAGGGCTACATCTACACTGGGTAGGTTATCCTGGCATAAATTTGGCCTGAAGCAAGCAGAGATTTAATATGTATGTTGAGAGTCATTGTCCTTCTGGGCAGGGAATAAGTTCAAAACAGACCTGATCCAGCTATCAAGACAGCTCCAAAGCCCAGGGGTACTCCAGAGCTTCAAGTGAAATTGGGTTTAAATAATAATAATAATAATAATAATAATAATAATAATAATAATGATAATGATAATGATAATGATAATAATAATGTGCATTATGAAGACTGTCTTGTGAAGACTGTCATTGGTGAATTCAGAGTAAGTTCACATTTTGCCCTGTGTAGACAAGCCCTTTGACTACATGGAAATCTGCTTCTGCAACATCTATAGGGTTTCCCTTTGCCTACTGCTAACATTCAGGATGTCTTCAAATAGTCTTCTAACTGACTTTGAAAAAAAGGGGGTTCTAATTCTTCAGTGTTTCTTCTCAAAAGCCACAATGAGTAATTTCAGTAATTTTCTTCACATTGCAGAAAAGTCTTCCAAGCAGGGAAATTTTTCAACACTTATTTACAATTTGAAACTGATTCTGCACTGATTTTGCACATGCTTGTTTTACTTAGAAAACAGCTTTTTCTGCCCTAAAACATTTTCTGTATGGAAAATATTTTAATGCATAGACATTGATTCTTGTGGGGGGGGGGGAATTTGCTCATCTGGTTTCTTTTAAATGTCCAGTACTACAATTCCTATCATTCACAATCAGCATGGCATTATTGGGTCTCAGCGGAAAATTACTTTTCCCAAGTCGTCAGTGTAGAAGGGTTCTGAGCATTGGATCAAGGGTACATCTATAAAATCTAGTCGAGTCCAACTCTGGGGAGTGGCGCTCATCTCCATTTCTAAGCTGAAGAGCCGGTGTTGTCTGTAGATGCCTCCTAGGTCATGTGGCTGGCATGACTGCATGGAGTGCCATTACTTTCCTGCCAAAGCAGTACCTATTGATCTACTCACATTTGCATGTTTTCAAAACTACTAGGTTGGCAGAAGCCGGGGTTAACTATGGGAGCTTACCCCACTCCCTGGATTCAAACTGCCAAACTTCCAGTCAGCAAGTTCAGCAGCTCAGTGCTTTAACCTGCTGCACCATCTTAAACTCAAGAGTGCATTTATATTGTAGAATTAATGCATCATTTTAAGTGGCATATCTGGGCACGTTTAGCCTGAAGAAGAGAAGGCTGAGAGGAGATATGATAGCCATGTATAAATATGTGAGAGGAAGCCACAGGGAGGAGGGAGCAAGCTTGTTTTCTGCTTCCTTGGAGACTAGGACGTGGAACAATGGCTTCAAACTACAAGAGAGGAGATTCCATCTGAACATGAGGAAGAACTTCCTGACTGTGAGAGCCGTTCAGCAGTGGAACTCTCTGCCCCGGAGTGTGGTGGAGGCTCCTTCTTTGGAAGCTTTTAAACAGAGGCTGGATTACCATGTGTCAGGGGTGATTTGAATGCAACATTCCTGCTTCTTGGCAGGGGGTTGAACTGGATGGCCCATGAGGTCTCTTCCAACTCTTTGATTCTATGATTCTATGATTCTATATCTTTAGCCTTCTCTGCCAAAGAATGCTAGTGACTCACCAAACTACATCTCACAGGATTCCATAGCATTGAGCCATGTCATTTAAAGTGGTGTCAAGCTGCATTAAATTTACAGTGTAGATGCAATAAAGGGGGTCTACACTGAACAATTAATGTATTTTCAAACCGGTATTAAAGAAAGTATTTTCATGGTGGAAATGATTCCCTAGGAAATCCTAGAACCAGTTTGAGGTCTGGATGGTGACTACACCAACCACAGAGTACTGGTACACATTAAGAGCTTTCTTTCCCACATTTTGAAGCTAGCTTCAAATGGCTTTCAACAGGCAGTGTAGTTGAGGCCTAACATTCTTGAGATCAAGGTTGAAAATCTCACTCAGAGAAACCTATTGAGTGACCATGGGTAAACCACCCATTATCAGCCCCAGAGCAAGGCGATGGCAAACCCCAAAAACAAATCTTGCCTAGAAAAGCCTGTGATATGTTATTCTTATAACTTGACAAGTTGGAAATGACTTGAAGACACACAGCACCAATAACAACAAGCTGTGACTGGGATCTAAAACAATTCTGATTGTAATCTATTTAGCAAATTGTTCCCAATGGAATATGAATGTATTATCTGGCATTTTGCTAAATCATTTTGCTGGTTTGTATCACAAACTATTTCTTGAAACAATTTTAAGCCCAGCAAACTTTTTTTAAATAAAATAGAATATTAAATGAGCCACAAGTTGTGAATAATGCATTTATTCACATCTAAGTCTCTCTTTTATTCATTATTGCAAACTCCTGTCTTCTCCTTAGTTTTAATAAAATGTTAGATAAAATGAGATTTTGCAAAGGAAGTTTCCAAGATTTCTTTTGGGAAAGTAAAAATAGATCAATTGTCTCTAGAACATCTCAGTCAATGCCAGCTCCAGATGCAGCACCTGGAAAAGGCTTTATATAACACGAATAAAATGCTTCACAATTGAAATGAAAGTAATTGTAGGTTAGCTGCTTATTGCTGGTATAATTTGACTAAGTGGCATGGCAACCAATGCCAGACAGATGGGACTGAATGCTGCATAGAAAATTAAAAGGTTGCATGTCTGTTTGCAAACAAAAGCCAAGTGAAGAATTAGCCTTTTGAATGTTTATTTTTCCATGATTCTAAAATAACTACAAAGGAATGATTATAACTCATGCCATAACATACCAAGTCTGGAAGCTGGAAAATCATATGCTGTTATATAATCTAAATAACAAACAGTTGACAGTACATTTTGATGAAAAGTATTCCAATCAATTTGCTTCAGTTCCTCAAAATAGATTCTTAAAAAGATGGCTCTAAAACATAATATGATTTTTTACTAGTTCAGTGCTTGTTTGTTTGGCTTTTTGCTGTCTATAAGATTACTAGTTAAGGGAAGTATAGGGTTGCCATGAGTTTTATAGTATAGTATTATACATAGTATTACATATAGGACTTCCACTCAGGATTGGCATTTTAGTTCCAATGAGTAGGGTGACCTCCTGCAGTTAGGCCCAGCTTTTGCCAACCTAGCTATTCGAAAACATGCAAATGTGAGTACATCAATAGGTACCGCTTCAGTGGGAAGGTAAAGGCACTCCATGCAGTCATGCTGGCCATATGACCTTGGAAGTGTCTATGGACAACGTGGGCTCTTCAGCTTAGAAATGGAGATGAGCACCACCCCCTAGAGTTGGACGTGATTAGATTTAATGTCAGGGGAAACCTTTACCTTCATTTTACACTACATTATCTACAGCGTAGATGCACTTTTAAACAAGAATGGCATCCAGAATAAATGTCAACCACCAGGACACCACACTTGGAAGACAATCTTACTTGGACAATAAGGGATTGCCTAAGTAAGTAAGTAACTCCAGAATGAATGGCACATTATCCACTTCCTTTTGTAGCTTGGTAAGCATAGGGGGAAAAATCAGGAGATCAGGACATCAAAAACTTCAAGGAAAGGGGATTTAAATACCAAGGATATGAGCACATCATATTTGATTAGATCAACATTTCTCAGATTACAGGGTTGAGAATAACCAGTTTTACTGTCAGGTGTGATTAGATTGACAGGTCTGAAACTGTTTTGAGGCCAGGAAGATGACTACATCAACCACAGAATCTGGCCTAGAACTGATCTGAAATTGTTGTTTTTCCCTGAACTCTAAAAGAGATGTGCATCACTGCTCCAGAAGCATAGGAGATTAAAAGAAAAGAGGGAAAGGGACAGTCACTGGAATCTGGGATATATTGGGATCTACTACAGTACATTCAAGAGCTTATGCCAGACATCCCTGTGACTTTCTTTAATGCACTGTATACACTTTAATCTATGCTGGCATTCACATTGATCGTGTGCATTCTGTGGCCACCACAGTTTCCAAGTTGACTTGGAACCACAGTAAATGGCCAGTGTAAATGAGCTCTTATAAAGTCATAGAGTTGGAAGAGACTATATGTGTCATCTAGTCTGAGGACCTTATTAGACACAGGGAGAGGAGTGTACTCTCCCCGTTTGTCTCCGCTGCTATAACAGAGTCCCACGGAGCCCATTATGTGACTCAGGGCTACTTCTGGTGGGACTCTGTGGGGCTGTATTGCAGGTGCTTACCTGACTTCTCAATGAAGAAGGGAAGAGGAAATGAAGAGGAAGCTGGGACAGACAGGGAAACAAAATGGGAAGAAAGAACATAGACCCAGGTAGGAGGGAGCATTGCCTGACATTTTCCCCTACTATCCCACGATGTCGCCCTCTTTACCCTTATCCAACTGATAATGCCCTAGATCCCTGTTATGCAAGTCCATGAAGCACTTCTGATATCTATCCATCCAGCCTTTGTTAAAAAAAATTAGATAAGGAGATTCCACAACACTAATGAAGGGCAGTCATAGCTTTACTGCTAAAAGTGTGAGTTTTTCCGCAATGTAACAAGTGTAACTTAATTCAGTTATTCTCTGAGTGTAGAGTATTATTTTCAAGCAACCAGTTATATGTAACTAGCAACTTTTAGCTCTGGTCTGTGGCATCAGGGTGGTTAATATGTTCCTACGTTGCATTGATGTTTGACTTAGTAAGCACTAAACTGATATAAATAGAGCAAAACTGGTGCTGAGCCATACTATAACATGTTTCTAAAAGTTATTCATCTAAAAAAAGTTCACCTTAATATAATGTATTTGTAGAGATAATTAGAATACCGACTCTGTTCATTAACATTTCAAATCTCATTTAAATGTAAATTGTAATATTCTCTTCTTGTGCAAGTGGGTAGTTAGTGTCATTTTTGAGAAATAAGTAATTTGTTCCTCATTAGCTGTAAGAATAGATAAAGATGTAGATCAAAAGTAGATAATGGACATAGTTAAAAGTGGTTACTTTGTGTAGATGGGGGATTTCAAACAAGCAGCCATGGTATATCTCCTGTTTAATTGCACTTTAAAAAAGAAAGAAAGAAAGAAAATCCTATCTATTCACTTTTCACCACATTTGATGATAATTGGTACTCCTTGTGTTATGCATAATAGGAATTTGTGAGTACAAAAATGTTTGTGCTGGTATATTCATGAGAAATAGCTATGCTTTAAAAATCATGTTATGTTAGCTGATTAAATACACTCATAAGACACAAGCATAATTCAAATTCACTTCAAAGAACTAGGGCATCACTTTTATAATAACTTACTGACCACAAAACACATTCACGTTCCAAAAAAATAAGTAAAATACCAGACTTCATTTTTGCATCAGACATTCAACCCATTTAAAATTCAGCTTTAATCAGTTCATAAAATTAATAAGGGACGTGTTTTTCAATATTTTATAGAATGAGATCTAATAGCCTGTGAGAAAGAAACATAAATCTCTCACCCTCTCTTTCAAAACCTTTTTCGCTTTCTCTTTCAACAGTTCCTTTTTAGAGTTCCCCCCTCATACAATCATCTCTTACAATTGTGTGATGGAGACAGCAATCCTTGGTTGTTCCAGTGGACAGGACATGAAACTGTCCACAGATATTATTCTGCTTAATAATAGATGACTATGCCATTTTCCAGTCCAAATACAGCAACCTCAGAAAGAATGTGGAGCATACACAAATCCACTTTCTACAACATGTATCCAAAATTAATTCATGTAAAAATCCTTTAATTTTATTCTAATGGCTAGAGGGAGTTGTGACAGGTATACTGGTTGCTAGTCTGTTTCAGGTCACAATTCAAAGAGCCAGTCTTGTCCCATAAAACCCAATCCAGCTCTGATCCAAGTCTTCTGCCATGTTCTCCCTTATGAGCTTGGTCACGTTTTGAGATCATCTTGGGAAGTCCTTCTCTCTGTCTTCACACTCTCACAGATACTTCTGATGTCAATAAAAAGCTACATTCATGCTCTGGAACTCTCTTCCTACAGGAACAAGTTTGGTGTTATTCCTGAATGGATTTACACCATAGAATTAATTGATTTTGACAACCACTTTAAATACCATGGTTCAATGCTATAGAATCCTGGAGTTTGCAGTTTGGTGAGGCACCAGTGTCTCTGGCAAAGAAAGCTGAAGGCCTTGAAAAATGAAAACACTGATGATTCCATAACATTGACCTCTTGCTGTTATCGTACTATCAAACTGCGTTAAATAGATCATGCTTTCCATAGGTAAGTACAGACATTTCTATTTTGACAAACAATTTGTTGAGTGACTTCAGCTTCACTAAATCATGGGTTTGGAAGCCCAATGTATCTCATTAACTGAAGAACTGAAGGCCAGATTAAGACATGTATGGGTTTGAAGGCAAAAGCAGAGGCCTTTATTTTCAGTGGCCAAAGAGGATGTCAGCAGAGCAACCACTGAAAGTACTGACATGTGAACACATGGTTTTATTTATAGTGCATTTGATAAAAAGAAGAAACAGTACAAAACAATTGGAAACTGACAAACTGCTTTCCCATTGGTCCTGAAATATGTCCACTGGGAATCTGCATCCTCATTGGAGAAGGCACAGGTCTGCTTCTGCTTCTGGCTGTAATGCAGTTTTATGGGTGGTTGATTGGTCCTAGATAAAGATAGAGCTGGTTGATGGTCAAAAGGTGTTTAAGGTACAGTTACATGCTATAAGGGATTCACCGGGGGAGGGGGTAGTTGCTATAGATCAAGCAATGCTCCCAGGGTTACCTGGAGCATATCATGCCTGATAGATAAAGGAAATGGATTGTGATTGTTTCCTCTGAGTGAGGGAGAGGCGAGGGCAAGGCAAGTTCACATTCTGGGGAATTTCACACAAATGTTACTTTTGAAGACAATTGGAAATGACCATGTGGTCATTTTGTCCAATTGAACCACATCTTTTAATTCAAATAATAATAATAATAATAATAATAATAATAATAATAATAATAATAATAATAATCTTTATTTATAACCCCGCCACCATCTCCCGCAATGGGGACTCAGGATGGCTTACATGAGGCCAAGCCTGAACAACACATTACAGCAAAATAAAACCAAAAACACAAACAACCACATAATAATGACATAGAAACATATGAATACACAGTGAGCAATATAAAAATACAATATACACAATGTTTTATATCATGTTGGGCAGGGTGTGTGTGTGTGGTCTGATTTCTTGATAACGTTTTCACAATATGTTGTTGATTTATTTTGTTTTCTTTTTAATTGCCATGTTCTTAACTTCTTTTGCTTCTATTTCCAGAGTGATGTAGTGTTTTCAGTGTTGGACTATCACACTGGAATGCAGGGTTTAAATCCTAATCATATGTGGAAACTAAATAGGTAATTGGGTTGTTGTAGTTTTTTTCAGGCTATATGGCCATGTTCTAGAGGCATTTTCTCCTGACGTTTCACCTGCATCTATGGCAAACATCCTCAGAGGTAGTGAGGTCTTTTGGAACTAGGAAAAAGGGGTTTATATGTCTGTGGAATGACCAGGGTGGGACAAAGGACTCTTGTCTGTTGGAGCTAGGTGTGAATGTTTCAGCTGACCACCTTGATTAGCATTTGATTGCCTGGTAGTGCCTGGAGCAATCTTTTGTTGAGAGGTGATTAGATATCCTTGTTTGTTTCCTCTCTGTTGTGCTGTTTTAATTTTAGAGTTTTTTAAATACTGGTAGCCATACTGGTAGTTCCTTGAAAGGCACTGCAGACTACTTCAACCACAGAAGTCAGCCATAGCAGAGCACCTGATGAACCAACCTGGACACAGCGTATTATTTGAGAACACAGAAATGTTGGACCACACTAACAACCACCAAAAGCCAAAAGGGGGTGGAGCCAACAGGCAGCCTTGAGGGAATGTGTTGCCATGTCAGACTACACAGTGAAGTCATTGAAATCCACAAGCATGTGGACAATTTCAACATAAAGGAGGAAACATGGCCATGTAGCCCGAAAAAACCTACAACAACCCCGTGATTCCGGCCATGAAAGCCTTCGACAATACATTAAATAGGTGACCTTAGGTAAGACACTCTCTCAGCCTAAGAGGGAGGCAAAGCCAACTCCACCCTCACCCTGAATAAATAGCAACCCCCTCCCTCTCTCCCTCCCTCTCCCTCTCTCCCTCCCCCCCTCTCTCTATATAACACATCTTATGGTTGCTATAAATCAGAATTGATTTGAAGACACAAAAACAACTTCTATTGTTAGTTTAATTTAGACTTTTCGATTTCATGTAATTTGTTTTTAAGTTGTATCTTTTTTAAACTTTTGTTAGCTGCCTTCAGTTTCCAGACTTGGGAAAAGCTGGGAAATCATGAACAACACTGGAGAAATCATTAGATTATTTATTTTATTCATTAACATCAAGTCAAGCTAATTCCATCTCTGCTGAGTTTCTGGTGGGCAGTTAAAATAATATACCATCTGACCTTTGTTTTTTAAAGAAATATTTTGAAAGTGACTTTTAAACTGGTATTTCATCATTTCTGAAGAATGCCTCTTATTATTCATTACTTTGGGGGCTCTGGTGGACAAGGAAGCAAGTGACAAATACTTTTAATAAACAAAATAAGTAAATGTTTGCTCCATGTTCATTGCAACCTGTTGCACCTCTGGAAACAGTAGCAAGATGAAGCATTATTTTAGAATACAGAAGAACTTTTAAAATTAGGATTATAATGGTATTTTAATCCTTGTAGGGAGTGTTGGAAGCACAGCATGGCCATTTTTAATGGAACATTCCAAGCTCTGGATATTGAACCCTGAATTTTAAGAAATTAGTGGGTAAGCAGGACAGTAAATTTGGGGAATAGATAAAACATCTTCATATCCCCTCTGCCATGTCAGTGATTGTCTGTCAAGTGATTTTATCTTTAGATTTATATTCAGATTATGAATAAGCAAACATGTATTGTATTCTCAGGTAACTACTGGTGCGTAGGAATGAGAATGCATAACCCTGTTTGGCAGTCGTGATTAATCTCGTAAGCCCACTTTTCTAGTTATTTTTAAGGTATCCCATGTTATCTTTTCTTCTCCTTTGTCCTCAGTTTATTTTAGTTGATGCAGAACTATGAAAACTTTGGTAGAGAAGACTAAAGACATTGTAGTTTTACAATGTCTTTAATCTTCTCTACCAAAGTGTGCTGGTGCCTTATCAAACTACAAATCCCCGAATTTCATAGTATTGAGCTATGACAGAGACATCAAACCGCATTATTTCTACAATGCAGATGCACCCTAAGAGGACAGCATGAGCTCTCAGATGTGAACCACTGATGTAGATATTGTAAGCAAAAATATCTGGGTCTTTTTTCTAGGATGGAATATTTAACCATGGTAAACTGTAGGGGCTAAGAATAATGTGAAATAACATTGATTTTCCTTCTAGTTAAAAGCATGTAAACAATCATGGATCAGAATCTGCATCACATGAAGAGTAAGGTGAAATGCAGAGAATTAAGTTTATATGTGCAGAAGGTGTTACTATGACAAATGAAAGCTGAATACTAAAGAAAAGCAGATGCATAAATAGCATAATATTTGTAAAATCTTGTCAGGCATATTGTGGGGTGAGGGGAGGATAGGTTCACAGTGACCTTGTTTGGCTGTCTCTCCCCCCCCCCCCCCCCCCCCACTTTCACAGTGCCTTTTAATATTAGGTTCCTATAAAGTACAAAGCTCCCAGCTTCATCAATCCAAACTTGGATCAGCACTTACATGTTTGCAAAGCTTTCCTCAGAGCTTGTTGGGCTCACAGCATCACCACGTTCCTTGTATTCAAAAAGATTTCCAAGATTTGCTCTCAATGGGATCTGTCTGTCACTCAGTCTTTGTGTTAATCTTTCTCATTCTTAGGAGGCTGTATTTTTCTCCCTCTGCCTGTTATTCATACTTTCCAAACTCCTTTAAATCTCAGAAGTTGAGCTTGATCTACAGGGTCTATCGTGCTTTCAGAATTCTCCAGTTTTACTAAAAGTAGACAGATTTCTTTGTCCATTTACCACTACACATGGGATACTCATATCGCTTTTGGTCTAGCACTGGACATTAGAGGTGTGAAATTCAGCCAAAAGGCATCCCATTTTGGGGCCCATTGTTGGCTGACCTCTCATTCTGTTCATTGGGAAGTTACTTGAAAGGGGAGAGGTGTTGCCATTTTCATTTGGCAAAGATTCGGCCCATTGGCTACAGTCATTTTAAGGCCTATCTGCATGAAACCTACTTCAGTTTTAGTCATCATTGACAACTGCAGTTCTGCCAAGTTTTTACCATAACATTTTTAAAATGAGACAAACTGCAAGAGAGTCACCCATTACGTCCATTCTCAGCCAATCAGAGCATGGACACAAACAGGCTTTTTATTGACTGAGAAACACACACAGAGAGAAACTTCAACTCCCATCATGCTCCATGAGGAAACTTTTCTTTTTTTTTCTTTTTTTAAAAAAATATATTTTATTTGGAACATGTTGCTCTTAGAGGAGCTGATAGAACGAGAGAGTGGTAGTACATAGAAACAAACAAACAGACAGACTTTTCAACACTCACCCTATGCAAGTGTGAAACATACTGGCCTACTGTGCAGGGCTGGTGTTTGGTTCTTTGAAGGCCAGAAGACAAGCAGCCATTTTCCTAGCTCAGAACCAGGAGGGGGCGGAGCCAGCAGGCATCCATTTTGTAAGCACAAAAGCCAAAAGGGGGTGGAGCCAACAGGCAGCCTTGAGGGAATGTGTCACCACCTGATTGGTCAATAGCCCTGGAGGGAGAAAGGGGGCAGAGCTAAGACAAGGCAAGAAAAAAAGGAGCCATTTTAAAAGTCAGTTAGGAGTTGGAGTTTGGAGATGGCAGTAGGACTTGAAAAGAGAGAAAGAAGGAAGTTTAGCTTGTGGTATATTCTTAATGTAGGGCAAAGAAATCAAAATATTTCCCAAAAATGCATGAGCCACCTTTCCAATACGGAGGGCAAAGAAGGATACCACATCTTTTAAACTGCAAAAAAAAACCCCAAACAAACAAACAATTTATTGTGTGGCCATAGCAATAACGACAATCAAGCATACAGGAATGCAATCAAAGGGTTTGTCGCAACCCCCAATGGGGTTGCAGGGTTTTTATCACTTTGGTAGCAAATGGAATAAATATTTAATTGGTTCCCAAAGACAAGTTATTTCATTGGTCTAAGCTAGCTATACAGTTGCTCATTGGTTGTTTATTAATTTGATTAATATTATAGCACATGTGGGATCTTAACAATGGCACAACTATAACACAACTATAGTCTATTGTTCTTTGACCATGACTGTCTCAATGAATCAATCTTATCTGTTAGTCTGTTGCAAACATGACTTCAGAGTGACTGGGAAACTTGGGAAGTACTAACTAGCCACCAGCTAGCTGGTTTTGTCCGGATGTACTGTTATCCTTCTTCTCTGGAGCACTGATTTCTCAAACAATCAGCATTTTCTGTAAACATAGGCCTATTGCAGAAATAGGCCAATATGGCAGTAAATCAGGACATATGGGCATTGGGAACATCTCTGAAAAATTCCTTTTTAAAACCACATCCTCTCTATTAATAGTTGCTTCAGGGAAGAACTATTGGTGTAAACAGACCCTGGAGAATTGGGCTGTTTGTATTGAAGAGACTGTTTAGTGGAATACTAAAAGTTTCTCAGTTTGAAGGTTTTGACTGGAACCTGAAATTCAAGCACTGAACTACTTCTAAAACCAAAACGCTTTGTGCAAAAATATTGCAACTACTAAACTTCTGTGCCTATTCAAACTAAATAAACATCTTTTTTTGTTTATACCAAATGCTTGCCTCATACAACCAACACACATAAGATAACCTGTTGAAGAGTTCTATATTTGGTGCCAGTATGTATAGTAGATTTTAAGAAGGAAATAGAGGACAGAGACTCCTCTACAGTTGGCACAAAAAAGGGGGGTATTCCTAACATCTTTTAGGGTTTCTCCTTTACTGAGAAACACACACACAGAGAAACTTCAGCTCCCATCATGCTCCAAGAGGAGACTTTTCAATGCTCACTGTTCTGTCACCACTGGGTCCGAACAAAATGTCTTCATTCTATAGAACGCACACTTTAAACCCAGTGGGAAGCCGGGGTGCCCGAAGAGAGATTGTTAGAGACTTCCAGAAGTAATGGGCTTTAGAGTTCTTTAAAGGTACAAAAAAGTGTTTATTAAGAAACAAATCTTCAAACAACACTTCAAGGCTTTCTTATACTAGTCTTTAAGAGACTGGCACTGACTTGGTTTAACTATACTATCTCAACATGAGGAAGAACCCTTTGTAATCTCTCCCAGGCCGTCCATCACCTAGGCCTCGCTGGTCTGGGTATAACTGCCGATCCCCAAATGCATCTGGAAACCGAGTAACCTACCAGACGAAGCTAGAAGATGTTTAGCTGGAATTCTGTGGTTCTGCAGTGCTGTCCTGTGGAAACTTCAGGGCTGTTTTCCCCTCTGGTGCTGTGAGGCTGAGAGGCTGTGAGCTCTCAGCCAGAGTCTTTGGGACCTTTTCCTTCTGTTTCCCTGGAACTGGATAGTCAGTTAGGACCCCGCATGGTCACTGGATGGACCCCGGATCACCTTTGGATGATCCCTGGATGCCTTGTTTCTATTTCCCCGGAAGGTTTTGAGGAATGAAGCCTTTCCTGCAGGACTAGCTGATCTGCGTCCTATAGACTGGCTTCCTTGTGTGACTGACTGAAAAATGGCCCCTTCCCTCCAAAAAAACCCAGAGAGGGGCGGGACCAGGGATCCTAACTATTATTAACAGGTGGCTTGCCCTATGAATGCAGCCAAAGGAAGCCACCTATCTGCAAAGTCCCTGCAACTTAGGACTATGAACAAACACTCAGTGCAAAACACAAATTTGGAGCCCCTGGAACACCCGTTCCAGAACACTCACCCTATGCAAATGCTACAGGGAAACTGAGTTCCCGGCAGGGCCTCTCTGGAGGAGAAGCCTAGGAAACTTTCCTGCTGCTGAGGAAGAAGAAAAGACAGTGCAGATCCCCTGCCTCT
Source organism: Anolis sagrei ordinatus (assembly GCF_025583915.1). NCBI lineage: Eukaryota > Metazoa > Chordata > Lepidosauria > Squamata > Anolidae > Anolis > Anolis sagrei. The sequence continues at coordinate 157,687,552 of NW_026847438.1, forward strand.
GGTATATTGCAGAACAACCCATTACGCAAAGTAAGCATTTGCAGTATAGTTGATTTTGCCCAGGGGTGCTCTTGAGGCACTCTTGGGGGAAAATAGACCTTGACATATGCAAGTTGTAGTTACTGGGATATATAGTTCACCTACAATCAAAGAGCATTCTGAACTCCACCAATGATGGAATTGAACCAAATATGGCACACAGAACTCCCATGACAAACAGAAAATACATATCAGTGATTGGTTCGGGGGGGACCAAAATACTGTTTGCTTACCGTTGAAAATTACCTAGGACCACCTCTGTTGTAGACTTAACGTCTTCCTAGCCAGGAACCGGATAAAAACCTGCTCCCCCAATCTGTTTTGCTGGCTTTTCAGCTCCCTCTTCCTCCTCCTCCTCCTCTTTTTTTTTTTTTTTGAAATTATATAAAACAGACCTCTGAATATAACAAATCTTTTTCATTGGACATTAACTAGCAAACATGATTGCAACTGGAATGAGCAACCCTGTGTTTTCTCTTTCTGTATGCCATTCAATTTTGTGTTAACGTGGGCAAGAAAACTTGGGAAATGATAAAATGAAAAGACGGAAATAATGGGTTTAATCTTTACAATAACAACTCCATGCCACTAGTACTGTCTAGCTCTGGCTTGCTTGAATGTGAATGGTGTGTGGAGTTTAACTTTAGCATGTCCATTGATTTCCAGACAATCTCCAAGCCAAGCAGCTTAAGAAGAAAGAGGCTTAGTTTCATCAATAAAACTGCCTGACATTCCCCTAGTATTGACTAAGCCATTTCACAGTGTAGTGCAGAAGGGTGAGAAGTTTCTTCACAAAAGGTTCAGTGCAATTACAAGTTTCCTCATAATTGACAGGAAAACAACTTTCCAGATTTAAAAAAAAGAAAAGAAATTTTCATGAAATCAGGTGCTGAAATACACCAATTCTTCCTACTTCATAGAAAGACAGTTGCTTTATCACCTGTTAAGATGCAAATTGTGATAAATGATTGCTTTGTTATTCCTCCCTCCTTTGCAGATCATCAACGTGTTTTGGATTTTATAGATACTGAATTTCAATTCTATATATACTTTAAGGTCACGAAGAGTCGGAGACAACTGAACGAATGAACAACAACATATACTTTAATAATATTTAAGTCATCCCATTGGAAGAGAGAGATTTACTATTAGGCATGTAATTCTTTCCAAACTCCATTCCTGGGATAGTGTACATTCTGACCATTGTGAAAAAATATTTGAAAATGCAGTTTTTGAAGACCACTAAATTGTGAACATTTTTTGTGCATTATCCACACAATTTTTGTGTGCAGAAAACATTTTCTCAGGCTCCATGTCGCCCACAAATGCTGTTTTTAGACCTCCAACATCCTGTCGCATTTCCCCATGGGGAAAAAAATTATTTTAAGTTGAAAATGTTGCCACATTTTGGGGCTCCCTAGATTGTTTATGCTCAGGACGTTTTTTAGCACCAGAAAGTAATGTAGATGTTCAGTTTACTTTTTGACTCTTTAAAAGTATTTGCGTAAAACAGACCAAACACTTAACATAAATGTCCCTTTTCCTCTTAAGAAGATTTGGAAATCACACAGTGATCCAACTGGACAGCAAATCTATCATTATTCTTCACCACTGGCTTTCAGTTCACCAACTTCTGGAGAGCTGTAAAATTTCCACTCCAGTTTTGATAGATGCTAGAGACATTTTAGGCTATGGTTCTACCATCAATAGAAGGAATAATAACAGAAGCAATAAAAATAAGAACAGTGGCTAGGCATAGAAGGGAGAGCTGTGTCTCAGTGGCATGTGAACAAGATTGAACTACATGGACTGTCTTCCTGTTTAGAAAGTACTGTGTATGATGGTCTCTTGCATATAAGACTCAAACATCATCTTACTTCCTGCAACATATAAATGCAAGGCCCTTGTGGGGGAAAAGATTGAAATTCTGCTGTCTTAAAAGATAAAAAGGTGCAGTGCAGCATTTTGAGAGGAATTTGTACTTGTATTTACAGCAAGCCTCATAGTGCATCAAGTGTTTCATTATGCAGCATCCCCAATTGCTCCTGAAATAATTGGTGTGCCCCCTACAGTGTTTAAGACAGCTTTGAAACATGTTAAGAGTGTATTTGGGACAACTTGCATTTCAAGCAAAACAGAATAAAAGTAAAAAAAAATTATTCCAAAAGAACAAACAAAAAATATACTAGTCTGTTTTTATCTGGAAAGTGACATCTAGTGACTGAATTATTATTATACCATAGACATTGGAGGGAGGATCCAAACAACAGCAACAACAACTTTTTACTTTTGTTTATGATAATGCTGAACTGTTGACTTTGGGGACTATGAAAAAATATATGTTTCCAGTTCCTCCTTTCAAATTTAGAAAATGTAAGTAAATTTAATTTATGTGTTCACAGTTACAGTCTTTTTGTGCATCAGTATATCAATGGTACTGTACTTTATTATACCATTATAGCTCTCATGATGGGGAAGGGGGACTCAAGGGGAGGATACGTGTCCTCTAAACCAAAGGACTGCTTTCATAAACAAAACTATTAGTTTGGTGAAGCACTTGAGTAATTTGGGAAGAGTATTAGCACAGTTTAAAGAAATCGCTACAAATACCACACTCCAATGGCAAAATCCAACACAATCTAATTATGAGAACTCCCACTTCTTTCGAGTAGTTTGGAAAAATCCATAGTAACATCTGAATTGGTCTCTTTTTAAGAAAAGGCTTTAAAAGTATGATTGCAAATAACAGAAATAAATGAAGAGGAGGGAAAGAAAGAATACAAGAAAGAATGTATAAAATATGAAGGTGAGCTAGCCACATATATTGATATAAACAGACCATATTTCCAGAAAAACACATTTGCTTAAAAAGAGGTCCCTTGCCACTGGAACTTCTCAGGATGACACACTTTCACTAATAACAAAGAAAATGGCAAAGTAAGGTGACTGGAAGTAGCTTCCTAATGTCTTGTGGAAAGGGCATTGCACATGCACCTGCCTGAGGTTGTATAAGATACCTTTCTTCATACCAGCAACATGTGCATTTCTCCATGAAGGAGCAGATGTGTTCCTCGTCACACAAGTAACCCCATAGTGTCACTTTCACATTTTTTCTTTATGGTGTTTTAAGCATCAGGCAAAGTTTTAACCACAGCTACATGACAGCAACTTTTAATTGTGTGCACTGTAGTGTTTGTATTTCATACTATCCATTTGGTATTTCTTAAAAGCAGGTACATTTGGGGTGGGATAACTGGTATAATAGGTAGCCACTAGCCAGTATGGAGTAGTAGTTTGCATGTTGGACTGGGGGTTTCTCCCTCAGCCTTGAAAATCCACTGACTACTGCAGGAAAGTCCCACCTTCTGAGCCTTGGGGGAAGGTAATGGGAACCTATGCAGGATAAAACTTGCCAAGAAACCGCTATGAAAGGGGCACTATTGGTTAGAGTTGACACATGAAAATCATAGAATCATAGAATCAAAGAGTTGGAAGAGACCTCATGGGCCATCCAGTCCAACCCCCTGCCAAGAAGCAGGAATATTGCATTCAAATCACCCCTGACAGATGGTCATTCAGCCTCTGTTTAAAAGCTTCCAAAGAAGGAGCCTCCACCACACTCCGGGGCAGAGAGTTCCACTGCTGAACGGCTCTCACAGTCAGGAAGTTCTTCCTCATGTTCAGATGGAATCTCCTCTCTTGTAGTTTGAAGCCATTGTTCCGCGTCCTAGTCTCCAGGGAAGCAGAAAACAAGCTTGCTTCCTCCTCCCTGTGGCTTCCTCTCACATATTTATATATGGATATCATATCCCCTCTCAGCCTTCTCTTCTTCAGGCTAAACATGCCCAGCTCCTTAAGCCGCTCCTCATAGGGCTTGTTCTCCAGACCTTTTATCATTTTAGTCGCTCTCCTCTGGACACATTCCAGCTTGTCAATATCTCTCTTGAATTGTGGTGCCCAGAATTGGACACAATATTCCAGATGTGGTCTAACCAAAACAGGAATAGAGGGGTAGCATTACTTCCCTAGATCTAGACACTATGCTCCTATTGATGCAGGCCAAAATCCCATTGGCTTTTTTTTGCCGCCACATCACATTGTTGGCTCATGTTTAACTTGTTGTCCACGAGGACTCCAAGATCTTTTTCACACGTACTGCTCTCGAGCCAGGCATCCCCCATCTGTATCTTTGCATTTCGTTTTTTCTGCCAAAGTGGAGTATCTTGCATTTGTCACTGTTGAACTTCATTTTGTTAGTTTTGGCCCATCTCTCTAATCTGTCAAGATCGTTTTGAATCCTGCTCCTGTCCTCTGGACTATTGGCTATCCCTCCCAATTTCGTGTCGTCTGCAAACTTGATGATCCTGCCTTCTAGCCCTTCATCTAAGTCATTAATAAAGATGTTGAACAGGACCGGGCCCAGGACGGAACCCTGCGGCACTCCACGTCACTTCTTTCCAGGATGAAGAGGAAGCATTGGTGAGCACCCTCTGGGTTCGTCCACTTAACCAATTACAGATCCACCTCACCGTAGTTTTGCCTAGCCCACATTGGACTAGTTTCCTTACCAGAAGGTCATGGGGGACCTTGTCGAAGGCCTTACTGAAATCCAGGTGCGCTACATCCACGGCATTCCCCGCATCTACCCAGCTTGTAACTCTATCGAAAAAAGAGATCAGATTAGTCTGGCATGACTTGTTTTTGATAAATCCATGTTGACTATTAGCAATGACCGCATTTGTTTCTAAGTGTTTGCAGACCACTTCCTTAACAATCTTTTCCAGAATCTTGCCTGGTATTGACGTGAGGCTGACCGGACGGTAGTTGTTTGGGTCATCCTTTTTTCCCTTCTTGAAGATTGGGACCACATTGGCCCTCCTCCAATCTGCTGGAACTTCTCCCGTTCTCCAAGAACTCTCAAAGATGGTTGCCAATGGTTCCGAAATGACTTCCGCTAGTTCCTTCAATACTCTTGGGTGTAGTTGATCTGGCCCTGGGGACTTGAACTCATTTAGAGCGACCAGGTATTCCTGTACGACTTGTTTCCCAATTTGGAGTTGGATGTCCTCAAATCCCTCATCCACTCCATCTTGCTGAGGTTGAAGATGACTTTCTTTTTGTGAGAAGACCGAGGCAAAGAAGGCATTAAGTAGTTCTGCCTTTTCCCTATCCCCTGTCAGCATTGCCCCATCTTCTCCTCGAAGAGGCCCTATCGCCTCCTTGTTTTTCCTTTTTCTACTGACATAAGAAAAGAATCCCTTTTTATTGTTTTTAATGTCCTGGCAAGCCTGAGCTCGTTTTGTGCTTTAGCCTTGCGGACCTTTTCCCTACAGGTGTTGGCTATTTGTTTGAATTCTTCTTGGCCAAATATAAGAACCAATTTTGGGCACTTGTGGTTTAGTAGTGGCACTTGTGATTTAGTAGTTACATGTTAACTACTGGTGCTTATTCAAGTATTATCTATCTGGCTGTATAGAAAGTATAGATGATGTTATCATACTCTAGACATGGTTGGGCTCCAGTTCCTAGTAGTTCCTAGCAGCCTGGCCAGTGCTGAAGGATTAAGAAAACAACAGCCCTTCAAGTCAGGATAGTTACAAGTTTTCCATCTCTGTTGTTTGGTAGAGTCCAAAGTTTATTATTTTCTATAACATATGCAATGAAGAGCACAATGAATTTATTTGGTAAGACATAAAATTACCGGACTCTTAAATCACGATAGCGAATCTTTCATTTAACAATGTATCCTAAAGGAAAATGCCAGAGGTTTAATCAATCTGATATAATTCATTTTGGCAATAATATCTCTGATACAATGCAACATTTGGTGATGCATATCCCCATTAATCAACTTCCTCTTTTTCTTTGGGCAAAACAAAATTAATTTCTTTTTTCCAGTTAACCTTTGTTTCTTGTAGATAAATATCCATCCATGTAACAATAGCATCTGGACAAATGGTGTATTCCAGAGATGAAGAGGTCACCATTTTAAAGAGAAAATCCATTCTCAGAAATTTTAAAGGTGACAGCCCACTCATTAAGGCTGTAGCTACAGTATCTCAGTCCACCCCATTTTTTTTATCTCTGTTGTTTTATATGTGTTGATCATTTAATAGGGAATTCTTTAAATAGAACATATTGCCAAAAACATAACTGCCATAACATCCATAGGATTTTATATATCACGGTGTCTTAATACAAAAAATGATTTTACAATTGAAGGGGGAAATAATATGTTGTGCCACTAGAGAAACCTTTACTAACAATTAGGCCTGGGCAATTTAGTTCGTTATTTCGTTATTTCATTATTTCGTTATTAATTCGTTATTTTTGCATTTTTGAAGCAATATCAAAACACATTTTCAAACCCGGAAGGGTTTAAAAATATCGAACCGGCAGCCCCCATAAATTTAACGAGCTTCCGCTCGTTTCGTTAATGGGATGGAGGCTGCTGGAGTGCTGGTGCCATTCCCCTCTTTCTCGGCCTGGGCTGCTCTCCCCGCCCTCTTTCCCCTCTCCCCGTTTTCCAACACTCCTCCTCCTCCACATGCGGCTGCATAGTGAGTGAAGTACTGTATAATAGCGCTGCATCAGGGGCGGCTGAAGCAACTTACGTGCCAAATCCCTGGCTGTGGGCTGCTTGCCTTGCTTGCTCGCTTCTCCAAGCGGGCGAAAGGAGAGGGAGAGAGAAAAACAGTGTGCTGCTGCCTGTCTCTTTAAGGAAGGAGCACATGGAGCCCTCAGCTGCCGGTTTGGCGGAGGGAGGGAGGCAGGCGCGCGCTTGGTTGCTCTTGCGCGCCTGCCTCCCTCCCTCCGCCAAACCGGCAGCCCAGGGCTCCATGTGCTCCTTCCTTAAAGAGAGAGGCAGCAGCACACTGTTTTTCTCTCTCCCTCTCCTTTCGCCCGCTTGGAGAAGCGAGCAAGCAAGGCAAGCAGCCCACAGCCAGGGATTTGGCACGTAAGTTGCTTCAGCCGCCCCTGATGCAGCGCTATTATACAGTACTTCACTCACTATGCAGCCGCATGTGGAGGAGGATTCAGGAGCATTCTCTCCTGACGTTTCTCTCATATCTTATAGCAGGCATCCTCAGAGGTTTGTTGGAAACTAGGCAAGTAGGGTTTATATCCCTGTGAAATAACGTCCAGGGTGGGAGAAAGAACCCTTGTCTGTTGGAGGCAATTGTGAATGCTGCCATTGGCCACCTTGATTAGCATTGAATGGCCTCGCAGCTTCAAAGCCTGGCTGTAGAAGGTCCAGGGTGGGAGAAAGAACTCTTGTCTGTTGGAGGCAAGTGTGAATGTTGCCATTGGACAGCTTGATTGGGATTAAATGGCCTTGTAGCTTCAAAGTCTGGCTCCTTCCTGCTCAGGGGAATCCTTTGTTGGGAGGTGTTAGCTGGGTCTGACTCAAACCCGCTATGTCTGTATAGTAGGCCTGTGCGGTTTCTTTTTCCATTTTAAAATATTTTTTAATATTATTTTTAATATTATTTTTTAATATTATTTTTTAATATTATTTTAATATTATTCTAAAAAAAAAAAATATTCTAAAAATTCGTTAATATTTACAAAATTTTGTAAATACCAAAACTTTTTTTGGGAAAGTTTTGTAATTATTTTAAATAACGAAACAAAAAAACACCCCAATTACAAAACGATTACAAAACCAAATTTTTGCGTTGTTACCCAGGCCTACTAACAATTACTAATCATGCCCTTTTAGTTAGGTGAGTTTAGAATTGTATGTAAAGAGGGTCAGTCTAGATCAGTGGTTTTCAATCTGTGGGTCCCCAGATGTTTTTACCTTCAACTCCCATAAATCCTAACAGCTGGTGAACCGGCTGGGGTTTCTGGGAGTTGTAGGCCAAAACATCTGGGGACCCACAGGTTGAGAAACAAAGGTATAGATAGTCTCTTCCTATTTGCATTTAGAGCTTCCCTCACCTTGCCCCTTCTGAGAGGTGGAGCCTCAGCTCTGACACTTCCGGGTTTATGAGGAGACAGTTAGTGTGTTCTGTTAGTGTGATACTGGAAGGTAAAGAGTGAGGAGGATTGGAAGATACACAAAATAATAAGTCATGCTGGAGCAATATAGTGAAGTAATACCAAGCCAATTTAAATATCGATAACATCTAAGAGACAAACAGACAACTGCAAGCAACAGTCATTAAGAAAGAGAAAAAAATTCCATGAGCCAAAGCTATATACATACCCTCAAGAATTTACCTTTCCTCACAGAGACTTTATAGTAATACCCAGCAGAAGAAGAAGTTTAAGTTTTGTCTGTTAATAAAATGTTGTTTTTGGAATTACCAATATAGTTTCTGATCTGTTCCCTGCACCACAGTACCTTCCACATTATTAGTTAGTGTGTGGATAGAACATAACAGGAACTAATGAAGTTAAAAAAATAATCCAACATTATTTTATGTAGAACTTTTTTTCAGGTAAGGCTCATCTAATTGGACCCATATTTCACCCATGCCCAAAATAACCACATCACTATGTGAATATCAACATCCAACCTTTTTTGAATAAATACTGGTGTTTGGTTAAATTAATATTAAATTCTGTATTTTTATTCTGCCAGAAGTCATGATGAATTGTACTATGAGTGCTGGGATTGAGACACCACTTATTTGTAACCACATATGAATAGGTACCTCAAAGCTCAATCCCAAACTACAAGTAGGAGGGATTATTCAACTACTTCAATTAATAATCGACTGGAACACTTCCATTTGGACAATTACTGGATTGTTGTATCTGGAATGGTGTAGGTAACAAATGTACCCAAACAGAATAAGATTATAATAGGTAGCTAAACTTGGGAATGAAAAGAAGTGTTGGTGGTGAAATTGTGGTTTTATAGATTGGTCTGGTGGGGAGGGAGTGAAGAATGAAGCAGACGTTCAATATGTGGTAGGTTAGTGAAGAAACCATGGGAGTTTGGGCACACATCAGTGAGCATCCATACTCAAAATGGAGCACCAGAGACTTTGGAGTGGGCAAATCATTTGAAACTGATTCTTTTTCTTCCCCACTCCAAAGTCCCTTCCCCACTCCAAAGTCTCTGGTGCTCCATTTTGAGTATGGATGCTCACTGATGTGTGCCTAAACTCCCATGGTTTCTTCACTAACCTACCACATTTTGAACGTCTGCTTCATTCTTCACCCCCTCCCCACCAGACCAATCTATAAAACCACAATCCTTCTTCCCTTCAACTCTCCTGACATCATTTTGGCATGTCAAAGGATTATTCTGAGGGGCCTGAGGACACAGCCAGGTAAGTTTAGAGGGAAATGGGGGGCAGGAAGAGGAGGGTGGAGGTGTCTTCCTGCTCCCTTGGGCTCCTGGGGCCCAAAGAAACAATGAGGATTGCCCCCCGGGATCACAGAAGGGAGTCCTGAGAGTGAATCCCCACAGGCCCAACACCTCAAGAAATCCAAATCTTTCAATAAGGTCCAGATCTTTAGAGGTGTAATCTGAGTTTACTCTTGATTAATCAGGAATAACCTGAGGCATTGTTTGGATGCCTCAAGTTAATGGGGAACCCATCACAGGTTTTGGAACTGTCTGGAAGGGCCCTTCGGGGTGAGAAGTGCAGGGTATAAATATGGCAAATAAATAAATAAATAAAATATGTAGATGTACAAGTCCCATTACATAAAACTGTGAAATAAAACAATGTCCGTTTTATAACATAGCAAAATCAAATTTGGCTTTTGGGCTTTGGGAGGGAGAAGGATCCCTGGATATGGAGGACTGACTATATCTGATTTTACTGTTAACTTTATTTTGTAATATAGTCCCAATAAATGAGAGAAGGCAATCATCAGCCGAATGTGTTGCATGTCAGAGATGAACTGAATTATAAAAATCAAGTCATCATTTGAAACTGATTCTTTTTTAAATAGAAGGAAAGAAAACAGACCCCTACAGAACAATATGGGGTTGAGGCTACCATTTGCCTGAGAATATGAGATGCTTTTGGAAATGAAGCATATCCAAAGACCATCGGCCAGTCATTATCTCATATGCTAAGCTGCCTGTTGTGAGGAAAGAAATAAAAAGGAGAAACAGAAGCTGCTTGAAGGAGAGATGGGTTATAAACATAACTAATGTAAATACACTTTTCAAGCTGAATGGTGTTCCTGCCTTCTTCGGTGAGGAAAACTGAGGTTTGCAATAATATATTTTGACAGAATAGAGAGAACATGTTCATTTTTATTTATTTATTGGCTCATTTCCATTTTGGGAAAGACAGGAAAGCAAAGCCAGAGACAAACACCTCATTTTGCTTTCTTTTCTTTTTGGCCGGGTTGTCAACTGTTACAAAGAATAAAGAAATAACTTATTTTATTTCTCTACATTTTCCCTTGAACTACATGAACCTTCCAGGGAAAGGACCACTTTCTCACCAGGGAAGTCAGCCTCTTAGATTGAAAAACAAAATGTTGCTTCAGGGTATCATAATCTGCAAAAGCAACGCTCGTTTGGGGGATTAGTGTTGCCTAAAATGTCCTTGAGAAACAGCCTATTAATGAAAAGCATCTGATCTGTCTCACACTGTGCAAGGGAGTAACATAGCTACTGTTAGATGGCTCTTTTGAATGCCGGTTGCACTTAAGTATGCAAGAAAAACACTCAACAAACCCAATAGCAACAGTGTTGCTAGTAGGGGCTCTTTCCTGTTTAAATTATCCAGCGTGATAATAGTCAACATAGGGAGGGTTGGAAGTTTTATGAGCTTTGGGGCCATCTATATGGACCACACACCCTGAAATGGACAAGAAGACACTCCATGGTAGATTTTCATGACATAGGAGACAATCTCACCCTAAATTCAGGGCAAAACTGCTTAATGTGGTTTTGCTCAATGTTACTAATGTTGCCGAATTGCCTGTGGTGCAGCTTCATGCTTCGGTATATGTGTGAGCAGCTAGGCTAGTTCTGATTCTAAACATGTCCCTGTGTTGACACAGGCTAATGTCTCCATCCTGCTTCCTCCATGGTCCATAGCATGGAAAACTGGTATGGCATATGCCTTTATCATTTTTATTGTCATGGAAATAGTCACAGAGGCCAGAAAACTTCGGGCAATTGCACCTTTTGTCTATGTTAGCAAAGGCTCCTGGATGACTTTGGGCCCATCCAGACAGTACCTTTATCCCAGGAGCTTCTGAAGAATACAGGAGGATGGCCAGATTCCATAAACACGGAAGCAATCACTGCAAATGGCAAAAATGTGATATTTTCACGTGCAGGAATATCCCAGTTCTGAGCCAAAAATCCGCATCTTCAAATGTCTGTATTTCCCAGCACTCGGAAATCATATGATTTTCCATCTAGGTTTGTTCCTGGGTTTTAGACGTTTGTTCCTGATTGTTTCATTCCTAAAATGAAGGTGGCAGTTGACAAGAATGCAAAAACTTTGTTTGTGTGCCAGAAACTACATGAAAACATGTGGAGGGCACATTTTCTCTGGCCAGGACAAAGTTGTGGCCCCCCTAGTCAACATTGAACATCTTTTCACAATAAGAGCAATCAGGAACAGACATGTGTAACCCAGGAACAACACCCTGTCTGCACAAATGGCCCCGCAGGTTATATAACTCAGGAATGAAACTTATACAATGATTTGCATCTTTGCATCTTGAATTTCTTTTAAAAAATGGACATCCTCTGGTAGTCATCTTGGGAGCCTCTAAATCCTGCAATGAAGCAGCAAGTGTGAACAACAGAGGCAGAAATCCCAGGACCAAGTCCTATGATATTTTTTTTTGCCTCTGATTAAAAGCCATGATTTGCTGCTGTCTGGAAGCGCCCTTGGAGAGGGGAAATCACCCCCTCCTTTCCCATCACTTCAAATGGTGCAGGTGTCTTTCCAGACATCGGCAAAGGCACCAAGCAATGACCGGGAGTGTCCTGGACCTCCATGGCTGCCACCATAGGCACAAAAAAAATGACAAAGGTAAGGTTGAGTTTCCGGTGACACTGAACTGGATTTGGTTTGAATGCACATTGAGGACTCCATTCCTGACAGCGATGTAGTCTGGAAGCAGAGTGTTTTAAACACCATGTCAGAACCTGGAGCAGGATTGAAGGAGTAATGCTTCAGACCAGCCTTGGATTTTGTGGCCCATGTATATGGGTCTTTAAAGCCTATTGTTGATCCTGGCTTACACAGATACCTCCAGTGTTGGTTATACTGAACAACCACCAGGTTCTTGATTAACAAAGTACTTGCCACCACATTTTTCACAAACTGTGGCTTCCTAACACTATTACAGGGATTGCCACATATATGGATTGCAGTAGTCATTATGGATGTCAAAATGCCATTCCCACCCCACACAGTAATAAAAGTTCCTTCCAAGCCTACCTTGTAAGCAGCTTGAAAGATGTAGCAAAATAAAACACACAGGTCTCCTCATGTAGAAACTTGACTATCCTTTCCAAACACACACTTTCTCTCATTCTGTCTTCCACCTCCCCTCCTTCTCTTGTATTTTTCAATGTTACAGAAGCAGAATAAATCTATGTCTGGAACAGTTAGTTCTTATTGGGGAGCTAGTAACCTCCTGCATCTGAGTGCCCACCTACACAGCCATGTAACCCATAATATCAAGGCAGAAAATCCTATAATATTTGCTTTGAGCTGGATTGTCTGAGTCCACATTGCCATATATTCTAGTTCAAAGCAGATATTGTGGGATTTTATTCAACTGTCTGGAAGGGGTCTGAATTTTCTGTTTTCCTTTCCCCTCCATAATACATTAGGTTGTCTGTCTATGGGCAGAGACTGTCTTGATTTCATTTTAGTAATGGGTAAGCTGCTCTAGAATTCTTCCAAATGAAAACCATGTTATAAGTACATTAAATAAATCTATATAAATAAAATTGTAATGTTCGTTTGTGGTATTCACAGAACTCAAAAACCACTGGACGAATTGGCACCAAATTTGGACACAAGACACCTAACAACCCAATGTATGTCCTTCACTCAAAAATTGATTTTGTCATTTGGGAGTTGTAGTTGCTGGAATTTATAGTTCACCTACAATCAAAGAGGATTTTGAACCCCACCAATGATGGAATTGAACCAAACTTGGCACACAGTTCTCCCATGACCAACAGGAAATACTGGAAGGGTTTGGTGGTGAGTGTCCTTTGTTTTGGAGTTGTAGTTCACCTACATCCAGAGATCACTGTGGACTCAAACAATGATGGATCTGGACCAAACTCTACACGAATACGCAATATGCCCAAATGTGAACACTGGTGGAGTTTGGGGAAAATAGAATCTTGACATTTGGGAGTTGTAGTTCCTGGGATTTGTAGTTCACCTACAATCACAGAGCATTCTGAACCCCGCCAGCGATAGAATTGGGCCAAACCTCCCACACAGAACCCCCATGACCACCAGAGTGGGCCACAGCAATGCGTGGCAGGGGACGGCTAGTAGTAAATATGAATTAGAAAGTTCTAGACTGTGTGACTGGTATCCTACCAGCAAGAAATTGGGTTTCTTTTAGGCCTGGGTAACAACGGAAAAATTTGTTTCTAAAATCGATTCGTTTTGGGGGGGTTTTTGCGTTTCGTTATTTAAAATAATTACAAAATTTTCCTTTTAAAAAGTTTGATATTTACGAAATTTCGTAAATGTGAAAAAAATGACAAAACATTAATGAATCGATTTCCGAAACAATAACGAATTGATTCGTTAATGGCGGACGCGACCGCGAAATACGCTAAAAAACCTCCAAAAACTTCTGAAGTTTCCCTCTCCCTCTGTTGTTGACTGTTGGTATGATATTATAATTTTTTTTCACTAATTAAACAAAAAACAACCATAAAACTTGCCCCAGACATGCGGAAATAATAACGAAACGAATACAAAAACAAAATACGAAGCATTTACAAAACTATTTAAAAATTCGTTTTTTAAAAAAATTGCTCCAGAATGGTTCGTTATCGTTTTTTGTAATTAAAAAAATTAACAAATTATTAACAAATTACGAATTAACGAAACGAAACCGCCCAGCCCTAGTTTCTTTATTGTTCACTGCAATGACTGTCAGTTTTTCTTTTGAAGGAGCGTGTTTTTAGCACAGATGTTAAATCAGACACAATCTTAAATTATAGCATTGTTTTGCAAAGAAAGAGGGCTTTGTTTTTTTCTAAATTGCTGCAAAATTTATTTTATATCATCCTTGTGACACTTTTATTGTTTTTTCTTTACCTCTCAAGATAATAATATCTGCAAATTTATGAACCCCTGTACTGCATAATTCTCTGTGTCTCCTGTTTAAGTTATTGACATATAGCAGTTTGCTGCAAGTGATAATGATTGGTTGCAAAGTTGCCAAAGTAATATGGATTTTTAAAAATAAAGTGTACCTGAAATGACAAGAACAGTATCTTCCAGTGGAAATGACACATTAATGACTTTGGCTTGATATACTAGCGCCACATTCTAAATCTAAATTCTAAACCTGCTACTAAATGATAACTATGCCTCAATTACAAAGGTGATTATTTATTTCACCTGAGAGAAACAGTTGAATGAATTAAAGTTATAACTGGTATTTAAGACCTCAGCATGCTTGACTGCGGGAGTATTTGTATGGTTGAATTCATGAAGTTTGACAACATTTCATTGCTATGGCTCAATTTTCAATGGGAGTTATAGTTTGGTGAGGCACCAACCCTCTTTGGCATATAAGATTAAAGACCTTATAAAACTACATATCCCATGAATCTGTAGCATTCAACCATAGCAGATAAAGCTGTAACACATTGATTAATTGTACTGTGTAGCTGCAGCCTGGAAAAAAGGAATCACCATTCATTGTATAACATACGCTCTTATTACAATTGTAGCTGTGGTCAATCAAACTGACCTTTCTATATGTTGCTATGATTTTTCCCCAAGAGACACACACACTTGGCTTAGTGCCTCATGCCATACTAACATTTTTGAGATATATGTAAATAAATATTTTTTTTTTAAATTTTCTTTATTGGGGTTTTTCATAGTATATACATACATCGGGGGTAGTGGAGAGATAGGGGGTATGGGTTAAGGTTAGTAGTGTAAGGGGAGGGTTGAGGGGTGAGGGGGTGAGGGGAGAGGAAGGTGTTGGGAATTGGGATGGGGGAAAGGAAAAACGGAGGGAAGGGAAGGAAGGGGGATTGCTTCCCGTCAGTCTTCCAGGAATCTTTACTTTCTGTTGTTTCTTGTGCTTCCGTGTCAGCGTTGTCCTCTGTGTCTTCTTTCTTCATATGTAAGACAAGTTGATTTGAACAGGGAGGTCCTTGAGTGTAATAAAGTCTTTAACACCTGACCAGTTTGTATGTTTGTTTATTCCTTTTAATTTCTGGGAGAGACTGTCCATTTGGATAATATCTAAAATTTTAATATACCACTCTTCTATAGTCGGAACGTCTTTGGACTTCCAGACTCTTGCTAGTAAAATCCTCGCAGCTGTGCTGAGTAAAAAGATTATTTTCTCTTGGTTTTCGTTTAATTTTATATTTGTAATTCCTAGTAGATATGTTTCTGGTGTTTGGGAAAAATTGACTTTTATAATTTTTTGCATTGCCTTATGCACCTCTTTCCAGAATTTTTTGACTAATTTACATGTCCACCATTGGTGGAAGAAGGTTCCTTTTTCCTTGCCACATTTCCAGCACAAGTCTGAGCCACTTTTATTAAATTTTGATATTTTTTCTGGTGTAAAGTACCATCGATAAAACATCTTAAACCAGTTCTCTCGTAGATCGCTGGCTTCTAAATATTTTATTTTTATTGTCCATATCTTTTCCCACTGCTTTGTTAGTATGCTATGTCCTATATCTTTAGCCCATTCCACCTGACAATTTTTAATTTGTTCTTCTTCTGTGGACCATGTAAGTACTTGTTGATAGATGATTTTTATTAATTTCCTTTTCTTTTCCATTACTATTTCCCATACTCCTTGTTCTAGACTGAAACCATGTTTACTATCTTCTTTATATTCCTGGTATATTTGATGGTAGTTTAACCATGATATCTTCCTGTTGATCTGTTTTAGTTCATCCAAAGATTTTAACTTTAATTCTCCACCCTCATTTTCTTTTAGTAGTTGTTTATAGGTCAGCCAATTCTTTTCCTCCAATTCTCTTTTATGCTTAGCCTCTGTTGGGGATATCCATAGTGGAGTTCTCCTATATAACCTGGGTTTGTATTTTTCCCATGTTCTAATCAGGGCTGCTCTTATGTAATGGTTAGTGAAGGCTTTTTCCACCTTTCTTTTATTATACCATAGGTATCCGTGCCATCCGGCACGGATATTGTGGCCTTCCAGTGCTAACAAGGGTCTATTCTCCAGTGTAGCCCAGTCTTTTATTGCTACCAAATTACAGGCCTCGTAGTAGGCTTTGAGGTCCGGTAGCCCGAGTCCCCTTTTTTTGTCATCTGTTAAGATTTTTAGACTGATTCTGGGTTTTCGATCTTTCCGAATAAATTTGCTCACATCTACATTCCATTTTTTGAAGAGGTAGTCATTTCTTAGTACTGGTAGGTTTTGAAAAAGGAACAGAAGTTGAGGTAATATTGTCATTTTAATTATAGCAATACGCCCTAATAATGAAAAGTTTTTATATTTCCATCTATTAAGATCATTTTTTATTTTTTTCCATAATAGTTCGTAATTATTTTTTACTAAATTTATATTACTTTTTGTTATATTCACCCCTAGATATTTTACTTTCTTTTCAATTTGTATCCCCGAAATTTCGTGTAGTATGGATTTTGCTTTTGGGTCCAAATTTTTTACCAGTAATTTTGTTTTTTGTTTATTTAGTTTGAAACCTGCCAATCCTCCAAAGTTTTCTATTTTCTTAAGCCAGTTTTCTATGTTATTTATTGGATCTTCTATTATGCAGACTACGTCGTCTGCATAGACCCTCAGTTTGAAGTTGTAATTTTGAATTTTCAATCCCTTTAGTGTTTGATCTTCATTTATTGTTCTGATCAGGGTCTCCATTACAAAAATAAATAGTAAAGGAGACAAGGGGCATCCTTGTCGTGTTCCTTGTAATAACTTAATAGCTTCTTTTTCTTCTTCTCCGTTGATTATGAGAGTAGCTTCCTGATTGGTATATATGGTCTCCACCGCATTTTGAAAGTGAAACCCCATGTCTAGTTCCCTTATTAGAAGTTTTAGGTAGTCCCAATTGATCCTGTCAAAGGCCTTTTCGGCGTCAATGAACATCAGTGCTACTTGTTTTTCGTTATGTCTCTCATAATATTCAATTGTGTCGATTATTCTGATATTATCCTTAATCTGCCTATTTGGTAAGAATCCTGCCTGATCTAAGGAGATCCAATTTTTAAGAATTTTTTTAATCTTTCCGCCATTATTATTGCAAATATTTTGTAGTCCGTATTTAGTAACGATATAGGCCTGTAATTTTTTACTTCTTCTGGGTCTGTTCCTTCCTTATGGATTAGTACTATGTTGGTTTTTTCCCAGGATTTTAGCATCGATTTATTTTCTAGAATATTATTTAGGATGTCTTTTAAAAGTTGGCCTAATTCATTTTTGAATACTTTATAGAATAAAGCGGTGTATCCATCTGGTGATTTATTGGACTTTAATTTCTGAATGGCTTCATCAATTTCGAAAGGGGTAATTTTACCATTTAGGAGTTCTCTTTGTTGTTCTGTTAATTTTGGTATTTTTAGTTCACTTAGATACTGTGAGATGTTATCTAGCGGGACATTCCTTTTCCTGTAGAGGTCTTGATAAAATATGTGGAATTGATTTGCTGTGTCCTGTCTTTTTGTGTATATTTTCCCATTCGTTTTAATTTTTGTAATTACTTGCTTTTGTTTACGTTTCTTAATTTTGTTGGCTAGCCAATTTCCAATCTTATTGGCATTTTGAAAATAGTTTACTTTTGCAAATTTCATTTGCCTCTCTATGTTCTCGGTTTGTAATAATTCCAATTGTTTTTTAAGAATTTTGGATGTATAAATTAGTTTTTTATCTTTTGGCTTTTCCTTTAGTTGACCTTCGTTTTTGTTTAGTCTTTCCATTATTTCTTCTAGTTCCTTTTTTTTAACTTTTTTCCTGTTGGCCTCTTGCTGTATAAAATACCCTCTCATAACAACCTACATTGCTTCCCACTGGATGCTTTTTGATGTTTCTTCCCCCTTATTTAAATCTAGATACTCTATTAGTAGCTTTTTATTCCTTTCTATGTCTTCTTCTTTTCTCAGTAAATTTTCATTCAGTCTCCATCGATATCAGGAATCTTTCCCTTTAATTGATACCTCTAGGGCGCAGTGGTCAGAGAAAATCCTTGGTAAAATCTCTACCTTTTTTATCATTATGTTTAAGGAGTTCGTGGCCCAGGCCATATCTATCCGCGACCACGAATCGTGCCTGCCCGAATAGAATGTATAATCTTTTGTTTCACTATTGTGGTGCCTCCATACATCTTTTATTCGCAATTTTTCTAATTGGGAAAGGATTTTTTTTGGTAGTAGCCCAGTTTTATTTTTGGTTTTAATTTTAGTTTTCTTTTGCTTCCTACCTGACTTGTCTAAGGTGCCGTCTACCACACCATTGAAATCCCCAATAAGGATTAGGTCTTCATAGTCTACCTTGTTTATCACCTTTGCCAATTCCGTTATAAATTTAATTTTTGGTCCATTAGGGCACTAAATGTTACACAGTAGGGTTTTTTTGCTTTTTATTTCAATTAAGATGCCTATGTATCTTCCTTGGGTGTCTTTAAACATTTGCTTGGGGTTTAGCCACTCCTTTGCATAGATGGCCACACCCCTTTTTTCTGACTATAGGATGCCTGAAAAATTTTTCCTAATTTGTCTTGGTTTAGATGTCTTACATGTCTATCAGATATGTGAGTCTCTTGCAGAGTTATTAGGTCATATTTTTTTTGTTGCAGGTATTTGAAAAATCTCCTCCTCTTCCTGGGGCAGTTCAATCCATTGATGTTGTTAGAGTATATTCTGACCCCTTCCCTACTCATTGTTGTTTTCGGGCATCTCCCACTGCAACATCTCCTGTGGGACCACTAATTGATAGTTCTCAGGAGAAAACTCTCTTAGTCTCTTGATGTCTCTTTCGTTTTCCTCTTCATGTTGATCTCTTGCCCATTTACCTAGGCCTTTAACTTCCATTCCCTCCTCTTCTTCCGATTCTTCTCCTATTTTTGATTTTGTGTTTTCCACATTCTGGTTTCCTTTTTTCCCATTGTCCTGGTCCTTCTTTTGTGTGAATTCTGTTGCTCTATCATTGATGTGGTTATTATAAAAGGCCTTGGCACTTTCTTCTGTGTTCAACCAATATCTCTTGTCGTTTAGAGTGACCGTCAGACCGTCTGATTTTTCCCATCTGAATTTTATCTTCTTCCTGGTTAGTTCTTTTGTGAGGAAAGAGAATTTCCTTCTTCTTGCCAGGATTTGTTGTGGTATTTCCTTCATAATGGTTACTTTTTGCTCCTTGTAGAAGACTGATTTTTTTACATTTTCTTTTAGGATCTCATCCCTAGTGCTCTTTCTGCAGAAACTTATTACAACATCTTGTGGTGTTTTATGTTTTCTGGCATATCCCGTAGGTACCCTATACACCCTATCCACATCCTGCCCAATTACTTCTATGGATACGTCCAACAGTTCTGCCAATAATTCAATCATGGTCTGTTTTATGTTTTCATCTTTAACTTCTTGCAGGTTACGGATTCTTAGTTGATATTCGGCTTCTCTATATTCCAGTCTTTCGGTTTGTTCATTAATCTTTTGGGTTACTGTTTCTAGTTTATTCATTCTGCCTTCCATCTTTCCTTGAGTTTTAAGTATTTTTTGATTTTCTTTCTTGACTTTATCCACATCTTCTTGCAGTTTACCAATTTCCTCCTTCAGCTCTTTTTTCATACTTTGAATTTCATTTTGTAACTCTTTGTGCTGTTTATCATGTTTCTCTGAGAGTTTCTTAATCTCTGCCAGTATATTACTTAGCATTGATTCTTCTGTCGGTGGGTCTTTCTTTATATTACCTTCAGTTTGTAGATCTTGTTTGCATAGCGAGTCTCTTCTGTTTTGTCCTTTGAGTTGTTGTGTGTTCTTCCCTTTGGCACTTTGTGTCGTCATCCTCCTTTTTTTTTTTTAAGTTTCTGATTAACTTTTGGTCGAAATATATATATATATATAGAATATATAGAATTAGTTCAAGTTATAATTTATCTTGCTTTATCTTATTTTATTTTCCCGTAGAAATTGTTTCCCTTACCTTTTCTTCTTGCTTCTTTCCATTGTCTCTTTCAGGTTTCCCTTTTTCTTTCTTTTGCTTTCCCTCGCTGAGTTTCTTTTATCTTCTTGTGGCCCTTTTACTTCTTTTACCTTTTGCCTTTTCCTGGGCTTCCCGATAGTTAGAGTCCACTTCCTGTTCTATTCTGCTTCCCACTAACTCTCGTAGGGTCGAGACTTCTGTTTATGTTCTCGCGCGAGTATAAGTTCTCCTGTTCCCGCGAGATGTTTCATCCGGCCTGGAAGTCTCGCGTAATCTCACGCGTAGCAATTGCGCTCACTTCCTCAAGCGCTTGGGGAGGAATGGACGTGCCCGTCCTGCCTGCTGATTGATTGCCGCAAGTCTGTTCAAGGCCTCCCTGAAGATAAGAATGTTTATGCCTCCCTTATCTTTTACTCCCAGCCAGCGCGTCTTCAAGGTCAGTAAGCCTCTGAGACGATGGTGGTGTGGGGATAAAGGGTTTTGTTTTCCACAGTGCCTTCAGGCTATGCCTCTTAAATTTCGAAGTCTTAAATCTAATATCTTGTCAGCAGCCCGCTATACCTTAACCTCCAATCTCCCTTCGACCAGCCCCTTTAAGAGCTGGTCTCTGGGCTTGGAGGGTCTCTCGGTTTTGCTGTCCCTTTGAGGGAGGGAGCAATCCTGCTCTACCCGGCTGCTGCTGTTTCTTTGAGTATTTAGTTTCCCTTTTCCCCACTTCCTTTACCTTTTCCTTTTCTCCTTCTCTCCTTCTCTCCTTTTCTTACTATTTCACACGCCTTTCACGCTTCCCACCGGTCGGGTCCAGTTCTTTGTTTACCTAGATCGGGTTTCATATACAGGGCTCCCGTTGTTTCTTCACTGAGCGACCTGACTTGCCTCAGCTGGTCAGTGTCTCTTTATTTTTCGCTGACTCGTGGTCCCGGAAGAGCTGTTCGCTTTGTATTTGTATTTGGTTTTCCTTTAAGTTTCTTCACTTTTCGGTGTGTTGGCAGCCAATGCGGAGTTGAGGGCAGTAGCCTTCTACCGAGGAATGGAGTCCTTCAAGTATGCCCGATTGCCGGGCGTCTCCGGGTGTCCCCTTGAGGGGGGCACCTCTCAGACGCCGTCGGCTGGCATCACTTAGAAATAGCCCCTGCGACCTCCGACCATCGACAGGGGAGGGGTGATGATCCCCTGACCTTCCAATACCTGGTTACTTTGAGCTCTCTTTCTGGAGAGTCTCAAAGCACGTCCGTCATCTTGCAGCCACCAAGATGTTTGTAGCTGATTTTTTACCAACCTTGGTGACGTGTGTTTTGTGCATCATGATACTGGCCAAGCTGACATCTCATTGAGGGCACAGCTCCACAGTCTGGGTGATCTCCTGGATTCATTGCTGACACTTAAAGCAGTGGCTGGGAGGGCATTCACACAGTCAAAGCTTGTGTGCCAGCTGCAACTGTACCTAGAAAAGCCTGACTTGGCCATGGTGGCCCACAACTTAGTTACAGCTAGAATGGATTACTGTAATGCACTCTATGTGGGGTTGCCTTTGAAGACGGCTCAGAAATTGCAATTGGTATAAAGATCGGCAGCCAGGTTACACTACAACACTTTAGGAAACAGTTAAAATTTGGCTTTTCCAGCAGGCATTTGATAATGTTTAGACAGTAACCAGAACTGATTGCTAATCACCTAGCACTTTATATCTGCATTCTGTGCATTCAACTGGGCTGCTGTATTGATTACATGGAACTTTTAACTGATTTTATTTTAATAGAGGAATAAAACCCTTAATAGAGGAGCCCCCAGTGGCGCAGTGGGTTAAACCCCTGTGCCAGCAGGACTAAAGACTGACAGGTCGCAGGTTCAAATCCGGGGAGAGGCAGATGAGCTCCCTCTATCAGCTCCAGCTCCTCATGTGGGGACATGAGAGAAGCCTCCCACACGGATGATAAAAACATCAATTCATCCAGGCGTCCCCTGGGCAACGTCCTTGCAGACGGCCAATTCTCTCACACCAGAAGCGACTTGCAGTTTCTCAAGTCGCTCCTGACACAAAAAAAATAAATAAATAATTGAGGTTGTTTTATCCAATTTATATACCTGGTTTATGTAATGTATTGTTTTCATGTTGATGTAATTTATTTTATGTATTATGTATTTTATGTATGGCATCTTTGTGTGCTATATTGTAAGTCAGCCTGAGTCCCTACGGGAGATGGTGGTGGGGTATAAGAATTATCATCATCATCATCATCACCATTTATTATCATTCAGATAAGTGTTTCTCTGTGAGGTATGGGCAAACTGAAATATTGTGGATCTTTGCAAAAACGTTAATCTTGTACCCAGATTCCTGAGGTAAGTCATATTAAATCCAGTACGGTTTACTTTTAAGCAGATCTGTTTTGTATTGTACTGTACATAACTAAACTGGTTTGTGGTTTTTTTTGGGGGGGGGGGTTGATATCTAAACTGATATGAAACAATACATAGTAGCTATGGCTGACTATAAAAAAGGAGTAGATTCGCTTTTTTTAATGCCTACTAGCTGAACAGACTCCATAGATTATTACATTTGTCTCTGAATGGGCCAATCAATGTCTGGTCTTTACCATTTACAAACAGTTCTTATGGAGTGCTCTTCCAAACTGAAGAGTTGATCCAATGCACAAGACATTTTTTTCTACCTAACTTAGAACACCCCACTGCCAGGTGTGTGTAGTATCTTGAGCCTCCTAAATTACTTCTGTACTGAGATAAAACATACCAGTACAGCAAATAATATGTTTTTGAAGGGCACCTCCACAGGTATAACTGGTGGGGATTGGTTTTAGGCTCAGAAATCACCTCCCAAGAGACTACAATGGCCTTCTCCATACAATCCCTTCATCAGTAAGTGAAGATCATCTCACTCTACTGACTTTTGCGGGCTGAAAACTTTTAACAATGTGCTTGTAAGAGGTTGATGTATTGTTTTAAACAGCGAGGTTTTTGAATTGCTTTTTATCTTTTATAAGTGTATGTGTTAGATTATTGTGATGGCATTCACTGTTTATTACTATTTTAATGTTGACTTTTTAGTTTTTTGTAATTATGCTGTAATTATTTTAATTTATAAATTTACTTGGCTCCTAGTATTGGAGGAAATAAAGTAAATAATTGATAATAAAGATAATAATAAAAAGCAGTAATAACATAGTAGATAAACATGGATTTGTAGCTCTTTCGTGACACCCTAAACCCGCTGTTGAGTCTTATTTCACTCTGCTTAATATGTGAAGAACCCTGAATGATATCCATTTCAGATAACTCTAGTTTGATCAAAACGGAGGTGCCAATTTAATGGTGGGGGATAATTTTGGAGGGGGACTGATACAAAGGAAGAGGAAAATGAGTCATAGCTAATATTTGACTTCTACTGTAGACCAAATAAGAATAACTAGGTTACAAATACACCACTATCACCTAAAGAGACTGCTGGGAAAAAGATGACCCTACAGACTTTTTGGACTGCAACTATAATTGGATTATTGCTCTCACCATTGGCTTTGCTTTCTAACAACAGTTACAAGGCTGCAGCTGGCCACCTCTGTTTTCAAGAGTATATAAACTTATATCCCAATCAGTCAGTGGAAATTCTGTCTTGATTGACAGATGACTCATGGGAGGCTGCCTAGATGAGCTGCTCTAGAGGCACTGTAACAGCAGCTAATAAAGCTGGTTGAAGAAACACCAGAAGCAAAACGGGAAAGAGGAAAGGCATCAGCAATAGACCATAGACACATGGAAGATAACACTGTACATCATGAGAAGAGTTTTTAAGTATTCTAATGGTATTTCTAAACAATTCTTTGACTAGGCATTGTTTCTTGTTGTAAGCCACTCTGAGCCTTTGTGCTAAAATTGCTCTCCATATACTGTTCAGCGTATCAATAATGTTTTGAGCCAAAAACTTCACTCAAGGACATTATTCTTTGTGCAATCCTTTAGGAGTTCTGACTCAACTATGGGAGGGAGGGAGGGAGGGAGGGAGAATAGAAAATGTAGACATACAACCAACCACATGCATCACTTACCATCCCCATTGTTGAGACTGGAAAGCAGCAGTTGATGAGACTGAGCAGCGGGTGCAAATGCACACAAGCTGAATCCACATATAAACTCAGCAGGCCTGAACAGTAGGGAGTCTCTATCAAACACACTGGTAATATATGCAGCAGTGGGTCTCTGTGTCTCAGCAGCAGTATGAGTAGCAAAATTGCCATACCTGTGGATTTCGCTCATTCTTTACAGCTGACTTGAAGCATTTATTTTGCTTCTTGTGACTTGAGGATGGGAAACTACCCTTCTTATCTGCTGTGCCTTTCACTTTCATTTGGTGCCAACTGCTTCTAGCCAGAAAATGAATGCTGCTTCACCTGTTGTGCTGCTCCTGTTCCTGCTACAGAAGAAGGCAAGGATGATGCCTGGTAATGCTTGGCATCACAATACTGCTGAGGGGTGGAGCCTAAGGGACATTTTAAGCCTGTTCCTTTCTGACATTGGCCACCTGGTCTCACTGAGCTCAAATGAGATGAATCTGAATGTGAGAAGTGGAATAGCAGTGTTTTGGACACCAAGAAGCATTATGGGTTTTTTTTATTTGGTGTAAATTGGACTTGCTAAGACCCTGAATTATGCCCAGTTCAGGCAATGAGAGCAGATTTGGCAAAACCAGGGCAAAAAAGTCCTATGAAGGGACAATTGGGTTCACCTCATAGTACATTCTAATTTTAGTCATTCATATGTTAGACATTTAGAAGACTGGTTCTAGCACATTTCAACCTGTGTTCTCACTCCTTGTGTACAGATACATCATCCATTCATTGTGGTTGTGATGAGATACCCGTCAACTGATATCCAGCACCTGGGTAGATGAAGAGTTCTATCCTTCCATTACTTTAGTGAAATTGAGGTCTGCTGTAGGTAGATGGTTGACTTGTTTATTTTTATGCCTAAGTTTGCTTCAGAAGAAATTCTGATTGATAACTGACCCTACTTCCACATTTTTGATGAATGACATACCAGGTTCAGCAACTTACCTTCAGAGAACATTGGGGGATGTCAGATGTGGTGGATGTCAAGTAGGTGGACAGATGGGGCATACATTGGTCCCATCTCCTTCCCCAGCTATTTGAAGTATAACATAACTTGACTACACAGGTTTTGTGTATTCATTTAGGAAGTCTTTGGGAGTTGAGTCTTTGGGATGGGATTATACAGGCCAGGGAGGATTTAGCAATGATTACAATATACTAGACTGGGGTTGTTTTGTTGTAGTTTGTCCTAATACTAAGGGAGAGTGAAAATTATCTCCAGTGTATGGACAGGGCCTGAAGAAGGTCCAGGAAATAAAGAAAGCCGTGGCCCAGGGCTTCAGTACTTTTTCAAGACCAAGACATTAGACTTAAATATTCTGATTTGTATAAAGGCAATGAGATACATCTGTCTGATATGGAGCTGAACATTACTCAGGACCTCTTGATGACATAATTGGGTATGAGAGCTAAGGAATAGTCTTGATCATACTGGTGGAGGTCAGTGCAAAAAAGGGGGTAAGAAATGCTAACTGGTTGATGCCCTGTGGGCATCTTTTGGGTTTGAAAGTAGGTTTCTTCTTACATATAGGCTTTGTGTGAGAATGAGTGTTGGAATGAGAAAACCCTGTGTGATCATCCCAAATTTGCAGGACTTGGAGGTTCAAGGCCTGGGATGATCTTCCTAGTGAACAATGGCTGGCTGGTCAGTACAGTACAGTAGCATTACAGATATTATCAGTGTCTGAGTACTCATTCTTGACACCTGAAAAGAAAAAAAAAGATGACCCTTGCATCAGCAGAATTCCAAACTTTGTAAACCTTACTGCAAGTGGAAAATGTACTAATAGATAAATTGGTACATTTTCCCTAATGGTATGACATAGTGCTGTCTTCCAAAGTCCCTTCATAACCAATGCAACCCCTAACTCCTGGTAATTATCAATTCCTGTCCTAGAACCACAGATTGCACATCTCTTTTTTATTGAAGGTAGTAGCAAGTACTACCTAGGCTTGACCTTGCTTAGCTACCAAGATCAGTCAGGATCTGGTGCCTTCAGGATATTTTAGCTTTCATATGTTGTGCTGAAGAACAATTTGCTCAGAAAGCTGAATGCTTGTGCTCTAAGTTATAGTCTTACTGGATAGTTTACTTTTGTCAAATCACATCCCTTCAAAAGGAAGGAAAAAAAGGCTTGAAGAAGTTTCTGATATAGGTTTACTCTGTTAACAGTTATATAACAGAGTAAACCGATATCTGTATGTCTGCTGAGAAATAAATCCCATGTATTGTTGATCAGGGCATAAGAATTTCCATTTGTTTTCGATTAGAAATGAACAAAAGTTTAAAATTTCTTCAGATTTGGAAATGAAAGATTGTCAAGCTTTTAAATAATATTTCATTTCTCAAGCTACATCTAGACCTATTGGAATATGTGTATAAATTCCTGCACAACCAACAATGCCCAGCCTGATTTGGATTGGTGATTCTTTTTTGTCCCTCTGACAGGCTCTTCACCTCAAAAACCAGTAGGACAATTAAGTACACAATGATTCTCTTCACCTGTCCCTTTGAAATCTACTTTTAAAAATGGCCAATGCAAATGGAAAGTGTTTTAATTTCAGATGGATTTTTAAAAGAAAATACAATTTTATTTTTATCTAGGCTAGAAAGAATGAGAATTCTTTAAAAAATGAATGTAAGATAAATGGGAAGTGACAGATTTTCTATTCTCTAGAAATTGTGTTTGTGATTGTAGCCTTAAAGTCCCTCCAAAGATCTTTGCTCTGGGAATATCTCCCTTTCACACTTTTCTCTGTTATTTCTACCTGTCTATGCCCATTAACTGAAAAATTTCCCCTTTCAGAAATCTTCTGTGCCTTAAGGATCACACCTTAACTGGCTCTCTGCCATCTGGCCGATGATGGCATGATATCTTAAAATCTGCTATCAGTGCCCTTTCCAGCATAGGGGTTACTGTCACAGCTAGTCTCTCTTCTATTTTGTTTATCTTCTTTGCTAATGGGGTAAGACTTCCTTGTGCTGACATTTTGGCTAGGCAGTCGGACTCAGAAAAAAAGGCTTCTCTGTCTATATGAATTTTGCGGCTAATGAAATATAATACTTCACTTTCCAAGGAGAGATGAGGGAGAGAAAAAATCTCAATGTCAGGATCCAGTTTGAGTTGTCTACATTAATAAGTATACCCATAATGTTCAATGTGGCTAAATTTTCCCCTCCTTATTCTAACTTCATTCTGACTCATATGTCACACATATCACTGAATTAGCTGCTATTCTCCCATCGTTTCTCCCTTATATTTTGACTCTCTTCTGCAGCCTATTGCTGCTGGTGATAGCTTTCTTTTAGCTTCAGGGACTGTCTGTATGCAAGGATAGATAACTCATCACCTTGGGCAGAGGTGCAGAAGTTAGGACAGGATAGTGAGGAAAATGGGGATGAAAATCAGTTGTTTTGTGGGGGTTTCTTACCCAGAAAGACATATAGATTTCAGTAACCATGGCTAGATGTTTTAATTGCTTAATTCCATTATTCGAGTTCCTGAATGCCATCCTCTAATTTATCCAACATCACTAGCAATTATGCTGTTAGCAGAAGCCCTTCATGTACTATCCAGATCTGTGAGTCTTCAGAGAGCATATTCTGTGAGAGAGTCAGGGATAGCTAAAAATATCACCAGAGCTGGGATATGTCTAGTATATTGGTGGCACACACTAATATAAGAAGGAGGAAGGTCAGAGGAGAGGCAAGTGAGTTTGAAGAGTCCACTTTTACACTGTCTCTGCTGGCAACAGTATAAAGCATATTTGGCAGTAACATGGAGTACAGCTGGAGACAGAATATGTAGAAGGAAAATGGAGGCTAGATCAATGGCTTCTACTTCCCATTTGCCCTCTAAACTCCAGTCTTCATTCATACCAGCCGAGAAACAGCACCTTTCAATTTAAGAAGGAGAAAAACAGGGGGGTCAAAGAAATATCTGGTTTGGTGCATGCATAACCATTTTCCTAGCCCAGATATTTGCTGCCCTTCCTGGAAAAGAGTCAGTAAAACAAACAAAAAGGGTGGTCCTTGAGGACTTAGCAGAACCTGAAAGTGGCCCCCAAAATGGCTACATGTGGTCACTCTGATCTGAGGTCAGTGAGGGGGAAATGTTCACATTGGGCTGTGATCCTTAATGATATACAGGGAGTCCCCAAGTTATGGACAACTCACCCCAATTTTTAACTATGGGTTGTTGGTAAGTCAGATGTTTGTAACTTGGGGACTGCCTATGTTGGTTTGAAGAGGAAGGTGAGGATGGCAGCTTCTGATACGCTAAAATTCTCTTCCATAAGTTCTGAAAAGAATTGGCTGCCAAAATAATTTTTACCAAGAACAAAAAATCTAAGAACCCTTCATTGGTAGGTTTCATGAACTTTAGGCCTTATCTATATTGCTCAATGCATCTCAAGAGTTTACCTGGAGCCCCACATAAGCATTGGGATCACCACTGCTGAAACGTTGACCACAATAAATCCCATGTTTGCTGGCAACAACATCACATTTCCTGATCACTTTCCTGATGTGGTTTCACCAGCATCCTCAGCAAGTCTATGGCAAGAAGCTACTTGTGGCAAGTGATGCAAGATACTCCACTTAGGCAGAAAAAAAATGAAATGCAAAGATACAGAATAGGGGATGAGAGCAGCATGTGTGAAAAGGATTTTGGAGCCCTTGTGGATAAGAAGTTAAACATGAGCCAACAATGACAAAAAAAAAAACCCAATGGGAATTTGGCCTGCATCTATAGGAGTCTAGTGTCTAGATCCAGGGAAGTCATGCTACTCCTCTATTCTACCTTGGTTAGACCACACCTGGAATACTTTGCCCAATTCTGGGCACCACAACTGAAGGGAGATATTGACAAGCTGAAATGTTTCCAGAGGAGGGCGACTAAAATGATCAAGGGTCTGGAGAACAAGCCCTATGAGGACTGGCTTAAAGAGCTGGGCATGTTTAGCCTGCAGAAGAGAAGCCTGAGAGGAGACATGATAGCCATGCATAAATATGTGAGAGGAAGTCATAGGGAGGAGGGAGCAAGCTTGTTTTCTGCAGCCCTTGAGACTAGGACGCATTGGAGCAATGGCTTCAAACTACAAGAAAGGAGATTCCATTTGAACATTAGGAAGAACTTCCTGACTGTGAGAACTGTTCAGCAGTGGAACTCTCTGCCCCAGAGTGTGGTGGAGGCTCCTTCTTTGGAGGCTTTTAAACAGTGGCTGGATGGCCATCTGTTGGGGGTGCTTTGAATGCAGTTTTCCTGCTTCTTGGCAGGGGGTTGGACTGTATGGCCCACAAGGTCTCTTCAAACTCTATGATTCTATGCAGTAGTGGGTACATTAGAGGGGTGGACAGTGGAGCAGACTGGATCTAGCCCAATTCAATTGTCCACATCTCCAAAATTTTAGGAGCTCTCTGGAGCTCCAAAAATCCATTTCTTCTTGAGACTCATTAATGCTGGAAATTCTGTATTTCTGCTGCAAATTCAGTTGTATATTGTCTGGCCTAGCCATAGCAACTGAAAAGTGAATCCACTTTATTTTGGTTGTGTAGATGTAACTTCAGTCATGAGGGTTTCTTGTTTTCATTATTAAATCAGCCCTCCACCATTGTGAAGCCTCCTTGCCTTTTCAGACTTTAAAGCCAGGAGAAGATGTCATGTAATTATACTTCCCCAGCAGCCGGGGAGTGATTAATAGACATGTGAGAACAGCACAATGTCCTCAGCAAGAGATATAACTCTCCACAGTCACACATATAATTCTAAATCGTTTTCTCTAGCGATGTGAAATTTACAAAGGAATTAGAGTTTTTGGGGGACCTCTCACATTTTTTTCATATTTTAATATTTTTTTGTAAAAAAAAGTTTGCATAAAGAGACGACCTTAAGAAACTAAAAATACTGAGTTAGTTGGAGCATGTGCCTAATTTTGACAGTTTCTGAACTCATTTGACCTACACCTCAGACTAGGTTTGGGGTGGTTTCATTAGATTTCCAATTAAAGCCCTCCCCAAACTTATATGCTGAATGCCTTCATCTGATATGTACTTTAATAAGTCGGCCTCATTATTTCTTCTAGCTTCTTTCATATGGTGCCATCTTCTAGCATTAATCATACAGCAGAATGCTCAGGTATTGGAATTTTGCTTCTAATCAGGGACACTGGATAAGAAAACGAACTAGTTGAAATATTAGCAAATGCAAGTTGAGAAGACAAAAACAAATCTCTTTGCATGAGATTCACTGACTATTTAATGTGAAATCACTACCAGCTTAAAACCAAAGCTTTCAGCACTGTAGATCTTTGCAGCATAATATGCAGAAGGAAATGAATGGTTTCCCCCCCTTTAATACTAGAGTAAGAAGAGGAAATAATGATCCTTAGTATGTAAATAAAATACTATTGATAATTTTAACCATCAGTTGTTTGCTTTTGGGCATGGTTTCATTTATGCATTCTTTGATTGTTTATTCTTGTTGTTGTTCATTCGTTCAGTCGTCTCCGACTCTTCGTGACCTCATGGACCAGCCCACGCCAGAGCTCCCTGTCGGCCGTTACCACCCCCAGCTCCCTCAAGGTCAGTCCAGTCACTTCAAGGATGCCATCCATCCATCTTGCCCTTGGTCGGCCCCTCTTCCTTTTGTCTTCCACTTTCCCCAGCATAATTGTCTTCTCTAGGCTTTCCTGTCTCCTCATGATGTGCCCAAAGTACTTCAACTTTGTCTCTAGTATCTTTCCCTCCAGTGAGCAGTCGGGCTTTATTTCCTGGAGGATGGACTGGTTGGATCTTCTTTATTCTAATCACATTAAAAAGATAAGTAATTTTTAATGGACATTAGGCTTACCATTGGAAATCAAGTTGTGCAAATGAAGATAGATTGGCCAATGTTGGTTGCATGAGGCACAATATTTGCAGAAATTCTTCCTCTATTAAAGGAACATGAACCCTCACTAGTAAACCTAGTAGTCAATTTCCCCCTCCCTTTTTTAGTGTGTTGCCATGCATTAATTACAAAGTATTAATGATATTTGAGATATAGTCATAAAGGCTACATTCATTTCTGAACATTTGTATTTGCATATTTTTAAAATACATGAAAGGGAAAGTAGAGCACTCATATTTCCATCTACACCAGGTCAAACAGCAACCTTTGTATAGTGATGGAAAGTTCCAAACTTAGAATCTTCCAAATTCAGAATCCTTCAAAGGCTCTTTGGACCCCTGACAGTGATGTTTTCTAACTATGTGGAAGATTCTAACCATATTCAGACGAATGGAGGAGAATTCTACATCCTCACTATCTACACAACATGTGAAGAGCTGGGGGAAGAAGCTGGTGTCATTGTTCGAATGCATAGGGAAAGCACTTCTGAACTGAGACTCTTGGATGGTTATGTTTGTTTCTAGATAAAACCAGGATTACACAATTTTGGGGGTGTGGATAACTTCGAAATCTGTGTACACCATTATAAAGCTGGTGCCTCATGGATTCTAAATACATCACTTGTCAGAGACAAAATACTCCTAATACTCCATCAAAATACTCCAAAATACCCCCTCAAGAATAGTCATGATTCTATGCAGTAGTGGGTACATTAGAGGGGTGGACAGTGGACTCACCCTGGAGGATTATCCTACTCAGACAACGAGGGATCGCCTAAGTAAGTAAGTACTCCTTATATTCCACAGATCTTGTTACTTTGGGATTTTTGTTGTTTCCACTAGTATAATTTGAATTATGTTGCTGAAAAATTCATTTACGTAATAGTAAGACAATACCTAAATTGGGTTATGGACAGGAATTGCTATGTCCTCAGAAACCTTCATTGATTTTTGTTCATCATTCCCTTTACGTTTCCTTTCTCTTGTAATTGTTATGCTTTGGATGGGTGCATATCTCTGTCCACTGTCACAATTGCTTTTGTGAAATAAATCTCGTCTTTTCTATCCAAAAATGTGAAAATTTGAGCAAGTTCATACCCCCTCCCCCCGAGTTATTGAGGCACCTAGACTTTGGAATTGCCGCCATTACTTTGCCCCTTGCTGGCTTCTCATCATATCAGAGTTATTCTTATTTCAGAAAGCCTTAACTCTTCAGATTATGAATGAATAGCTATGATGTTCCATTCTGTTTGATACTTGAGCTCCCATTAATATCTTGCCATCATATAGATGAAGGCTCAGGTGTAGACCAACAATATTTGGAGATCCACCATAATTATGTGTTATTCTTCCAACTTTTACATTTCATTTTTTTCTGTTTTCTTATGTTTCTTGCCTTGAATTCTTCAAAAACAATTATTGCTTTTTTATTGTTGCTCATTCTTTTGGGGAATGCCATCCTATCATATCATACTGTATTACTCTAAGCCATGTGGGGCCATATGAAGAAAGATGGGGTATGGATACCTAAGGGTATATTTTAGAAAAAGGGGAATTGTAAGTTACAACTTTCACAATCCTGGTTTAGAATTCTGGGAATAATCATTTAAAAAAAAATCCAAGATCTTCCCAAGAGCTTATCTACATAGGACACATATGGCAATGTTTATCCAGAATGGGTCAGGGTCACTAAAGTTCACATGGCCAGCTGTTTAACTGGCTCGTGGCTAGAGAGTGTCTGCACTGAGATAAAGTTTGCATAGCCTAGTGGCCCTTAACTTGATTGATCACCAATCAGGTTTCAGGAAGAATTCTGCCTGGTCTCTGTGTGGAGTTACTTCACAGTTTGCTTTCTTGACAAGATTGTCATCAGCTCTCTATCCGGATATACCTTTCTCAGGAACTGATCATCCTTTTTTTTACTGGCAAACCTACCTCAAAACTAAGGAAACTATAATATTGTTTAGCCTGAATGTTATATACTGAGGAAAGTTCTTGCTTTGGGTGTGGGTATTTTATTTTTTTTGTTTTTAGGGATTTTTTTAAAGAATGATTGGAATGCACCCGACATCTGATAACATTTATATTAATGGCAAAAGGTGTTGCAAGTTTTCACCCATTTCAATCATGCACTACTTCATCCAGTAAATGAAAAACTTGCTTGTCAGAAACTCAGGAGGGAGACTGGCTTTCTTCCAAGGAAATTTATGTTTCTTGACAGCCTCATTCCTGCTTTACTTGTTGAAGTTTTTGAATGCATTTGAAATGGAGCTGCATTTGGGGAGGGGGTGTATGAGAGAAGAGACCTGCAGAATCCTCTTCCACCTTGATTTTTAACAGCATTGAAAGAAGGCTTTCTTCAGTTTTACCTTCATTATGAAATGCCTTCCGGCACCACTGCAAGGCTCCCATGCCCACTAACCATTCTATCTAAGCTGGAGGAACCCCTCAGGACAAAGTGCTAATAATCAGTTTTTTAAAAAGACACAAACAGAGAGAGGGAGAGGAGCATATTCTTGATTAGAAAAACAGCAATATTTAAATATTACACATATGAAAACAAAGGTAAGAATGTGTATAGAAGGAATAAGTTATTTATAAGCGTATTTCATTTTTATTTTATTTCTACAAAGGAACTCATATTACCATTTCAAGTTGTTGCTATTCCATTTATATAGGAATTCTAGTAAATTAATTAGCTGTTCTCTCTTTACATTTCCATACATTGGTAAGTGAGTAAAGCTAGACCTCTGAAGCAAGCAAGAAGCAAATTCCCATTATTTCAAAATTAGACATTTAATGCATTTATCTTAAGACTGGGTTTCCATTTATTTAGGGGATCCTAGATTGTGTCCTGCTGGCATAGGAGAAGAGATGGAGAGCTGATATCCATTCCATGCATAGCAGAGCCATATTTTCTATCAGGGTTGTTATGGGTCACATTGGTCATTCCACCAACTAGTTAATGCCACTGACTGAGGCAGGACTGGAGGTGGGCCCAATCAACAGCAATTTAAAATGATCTGTTACCTGGTTCTCAT
The DNA here is from genome assembly GCF_025583915.1 of Anolis sagrei ordinatus. Classification (NCBI taxonomy): domain Eukaryota; kingdom Metazoa; phylum Chordata; class Lepidosauria; order Squamata; family Anolidae; genus Anolis; species Anolis sagrei. Next base: position 157,721,949 of record NW_026847438.1, read on the forward strand.
TCTCTTTTGGCACCCAGCACCTTCACATCCTTTATATGTTTCAGTTGCAGTACAATTAATCAAAAATATTTTAAAATTGGTTTTGATAAAAATTACTGACTTAAGATTGCTCCCTTACTATTTTCTTCTATTATTTTCACACCAAATGTAAAGGTGAGGTAGGTGTTCAGACAATGAGTCACCAATATGTCTTCCATCAAGTTTGACAGGCATTTGAATGTAGGGCTCTTTGTCATAACTCTATTGCATTGTGTATGACATTGTACTTCAATGCATAATTTAACATATAGCCTTCTAAATATTAAAACTTTCAGAACATTTTAACCAGTTCATTCAAGAGTGTTTTTGATCAGACAATAGATAATTTTAATGAAGAAAAATCCCATTAGAGATGTACTGCCAGCTGTACAAACTCTCTGGGTCTTCACAGGTATAGAGGAGGAAAAGAATGAAGAGAGGCAGCAAAGAATTTGGAAAGTACCCTGAGCTCATTTTAGGACTGAGATGAAAGTTGAAAATTGAGTTCATTTTTCTTTTCTTTTTGTTTTGCTCAAAAGAGAATTAGATACTCAAGTCCTCTCTCTCCCTCTCCCTCTCCACCCTTCTTCTCTCTCTGGTTACTGAATACTGTTTGCCTCTCTATTCCTCTATTTTCTGCCTAACAGCATGTATATCTCACTTGGTTTTCCAAAATGAATCTCGGAGTCACTCTTTAGCATTTTCTGAATCAATTATACCCCTTAATGTTTGCATTATGTGATGGGATAATTTAATCATCAAATATAGCATTATCCATACAAAATTGTTTCTACAACATTTGAATTCATCAGGAGCAGAGCCAAGCCTCTAACAAGAAGAACCATGGTGTGATGTATTGATGAACAAACCTCACTACCTCTGAGGATGCTTACCATAGATGCAGGCGAAACGTCAGGAGAAATGCCTCTAGAACATGGCTCTATAGCCCGAAAAAACCCACAAGAACCTAGTGATTCCAGCCATGAAAGCCTTCGACAATATATTGATGAACAGTTTTGGAATAGGATTTGAGATATCCAGGGTTCAAGTCTGAATTAAGATATGAAGCTCACTGAGGACTCATCTGTACAGACCACAAAATTAAGGGCTGGTCCAAAACACGAATGCTTCAAAGCAGCTCCAGATTCTGTCATGGTGTTTATATTACTCTGCTCCCAAACAGCATCAGCTATGGAGGAAGAGTTCTCACTGTCTATTGAAGCCAAATCTGTTTTGGTACTACTGGACTCTCATTTTTATTTTTATTGTTTTGTATTGCTATAGCAGTGGTCATAGAGCTCCAGAAAGCTCCTGGCTGTTGCTCGGTGACTTTGTCAATGTCAGTAAAGGCACCTGTACACCTTGGGGAGGGGAAAAGAAGGAAGTGATCCCCTCTGTCTCTACAGGCAAGTGGACAAGTTGTCACACAATGGTCAGAACCTTTCTAGAGCTCTATAGACATTGCTATGGTGACAAAAAAATGACAAGAGTAGATGCCGCTCCATTTTCCCTCTGTCATGGAGTGTATGATGGCAGCACTGGTCAACATCAGTGACATCAAGGCTTGGTTTCAAATCAGGAACTGCACTGTGGGAAGGATGTTCCCATGTGTCAGGTAAACACCAAGGCGTGATGTATTGTCAACTTTGAGGTATATGGCCCATGGAAATGGGGCTTAAGTGACTTTCAGTCAGTACTACCATCTCAATCTGAGCTGCCTTACAAAACCATAATAATAACTCCTGTAGTGTGCCTTGTTCACGCTCACACAGATAGTCAATATCCAAGTCCAGAAGGCATACCCAGAGAGTTCTTGAATCAAAGCATAAATCCACAATCTCAGTGCCAGTAAGTCGGTGTCCACGTTCCAAGGTCAATCAAGCCACTAAGTAACCATATAGTTAATTGTAAGACAAAATCCAAAGTACTTAAGTCCAGCTTTGGCCCAGGATTCACAAAACGAGTCAGACAACAAGTTCACAATACCACCATCCAGCAAGATGTTGCCTCAAGTGATAAGACTGCAAATTTAGGATGCTTCCAGACAACACCAAATCAAAAGTTTAATAGGTAGGACAAAAACAAACAAACACCTGGGATCTGAAAGCAGGTCTGCATACTGACCAGTTGGTCCTGGGATTTGTGCCTGTGATGCCCAGACTTGCTGCTTTGTTCCAGGATTTAGAAGCCAGCAAGGTGGCCGCCACAGGACATCTGCTGGCTATTCCATTGGCTTTTTAAAAAATAAATAAATATGCTGATGCAAATATGCACCTTTTTGTATGAGTTTTGTTCCTGAGTTATAAATATTAGTTCCTAATTGGTTCTATCATAAAAACCTGGTGAAAGTTTATTAAAGGGTAAACACTTTGTCTTGGCAAGAAAGATACTGCCATCTACCCATTTATCAAAATTTGTGACACACAAAGTTTTTGTCATGTAATCAACTCTCCCCATATTTTTACAATACATACAATGAGTAACCAACATTTATAACCCAGGAACATCACCCTGTTCTTCCAGGCACAAATACACCACCCAGGCTGACCTGACAGATGGCCATGCAGCTTTTGAATGATGATAATAATGGTGAAATTCTATTACTGATTTGAACGTGTGAGATCCTGTTTAATGGTGCAGACTTTGAAAGCACTTGTCATAATCTACAAACTTTGTGTGCCACAAACTTTGATAAATGGGTGGATGGCAATGTCCCTCTTGCTACCACAAAATTTTTGCCATGTAATCAACTTTCCCCATGTTTTTACAATAGAATCAATGGGGAACCCACATTTATAACCTAGGAACAAACCAACATAAAAAGTCCTGTATTTTCTGAGTGCAGGGACATACAGAGATTCAAGGATCTGAATCTTCTGGCGAGAACCGGGCTATTCCTGAACATTTTTATCTTGAGGGGTTTTTTTTACCTTTGTAGTGATTTGTCCCACATTTTCAGCTGACATAATCTAGTCACTCTCCATTTTGACCTGGGAGCTCCTGGGATATAGGTACTGTGTGGATGGGCCCTCAAGAGTCTTTTCAGATAAGGCTACAGGTGTTGCTTTGTATAGCCTGTTTCTCAGATAACCTGGCAGACTTGGTTGACCTTGCTCTGTGGAAAGCGGAACATGAGAAGGAGCAGTTAACCATTCAGCAGCCTACCCAGAAGTTCCAGCTTCTGCTTTCTGCTGCTGGGATGTGATGGCAACTGTAAAGGGTTTTCTTCCTTTAGCTATGGTAACTAGCAGCAACTCAGAGAAAGGGAGGAGAAGAAGAGACAGCCAACCTGTGCCCCTAGGCCACCTTGGCCTAGGATGCGTATGATGACAGGCAGTGCCTACACTACCAAATCTTAGGGAAAGCCTGGATCCTGGTACAGGATTCAGTCATACCCTTGAATTGGGGCCCTTCCACCCAACCCTATATCCCGGAATATCAAGGCAGAAAATAACACATTATCTGCTTTGAACTGGGTTATCTGAGTCCACACTCCGATAATGTGGGATTTTCTACCTTGATATTCTGGGATAAAGGGCTGTGTAGAATGGGCCCTTAGTTTAACCCAGGTCCAGCTACATTAATCATCTTACCTTGGGGTTAAACAACGGTGTTTTGTGGCTACCTATGGGCAGATCCATCCCACAAATTCAACCTAAATGGTCAGTGTAGATGGGGCCAATGTAAAGAGAAAAAAAAACACATGTCTCAGTAACTTTTTACATTCTCAGTCAAAAAGAAAACAGTGCTTTCTAGGTGGTAGTTTATTTCATTTTCTTATTTCTCATTTAAAATGATAAATAGGTTGGAAGTTGGGGGAAAAAAAACCTTCCTGTTTCTGTATTTCTGTTTTCACTTAATTATACAGAATGTCTACGGGGTGAACCATCAGTGGTAAAATGGCAGAAAATTAAATTATTTGTTGTCTGCTTGATATCTTTAATCCTACTTCCAATTTCATATGCTGCTGAATATAACAAATCAATGTTAATATCTTTTTGTAGAATTGATATTTTTCCATTAACATATATAAAACAATAAATCTTTGAGAAGATTCTTTATCTCTTCTGACACTTTCCCCCCTCTTTTAATGTATGGCGTTGTAAAAGAAGGGGGAAAAAGAAATATAAGCTTGTAAAAAATATGATGTCCCTATTACTCATGTAAACTAGGGGATGCTAATATTGCTTAGAAGATTCCTAAATTAGGAGATATCTCTCCATCTGATGAGACCATCTTTTCAGGCTAAAATAATAATTGCTGAGACAAGCAGTAATTAGCAATGATAAATTTAAGGATGAGCATTTTAATTCAAAGATTAATTTTTGAAATACCGAAGTGTAAATCTCTTGTGTGCTTAAAAAGAACCTCAGGTTACTCTACAGACTTTATGAAATGCCTGTTTCTAGGCTTGAGCACAAATCATTGTCCTTTTACCCTTAGTTCCCAAAAACATGCTACAAAATCATAGGGAATTGAAACATCAAAAACCACTCGTTTCAGTTTCTACTGAAATTCAAAGCCAATGGACCACCTTTTGCTACTGTTTATTTAAACAAACCAGATCTGTGACCCATTCACAATCTAGCATTATAGAGTTACTATTGCACTTTAACTATCATGGTTCTGTCCAGCAGAATTCTGGGATATGCAGTTTAGAGACAAAACATGCCATTCCACAGAGTTCAATCTAACCTATTGCTAAGTACATATGTTGTCTAATCAGAGAATTTAATTAGTGAAACAAATTTGGAAGAGTGGCAATATGGTTGAATCACTCTTTCCTTCAAACTGTAAAAAGTATAGAGAGGTAGAAAGAGGAAAGACAGCCTGCAATACTCCCATGTTAAACAGCTTGACTACTGTTGTTACTTGTATGTGTAATTTTATTGACAAGTTGGGACCATTCTTAGAACACAATAATGAAACTATTTCACCAAGTTAAAGGGTCAAAAGAGAAACAGTTTTAGCATACTTACTTATTTAGGCGATCCCTCATAGTCCGAGGATGGCGGTCCTCCAAGGTCGTTGTTCTGGCGGTGGGTCCATACATGACTGTGAAGCCCTATTCTTGATCTGCATCTTCTCCCACAGTGAGGGCATCAGTTTCCAGGTGGAAGGCGGTCTTGGTCGGGGTTGGTTTGACGTGCCTTCCTCTTGGCACGTTTCTCTCTTTCGCCCTCCATTCATGCCTCTTCAAATTCTACAGCACTGCTGGTCACAGCTGACCTCCAACTGGAGCACTCAAGGGCCAGGGATTCCCAGTTCCCAGTGTCTATGCCAGAGTTTTTAAGGTTGGCTTTGAGCCCATCTTTAAATCTCTTTTCCTGCCCACCAACATTCCGTTTTCCATTCTTGAGTTCAGAATAGAGCAACTGCTTTGGGAGACAGTGGCCGGGCACCCAGACAATATGGCCAGTCCAGTGGAGTTGATGGTGGAGGACCATTGCTTCAATGCAGGTGGTCTTTGGTTTTTCCAGCACACTGACATTTGTCCGCTTGTTTTCCCAAGAGATTTGCAGGATTTTTCAGAGGCAGCACTGATGGAATCGTTCTAGGAATTGCATGCGACGTCTATAGACTGTCCACGTCTCGCAGGCGTATAGCAGGATTGGGAGAACAATGGCTTTATAAGCAAGCACCTTGGTATCCCTACGGATGTCTCGGTTCTCAAACACTCTCTGCTTCATTTGGAAAAATGCTGCACTCGCAGAGCTCAGGCAGTGTTGAATTTCAGTGTCAATGTTGACTTTTGAGGGGAGGTGGCTGCCAAGGTAGCAGAAATGGTCAACATTTTTAATGTTACACCATTAAGCTGTATTTCTGGCATTAGAGAGGGATTGGCTGGTGACTGCTGGAAGAGCACTTTGGTTTTCTTGATGTTTAATGTTTTAGCATGCATTTGCGCTGTAGAATTAAGGTAGTTTGACATCACTTAAACTATCATGGCTTAATGCTTGCACCAGTTACTTGACTTGATATTCCAGGCATAACCGTTCAAGAATCTTTAGATATATGTAGCAAAGGATAAAATTAGGGACCTGATGACATAGGCTAGAATTTAGTTGGATCATTACACTATAATTCATTGAGCAACAACTGTACTTTCTCAGAGAGGTGTAAGAATGGTACCAAATTCAGTTATTTTTTTCTGAAAACAAACACTTATTCTTATCTTACACTTTTATACTATCAAGAACTTAATCAGCTGTTGAATTAGTTCCACAAGTATAGGATCCATCATAATTAAACTAGCGTATATGTGCACTACTGTAAAAATGGACATTGCTATAACCCTTTGTCCAGCATGAGGTTTGGCATAGTCTGAAATACATGCAGACATCATGATAGTCCCCATAACAATTCCATTAAGGGGAAGTCAGAGATAAAATTATCTCTTAACACAGCCATTCTATCAGTTTCATTTCAATTATGAGTTGTGCTTTGTTTGTCTTAGAAGTTAGTATGTCCCAATAACCCACAAAAGACCAAGTCATCCCAATATGCCAAAACAATAGTTCACAATAATCTTTTTTTACTACTTTCAACTGTGGTAAACTGGTGCAAGAATAGTAAATATGCTCAGAAAGAGCAGGAATACTTGAGATAAGGAATACATCATATTTCCTGCTAACACTGGATCCACCATAGTACTACTGACCTCACTCCTCCACTGCCATACTTGGACTGTTGTTATTTGTTACCCAATTAGCTTTGAATGAACCCGTCATCAACAGCTCTGCTCAGGCCTTGTGTTACCAAAATCAGCTATCTGACAACAGGGGGAAGTGTAGGTCTGTTGCCTTGCACACCTTGCTTCTTTGAAAGCCAAAAAAAACATAACTATGTTTGAAGGCAATAACAGGTTTATTCAACTGACCAGAACAGCACAATTATAAAAAAACTGATATAACTCATACAGAAAACTGCAGCACGTTTTATAAAGTTTGCCAGCTATTCAAACCTCTCACTCCCTTCCCTAGTTGGTCAGAATACATGCTTTCTAGGATCCACATTCCCATTGGCTGAGACTTCCTCTTGACATCACAGACTGGTGCAGAGAGTAAAAGAGAACAGCTGGGATTGGTCAAGTTCAGTACCTACCTCTCAGGGGGTGGGCTCCATTATCCAGACTGGAAAGAAGGGGTATTTAGCATGAATGAGCTTTCAAAGCTTGGAATAATCTCTGCACAAAGAATGAGGCTTGGGAAACTGGAAAGTCAATCAAGTGGGTGAACAAGTCCCTGATGAGTCCTGGGTCTGAGGATTAGTAGCAATCAATTTCTCAGCAGGGGGTCCACTGGAAGAATCTGTGTTGTTTTTCAAGACAGCCACATGGTCCAAAATCACCTAAGCACAATACAATATAAGTTATGATATTGGATAAACTTGAGTTTAATGGATGTACAGCAGGGGCTCAGTTGTAGAAACATAATGGTAAAATATTAGAGCTGGCATCTTGATTAAAAGAGATACCGTTCTTGTTAATTAAAGAAATGGATGTTAGATCTCCTCTTCCGGGCTGCCCCTGCAATTCTAACCCCTAGAATCCTTCCACTGACCCTGCCTTGTTCCCCCACTATTTTTTTCTGAATTGGGTTCCTGGACCTTAGTAATAACTCCTATGGCAGTATTATTAATTAAGATCTTTATGGTAGGTGTGAATTGGCACCCTTGGGCAGCCACGCAAATTGTCCCCCCTGATAAAGGGGGAAAGGTGGAGAGGAGAAGATTCACTTTCCTCTCCCTTCCCAGTGCTCTGTATCACCCTGGTTGACACCAGGGCAAGCATGTCATGGCCAGAAACCACTGGGGACTGACATCCCATGCCACTCTACCTCAGAGAATGTGAGATGGCTTTGGGGACATTTGCAACCAGTTCTGTTTGGGAGCCAGCTCAACTGTCCCTACCAGTCCTAAATTGAAGGAAAGCCCAAATTCAAATTCTCCCATTTTTGGTAATTCAGGGCAAGGCCTCATTAATATGTCCTTGCCCTATATAACCATATATTAGCCTCATGTGGGTTTTATCCAATGCGAGGTTGATTTTAATCTATACTGATCTAAGCGGTCAATGTAGATATGTCCAAAGTAATTTTCTGACCAACTGTCCTTTCTCTCTGAAATCCAAACCCTATATTTTTCAGCACTATCTTAAGTCTCTGTTTAAACCAAATCCTATCTTCTCTTCCAATGACAGCTTCAATGTGTTTCTCTCTCCCCCCTCCAATTCTTTTCATTCATAGCTCCTCTTCACAGCACTTCCTGAGTTATGAACTCCTTTCACAGTGTGGCCTAAGGAACATTCATGGCCCATATATATTCCTTAAAGTAGTTAATATGCAGGCATCATGAATACTAACCAATCATGACTGTGTAACTCTGTATTATGCATTAGTGACTTCTAGCCTTCACTTCTGAATTCACAAGTATGTTAAGATGGAGTCACTATTAGCACAGTGTAAATTTTTCTTTATTGGCTGTGGACCAAATTGTAACAAATAAGAATTCTTTCCTCTTTACAACTGAGAATAAGTGCCCATCTATCAGTACCATTACTGGTGAAACACATTTATGATGGTGTGGAAATTAACCATTGAGAAAAGCAAATATCAGTTACTGAATAGGCAATTTCAATCTTCTGAGTTATATAATTATTTTCAGTCAAAAACTGCAGACATAGATATGCACACAAGTCAGGGCAAATACATTTTTTCTTGCACAATACAGTCAGTGCCTTGGACCGCAAGAAGATCCAACCAGTCCATACTTCAGAAAATAAAGCCCGACTGCTCGTTGGAGGGAAGGCTATTAGAGGCAAATATGAAGTATTTTGGCCACATAATAAGAAGAGAGGAAAGTTTAGAGAAGACAATTATGTTGGGGAAAATGGAAGGAAAAAAGGAAGAGGGGCTGACCAAGGGCAAGATGGATGGATGGCATCCTTGAAGTGACTGGCTTGACCTTGAAGGAGCTGGGGGTGGTGACGGCCGACAGGGAGCTCTGGCGTGGGCTGGTTCATGAAGTCACAAAGAGTCGGAAGTGACTGAATGAATGAACAACAACAAACAGTCAGTATGCACAATTAGTGTCTGTGGAAAGTAGTCACCAGATTGTTGCCATAGTCAAAAAGAATTCAGGCAAAATTAATGAAATCAATAGTTCTTTATTGAGCATTTAATGTCTAAATAATTTATTGAAGTTTAAATGTGTTTAACATGCTCCTGATGACAATGCACCCATTGAAGAATTAGTGATATATTTAGGAGAGATTTGGAGAGATATATCCAAACCAGATAAGACAAGTGTTGGACATGATATCAATTCAAAGACAATACATTCATTCCTTAAAACTGTGCTAATGAAAGTTTCATTAGCAATCAAAAAACTATTTTTTTGAGGGGGGAGAACATATAAGCCTACTCTGACTGGATGATCTGACAAAAATCAGAGAATATCGTAGACCTTGCTGTGGCCAAATATGCCCTTCAAAGCAACAGGATTGAATTATGTAGGTCTTTCGCAGCAGGCTTCTTCATCAGTCACAGCAGGCTCAGAAGACAGCAGCATTTGGCTCAATGGTCTGAGTACTTGTGATCATATTACACAAAGCAACGTACCTGCTTTTTTTTACTCTCTCAGTATACAGAGAGATTATTTGAATTGACAATACTGTGCTAATGTTTTTTTACAACCAGAAATTTTTAGCAGTGTACTCTAGGATGCATTAGAAATAGAGACCAGATGTTCATGTAATGTAAACAATCATAGCTACCTTCTGGAAGTTGTTTTGATAATCATTTTCACAATGCCATTGCGGTTCTTATTTCTTCTATGCAATATCAACTAGTACTGGATCTAGTTCATAAACCAGACACATAGCTACTGTGGTTTGGATTTTGTAAGTGTCCTCACTTGAACCTTCAGGACTACTGGTTCAAATATCATTTTCACAATATATCTCATAATAATAGTCACAAATGCAGTCATTGTAACAATGTCAGTAAATGGCAGCCACATATGAAAATGTCCTCGCTGTAGCACAATTATAATTATTCAAGGTAAACGTGTATAAAGTAACCAGTATTCCTTAGACTAGATAGAACCATCTACATTGTAGGTCAATACACGGAGATTTTGGGGCCATCAAAACAGATTAAACTACAAAGGCTTCAAAGGCTGCTCCAAGACTTGGAAATATTTTGATGCCTCACACAGCTCCTGATTTATAAAGTGTGATTAAATTTGTCAAAGGTTTTCATGGCTGGAATCATGGGAGTGTTGTGTGGTTTCGGGGCTCTATGGTCATGTTCTAGCAGCATTTTCTCCTGACATTTCACCTATGTCTGACACCTTAAGAAGATCCTCTGGAGATGCCAGTCACAGATGCAGTCAAAATGTCAGGAGAAAATGCTGCTATGATACAGCCATAGAGCCTGGGAACCACACAATACTCCTGCAATTAAATTTGTTTTATTGTTTTAAAACCTTGATATTGGTATAATGGAGCATACCTTTTTAATGTCATTGAGTTGAGCAATTTCCTTGACTTCTTCCCATTTTTCATGCCAGTGACATAGCATCCTACAGTATTTGGGATCTTCTCTTCCTAAATGGGCATTTCTCCGCATTTCAGAATTTCATGCAATGTTGATAGTTAGCAAATGCCTGCTGAAAAATGATAATGGTGGCTACTGGTTTTCATTCAAATGTACTTTAAAATTAGCAAACAATTCTGCAATTAAAGGTGTGCATTTGCTTCAGCAAAACCCAATGTCACTGGGGGGAAATAGGCATTTTTTGATCATTGTTGCTGTAGTTCTGTCTCTTAAGCTGGAGTCAGGGTGAATCTTATTCAAGTCTTACAGTTTGGAAGGATGGAAGTCAAAGTAAGCATAGCATCTTTTAGATTTTGTTTCAATGGAAGCATATGGGCTGGGAAAGGAAACAGAGAATGTGACAGCTCCATCTTGTTACACAAAGATATGTTTTCCTAAATGATATTCTTTAGGAAGGTTAAAATCAAGGTACTTTACCTTGACCATTTAATGCAGCTTGGAGCTGACTGCAAACAGTAGTCCCTACAAAAATACATTGACAAAGCATGTTGCAGCATGAAGTAAAGGCTTTTAAGTGCATCAAGCTGAATTGAGGGAAAGTCCAAATTAAATTCCTTCATGCACTTGAGCAAGCCCTAAATCTAAACCTCATCACATGGCAATATTGGCTCCACAAATGCAAAGCACTTTCCAGACACCTTTTAATATTCAGAACAAGGGGATGGGGGTGGGCTGCTGAAAAATGCCTGAAGGGCATAGCTAAATATCAGGGAGCTAATTGAGCCCTTAGAGATAATTGATAACCTCCACTACTAAGTATAACTTTTTCTAAGTGGTCAGTTTAGATGTGTTCCCTGTGAAACCATCTTATTTACCTAGGCCCCATCTACATTGGTCATTAAATGCAATTTCAAACCAGTATTGAAGAAAATGCTTTCACTGTGCAGATGATTATATATATAGGAAATCCTAGAACAAAAACTACAGAGTACTGATGCACATTAAAGGCTTTCTTTCATCTGCTTTTCTGGAAGCTTGTTATCTGGTCACAACATTTTGAAGCTAGCTTGAACTGTATTAATCGGGCAATGTAGACATGGCTTTAAATATTTTGACAGCTATTTGGATTACTATTAAAATCAGATACTTTAGGGTACATATATTACTGTCTTACTATCTTTCTACCACATTCATTTGAGATTGAAGGAGCAGAGGAACTCTGTCGTGGGCTGGTCCTTGAGGTCATGAAGAGTTGGAAGTGACCGAACAAATAAACAACAACAACAACCACATTTATTTTGCAAGGAGCAGAGAGCTTTGTGCAGTCAATTAGCTGAGAGTGCTTTCATTTATCTAGTTCATCAGGATACCCTACCAGCCTAAAGACCAACACCACAGGGAGGCAACTTTCAGTGCTTTGAAGGCCTAAGCAATGTCTGGATTGTGAAGTGATTCAGTATTCAGAAAAACTGATTGAGAGTTGCACTCCACCTACTTCTGATATAACTCTATGATGACAGTTTCCATAATTTCTGATCAGACTGAGAATAATCCAGCAGCAACTAAAGATCAAAATTTCTCCATCTTGCTTTCCTCAAATTACTGAGAAAGGGCAGCAAAATATTTTTAAAATGTTTGAAAACATGTTTCTTGAGTGATGAGAAAATTCTGGACAAATGAATATCTCAATCACTCATGATTTATTTTACAGAAAAATCGCATATGTTTGTATGTAGCCTTAGACACACACACACACAGATCCTCACTCACTCTCCTTGGGAATAATGTGTCTCATTTAGACACATCACTTATAAGCAGAATTATCTGTGGATTCAACCAGACATGCACTGAAAATAAATTAATGCAGGACCTCTCATATCTTCTCTGGCATGGCCACTCTATAGTGGCCTTGGGAAAGTACTGTGGTGTAAGCTGTTCCCTTTGTAATGGTGAAGATACTACTAAGGCAGGGAGAAAATGGGAGCAGGGGGCGGGGGAAGAGTGATGGAAAAGAGAGAGTGTGATATTTGGAGCTCAGTGGGTTTATGGTTAAATGAAGATTGGCTGGAAGTGGCAATGGTGATGCAGAAAATGAGCTGAAAGTCTGGAGGTGGGACGGGACCCAGCCCGGCTGGAAATTATAGATTCCAACCTAATGTGGTAGACTTAGGAGACTATCAGCCTCAGCACACTGAGATCTGAATCCATGAGGCAATGTGAGGATTTACCACGCAGCATAGCAAATCCATGGAGTAGTGGGGGAAAACTGTTGTCCCATGCTCTGCATCACCCACTGCACCGCTTATCCAATCCCATGGGGGAAAGCGTCTCTTTCAGTTTGGTTTGAGGTTTTTTCCCTTTCCCTTTTGTTAAAATTGGAAGTTACAAGTCAATTCAAAGATGAACTGTAAAAAAACAACCAACCAAAGCATACCATTGGGATTGCAAGACAGGTATACATAATCTATTCAAAAGTATGGAAAAAAGAGAAAGCAAAAGATTTAAGTAAACCAAATGTACTCCCATTCTCAAATCCATATGTTTGTCATCATTGTGTTTTTTTTCTTCTCTTACTTTCACTGTTGTACAACTCTTAGTAAAATGTAGGAAATAGTATACAATATGAGCAATACTTACTCCCATATAAATAATGATAAGTCTAAATAAATAAGCAAGCAGACTAGTTGCTCAGGTTATTTATTTCATTCTGATATATTCAAATGAGTATAAATAATAACAGCTTTCCAGGAGGGGGGCTTTCTGATTAGACACCAAAGTCTTTTCAATCCTGTGCTTCTTTTAATAGATCCCTTCAAATAAATGATTAGGTGAAATATTGCTCGCCTTTTCTCATCAAGATTGTGGTCTTCCAAAATGTCAATTGCACTAAACATTAATGACAACAGCTATCCAAACAAAATGCTAAAGTTCACATATATATTAATTATCATTTGAATGCTGTTCATTTTCAAATGTGAAATAAATGACCATAATGAAATTCATGTGGTAGCTGTGGTGATGGGGAATCAATAAGCCAGCAAAATATAAATTACATGGATATAACTTCTGTATATTTTTCTGTTTTCTTCTTTTATAGTTGCTGAATGCTCATAAAATTAACAGCTTCCTCTGGATGGAAAGAAAGCAGACCCAGATTTATGGACTGTTGAAATGAGCAAGCCATTGCTTATTGAATTTTACTCTCCCCTACAAAATGCTACAGTTAAAATTGTTTTATAAATATTGCTTAATAAAAATATGTGCGGGTTTTTCACAGTCTTAACCACATTTCATGGAGAGCCCAGATCTCTCATTCTAACTGGATTTATATCAGCAGAAATCTAGCATAATGTCTGGCTGACTTTCTGTTCAAGCCATTGTAGTGGAAGTGACAATACATATTCAATTATATCAGAAGGATTTGTGTCCATAATACAATGACATCACTTTCATCCGTAGCACTTTAGTGATTTTAAGAGGTGGCAAATGAACGCTAAAGACTTCCATCCTTCAGAATTCTGAGGAAAACTAACATAATTTTCCTCTTTTCAACTGACCTGAAGCAATGCAACTCTTCTCATAATTTCTCAATAGAAATGGAGAATTTCACTTCTGCTTACTCTCTGCTAAGAATTTACTAAGTTTGACACAATTCTTCAGTTTCCAATCAGGATGAAAAGGACTTCAGGTAAAATGCTGAAGTAGAATGTCAGAGAAACTCAAACTGACAGATTGGTCCATGCAGGGCCAAGAATTGTTCGTATTAATAACTCTTACATGGACTTAAAAAACAAACAAACCTTCTGACTAGTCAGATAAATTTCCTCGAATTAGAGTTGCCACCATTCTTCTGTGTCAATTGTCTATGGCAGTGTGGGACATCATGGTCTTCTCCATGCTCTGCCTATTAAAACTGGCCAATGCTAGTAAGGGAGGTCCTAATTTTGGGTTGTTTTTAAATATTTTGGCATCATTTACATTTTTTGAGATGAAATAAATTTTAAAAAATGAAAAGAAATGTAACAGGAGTGTAGTTACTGCTTTAATTTCACTTTAATGAACATGGCAATGTCTCATGGGATCCTAGAATTTCAAACTTTGATTATGCACTAGATTGTCCTTGCTGAGATTTCTAAATGCCCCTCCTTAATAGGCAAATATTAGCATTTCATAGGAAACAGCCATGACAGTTAAAATGGAATCAAAGTATCCTTTTCTGTGAAATGTGCACTGTAAAAACTGCATATTACAAATAGCATGGAAAATGGATGTAAATTCTGCCTTTATGGTTTTCACCACCATCATAACTGAGACGTTTAGGTGGCCATTACAATTGAGACGTTTAGTGGTGATAAACTCCAGGCAGATTCGATTACAAAGAGCAAAACTCCTTCAATTCATTATTCTAAAGACATAGAGATTGGGAACCATATATCTTTCATCCTCCCTCCAAGCCAGTACAGATGCATTGAAAAAAAATAATATATGCGTTATCATACAGTATATGGATGTACCAGTTTATTCAAATAGAGTTGTCTGAATGACTATCTAATCATATATTCAGATGGCTTGGGATGTTAAGGGTCTTAATACTGTGCCAGAAAAGTAAATTTAGCACTGAGGAAGAGTTGTAACACCGGACGAAGGTATACAGTTTATTCACAGAAGGTCTCAGCCCCTTTCTAAACTGTGCTATATCCCAGGATCTGATCTAGATTATCCACTTTTAACTGGATTTTATGAGTCTACACTGTCAGATAATCTGGGATCAGATCCTGGAGTATGGGGCAGTGTAGATCCAGCTTCTGTTTCGATTCACAGATCTAGACAAGATTCCTATAGGAAATATAAGAAAGCTACCATCAATATGTAAAAGCAATACTGAGCAAGATGAAATGTCTGAGGATATTTCCTGTGTTTTTAAGGACCTCATCACACATCCATGGGCTCCTGGCAGGGAATGTGAAGAACCTGTTGCTTCATGTCCCTCATTGTGCGTTTGCCTTTGCCCTCATCCCATGGGGGGAAGCGTCACCATCTAGCTTCTCACCATTGCTGATAAGGCAACACAGCAAGGCTCCCATGTTGCTGCAATGGCAGCATATGCTCTCCCCTTTCTGAACAGAACTTGGCTGAAAGTACATTATGTAATGGGCTCCATCCTGAAAGGGGAGAACAATGACAGGGAAAATAGCCCATCTGATGGGGAAGTAAGATATTGGATTAATGAAAAGAAATAAAATAACCATGTCCTCTAGCTCATCAGGAGCACCAATTTGTGGATTGCATGTCTTGGCAAAAGGAAGAGCAGCTCGGTGTTCCATGCACTAGTTTTGTTTCTCTTTCCTAGAAGCCTGACTAATCCTGGGTATTAGTATTGAGTAGGTAGGCCAGTCAGTCAGACAGCCCAGTTTTAGGTGTTTGTCAAAATGTGATAGATGTGCCTAACTCCCAAAGCCATGTAAAACAATGTAGCTTCCATTGAAGAGGATACAACATATCAATGAAGTGCTACCTAGCTGGTGAGCTGGATGAACTGGTTTTTATCCATTGGCAATGTTTGGATCTGGTTCCATGCTGTGGGCCAAGCCTGTTCATCTGTAACCAATGTGGTCTTTTCCATTCCAACAAAATGTAGTCTACAGTCATTCTTTATAAATGTGACCCCCCCCCCCACACACACACTGTTGGATCTACAATAGAAGCAGCAAGTAAGCCATTTTTAGCCATCTTACTTAAAGAGAAGATTGATTCGATTATTCCTGAAAAGGCACATGGAGGAAAGAACTAAGGTGCAACTTCTATCACTTCAGGTTGTTTCTGCTGCTTCCATTTCTACTTCCTTCCCTGACCTTTCTGTGTATTCAAAGGACATAAACCAGAGGAGACAGGAGGGGAAGCGGCACATGAGCTGCAGGCATCCAAACTCACCCAGACATTCCTTTATGAAAATGGGATTATTTTGAAAGTTTCCCTTACAAACATGGTATGGGATGCCACCTGACAACCACACTGTGAGGATTTTTAAACCCTTCAGGAACATTTGATCTTCCACTGTCAAGAAGAGAAAATTGCTTCAGTGGGAGGGAGCTGAGATTTCTACAGATTTAGCTCCAACTGGCAAGCCAGGGAGCTGATATTTTCTCTCCTTCTCAGCAAACCTTAAAGTCTACTTTATATCCAGTACCTGAGTTATGTTCTGTTCTCAAAAAATCAAATTTGGCTCATGCTCCTCTGGTTCTATATTGACCTTCGCCCAGATTTGTTCTTGTGAGGAAGATATTGACTTCTCTCTCACCAATACCCATATAAGCCATTAAGAGTGTCATAAAGAATACTAAGCACAAACATACCTTGGTTCTCTATTGCACTCACTCACACAAAAAGAGAGACACATACATGTACAAAAAATCCCTTCCCAAGCAAAGCACCATCTATGTTTTAAAATTAAAGCAATACAGCATTGATATTGTTGGAAAGTATATAATGGAGAGTACATATTACCAGATTCACCTGAATTTTGTACCATTGTTTAATGTTCTCCTTTTATTGGTCTTCTCTTTCTTAAAAAAATGAAGTGATTGAGCTTGACTGGCAAAGAAGCTAACAAAATAGATGACATGTTAAATTTGTTTGTAGTCTACATCACTTCAAGCTGCAAATGTAGAATTCTCATGCCTGGTTGTTCCTTTTACAAGCTACCTCCTCCTGCTGCGCCTCACTCCACATTTTTTTAAAAAAAATAATAATCTATGTGGGAATCTAGAAAGAGTCCAGCTTTACCTCCTCCTTTAAATGTTCTTTGCTTGATTATTTGGGTTGTTCATGTTGTTGTGTGGTAAGTATGAGTACGTGTTTGGTGTCACACTTTGTCTGTTATGTCAGAAACCAATTTATCACTTTTTTTTTCAAAGCTTGGAAAAATTACTATTGTTTTGTAGTACCATTTCCAGAGGCCATGTTGACTGGTGATTCTGGTGATTTGTATTCCAAAAGGTAATGTTCTCAAGCTGTCGCTCATTTGCTGTTTATTTGGTAGGTACACTAGGGCTTTCCTTGGGCAAATTCCAGACCTCAGTAAAACCTTAGAACATTAATCATCAATACACATTTGAAAGTCCAGAAATACATGTCAAAACATCACACAAACTCCACTGGAATTAATATTTGCTAATTTGTAATCAAATACTTGACTTAAGTCCTCTTCAACTGGTGTTCTTCAAATATTTTGTACTGCAACCCAGCAACCCTGGGCACTTCCACACAGCCCTATGTCCCAGAATATCAAGACAGCAAATCCAACAAAATCTGCTTTGAACTGACCTGTCGGAGTCCACACTGCCATGTATTCCAGTTCAAAACACATAATGTGGGATTTTCTGCCTTGATATTCTGGGATATAGTGTGTGGAAGGGCCCCCTGTCTATTGGTCAAGCTGACTAAGGTTAATGGGAGTAGAAGTCCTAAACTTTAGAAGGCACCAGATGAAGTGGTCTTGTAAAAGCAGCTGCAGAACAGATCAATAGATAAATTAATGTATTACCTATCCCTCATGAAAAATGTTGCTCTGATTATCTGAGTGTAGAACATTCTATGTAACTTATATTTGCCCTGTTAATATTAGTTGCTAATTATTTTACTTGGCATTGAACTGAAATGTTACTTTCCCATGGTGTCCATGGAACTAAAGACTTGGTTGTTTAACATAAACACAGGATTTTACCAGTGTCTTCACACATATGCATGCACACACCAACACACAACTTTGAACTTTGATAGCTAGAGGGAGAAGAATTTGAATTAGTATAATTTCTCATGGCACCAATGCTGCCCATCTCTGTAATTGTATACCATTATCACCATTCACTCCTCTGTCTATTCTTGCATAGAGAATTGAAACATCATTTGAGTTTCCTCCAAGGATGGATTAACAAGATCGGCTGTGGCATGACTTGATTAATTAATGAGACCGGAGTATGCTCTGGTCTTTATGTGCTGTTCTTGAACTTCTGAGCTGGGAAAATAATTCCAATCTTCAATATTTTAGAAGCCGACTGGGTAAAGCAAAATTCCGGCTTGACCTTCAATAATAATACAACCATAATCCATTATAGACTACATTGTAGCCAGACTAGCTGCCTACATCCAAGATGATTTCACCTTTTTTCTAATTTAAAGAACAGAAGTGTTAATAGTTGAAGTTAAGAAGGGGGGAGACCAGGGAAAGGAATCAATAACTTTTTTTAAAAAAGATTATAACTTGATTTCTAGTGGGCTTCTCTTTTTGAAAAAGATGGCAGATGAAATTTATTATTTCCCTGTTTCTGTAAGTATTAATACCTGCATTTCCCAAAGGAAATTAGTCTTTCTTTACACAATCTTTTGAAGTGAGAAAGAGAGGAATTCATCAAAAGAGAACACAGGGAATCAGTAACATAGATATTTCACTTAGTACTAATATTCGCTATCTATCCCCTTGAAAAAAGAGTTGTCTCTGATTTTTGCCTAAAGAAATGTAGCAAAACACGTTGTTTCAATATAAGTGTGTATAAGTGTCTTGTTTGTATGTATGTCTATATATGCATCAGTCATAGCTCTTGAGACAGACCTAAGAAAAAACATAAGAAAAGTAAAATAAGTTTCATGGAGATGAGCAAAGATATTTTTGTTTGTTTCTTGGAATGGATTTTCTTGCTACTCTAATTTGGACCCAGAGAAAATAACAGGCAAGATGGTCACTATTGATGACTAACTATGAAATCATGAGACCAGACCACTTTACTGGCCTATTTAAGTGAGTTGTGCTTCAGATGAGCAAAGAAATAGGAAGAGCAAAGTGATGCAGGTCTACCTGAGGCTATGTATCAACTTCTGAACAACCTCCTTTGCTGATCCATTAGGTCAAATATCTGACCCCAAGGGTAATCCCAAACCATACATTGCTTATCCAGGCTTATTATTTATTGAAAGGTCAATCTAGGGCACATCCTCCTAAGTCCCAAAACTTTATAAGAGAGTGGAACCTCCCAAGTTAGCCCCAAGGGGAGCTTCCTTCACACATACACACACACCCTATCATAGGACCTAAAGAGTTCATTCCAGAGCTTCACTCTTCATCATAAAGGGGTGTCAACGTGTACACCATCCTTAGGCTATTGTTCAGGCCACAAAGATACAGTATGGAAAAAGCAAAAAAAAAGGAAAAAAAAGAAAAACAAAACAAAAATACAAAAGTAAACAGAAGAAAATTCCGCTCCAGCACCAAAGCAACTAGCTAGACTCATATTGCACTGAGAAAAGGATGCATTGCCAATTTGAAGCAAAAGGGATTTTATGGGGGCAGAATGATCTCAAGTATCACATGCCTACACAAACTTTGGCACATCATGACAGGCTGCTTCAATTCTGGCCATTATTCATAGGCCACATTCTGAATGGGCCTAGATCAGCTCTGTGATGGCCAAATGCTGCATGGAGCTGATATAGATAATACAGTTGAGGAAAAGTTTGAACCCTAATCTACAATACAGATTATTCCCTGGTTTTGGGTCCGTGTTCCAAAATGGAACCAGTTGTACGTGTTTTCACTGCCATCCCATGTTTCCCAGAATCAGGAAGCCCAGGAACATGGGATGGCACTTACTGTCTCCCCCCCCCCCATGTCATGGTCTCTGGCCACAACATGGGTCCTACTGGTCAGTTGTCATCTGCAGTGACATCGGTCAGGTAGCAGGCCAATGGAGGAAGAGATGGAAAGAGAAGAGGGAGCAATTCCACCTCTCCCACTCCCCTCCCCTTTGTCTTCCTATCACCTCAGCCAACTAGTAAGACCCATGCCATACCTGGAGTCTGCTGTAACATGGAGGATTGTAAGGGTGGCTATCCAATGATGCTGAACTGTGTTCTGCATCACTGGGTGGTCAGGAGGACTTCCTTTTGCCTCTGTAGCAGCCAGGGACAGGGTATCTGTCTGGCCCATCTCAGGGCATACGCCATGATGGATCAGCCCTGGAATAGTGCATCAGTGTAAATCTAATCATACAGACTATCAAACAGCCCCTTCACACACATTGCCAGTCACCATGCAGTCTCAACAATGTAATCTATGCTGTCTAAGTGATATCAGCACTAAATGTTCTGTTGCAGAGCTAGGGAACCTGTAGTCCTACAAGTTTGCCAGATGAAAATTCTCCTCGGCCCCAACTGAGTGTTAAGTGGGTGGGGGTGATAGAAG
The DNA here is from genome assembly GCF_025583915.1 of Anolis sagrei ordinatus. Lineage (NCBI taxonomy): Eukaryota > Metazoa > Chordata > Lepidosauria > Squamata > Anolidae > Anolis > Anolis sagrei. The sequence goes on from NW_026847438.1 coordinate 157,742,760, forward strand.
TACTTCATCAGCATCTAGATGTTTACAGTATTAAAAGAAATCTATGCAGTTGAAAGACAGCTGTGCCAAATTCCCAGTAGTGTGAATAACTGCAACTTTTCCAAGACTTCACAAACAGAAAATACTTCCTATTACAAATGGGAGGTGCAGAGAGCCAAGTCAGGCACCCAGTCAGCATGAACTGAGACAAGAAGGAGAGCCAGAAAAAGAAAGAGAGATAGGCTGAAGAAAAAAAACAAGGAAAGAAAGTGAGTTGTATGAAAGAATATTTTTAAAAAGTGAGTAGGTGAACTGAAACACATGTATATTGTGACAGCATCTGTGCAGATTCTACTTCCTCCTCTTTAGACTGAATAAGTACACAGGGCACAGGATCACTGCATCAACATTACAGTAGATCTAATCCATCTCTCCTTTCCCCTATTTTGATTTGATAAATTCAGCAAGCTTACTTTAATATACTGAAGCTGACTCCTTTCTTAAAAGGGTATATATAATTAACTTGGAGGAAAGATTGGGCTGAAAATATTTTTCCAGTTCAATTCAGAAATACTTAAGAGTCTAAGAACCAGGAGGATGGAGAAAAAGAATAGATTAAATTGTTTGTGATATTTGTGATGTAATCATTCATTTTCCATTCCTTGTGGTAAGCATTTTGTGAAGAGATAAGAAAAGTCTGGAGAAGTGCAAACATTAGCCATGCTGTAAGAATTCTAGTGCTTCACTTAGCAAACTTCTCTGAGAGATGTTCATGGAACACTGTCAGAGAATTGTAAGGTACCTTTTGTTAACCACTGAGACTGAAAATTCTCACATAAACACAGGAAAATGAATACCTGTTGTGCTGAGATGAAGCGAATGCAATTTGCTTCACACAATTCCATTTCACACAACAGGTGGGTCCCGTGGAGGAGGGTTGAACAAAAAAAGTCTTCTTTTTAAAAAATGATCTGCCAAATTTATAGTTGTTCATGGAACTGACACACTTAGGGCCCTTCCACACAGCTCTATATCCAAGAATATCAAGGTGGAAAATCCCACATTATCTGAGTGTGGACTCAGATAACCCAGTTCAAAGCAGATATTGTGGGATTTTCTGCTTTGATATTCTGGGATATAGGGCTGTGTGGAAGGTCCCCTAGAAAAGGAAACACAGCTCTCAAATGTTACTCTCTTCTTTGAGACTTTCAATAGCTTGCATATTTTATATGGAAACTGGTTCAAAATGATGTGCTTACCAACATTACAGGCAATCCCCAAGTTACAAACATCTGATTTACAAATGACTCGGAGTTAAGAATGTAGATGAGATAACAGGAAGTGAGAGAAATCTACTCCTTGGAAACCCGAGGAAGAATTATTATTTTGGAGAATTTGATGTCTGCTTCATTGTACTCTTCCCATTTCTCCATCTGAGGAAGATGTTAGACAGTCAAAACCAGTCTGGAAATCCTCTACATTGATATCCTCTTACAAAGGACTGGAAACTCCACTCAATAGTATCTTTAGAGAAAGTAAGGGATCTTATGCCCTTAAGAGAAGTCTGCTTTACAGCAAGAAAGACTCTACTTTTGAGACTGATGTAAAATCACTGTATAAATAACAGTTTTCTGTTCCTTGCATATCACTCAATGCTGTATTATATGTTGGTTATATGTTTAATATTGTATTATATAAGTTGCAAAAAAATATCTTTGTGATTTATGTACTACTGTTTGTTTTGATGTAGAAATGACCTGCAAGAAGAAGAGAGGGGATGAAAATTGCTCCTTCCCTCTTCTCCTGGCACATCATTTCTATGTGTCAGGATAGCTCTGAAGAAGGGAGAATGGCAGCTTGGTAAATTATTTTCTTTTTTAACACACTCTGGGGGCTTTTGTTTTGTGCCCCAGTGCCATGATGGAAAGCCCAGGACGGCATGTGGACCTCACCCCCCCCCCCAAAAAAGCACACACTTTCTGGGGCATGTGAGGACTTAAACCCAGTACTCCTGGGTTAAAGGGCTGTGTGGAACCACTCTGGGTGACAGTCTCCAATCAGGTTTTGGCTGGCTGGAGTAACTGTCCCCCAAAAGACCTCAGTTTGTGGGGTGGAGTGTACAGGAGGAGATGATAATGCAGGTAAACTAGACCCAAACTATGTAGGGCTTTAAATGTCAAAACAAACATTTTTAAAGTCCAGTGGAGTGATTTTAGTACAGGTGTAATATCTTCACTTTTCAATGTTCCTGTAAATAGTCTGGCTGCTGTGTTTTGAACTAATTGGAACTTCAGACTTGGTACGAAGGTAGACTAAAGGAAAACACATTACAGAAGGCCAATCTTGAGGCCACCAGTGCATGCACTATCAGCTTAAGTTCCTCCAACTCTAGGAAGGGGCGCATCAGCCAAAGCTGGTAGTAAGCACTTCTGACCATCACATCTGCATTTGGAAAGATGGATCCAGGAGTACTTCCAAGCTGCAAACACACTCTTTCAGGGGGATTGAAACTCCATCCAGAACTGGTAGACACATCTCCATCCTCAGGTAGGATCCTTAATTGCGAGCACCTCTGTCTTATCTGGACAGAAGTTTGTTTTTATTCATCCAGCTCATTACATTCTCCAAGCATTCATTCAGAGGAGACATGCTATCCTTAGCTAAAGCTGTTTTTGAAAGCATCCAAATGATCTCTCCCTGCGGTTTCATGTAAATGTTAAAAGCCATTGCGGGTAGACTGTTCTCTTCTGGGATGTCACATAACAGCTCCTTTTTTGAGGAGCCGCTCTCCCAAAGCACCACCATCTGGAACCTGTCTGAAATATATAACCAGAACCACTGTAACACATTGCCTCTGATACCCAACTCTTCCAGGTGTTCCATAAAGACACTGAGAGATCTAGAAGCACCAACAGGGACACACACCATTTGTCAGTGTTATGACAGAGATCATCCACTAAAGCAACCATAGCAGTCTCAACTCTGTATCTTGCTCTGAAGCCAGTTTGAAATGGGTAAAGGAAATATGTGACATGCAAGACTACCTGGAGGTGGAGAGACATTGCCTTCTCAGTCACAGTGCTCCAGAAAAGATTAGACACTGGTCTGTAGTTATTAAGGTCCAGGGGATGATGCCAGTAGACAAGGCTAAAAGACACAGAGAGCTCTTGTTTGCTGGTAAAAGAAGAATTATAATCCTTGTTCCAGATGGAAAAGAGTAGAAAGATCATTATCATTGCATTCTGATCAGAAAATTCCCATTGCATCATTAAACAAAATTACTTTGTGAGAACACCATAGAGATGGCCTTTTAACTCTTTCCAACCACCTTTGATATTCTTGCAAACTACTGTGAATCTTCAGTTTCACATAAAGGTGATAAATGTTACTGTTGCCAAGTGACGAGTCATATCCAAACATATCTGTCCTACTCAGAGCTTTATGTGAAACATTAATGAGATTAACATCCTGCATGTCAACCCTTGGCGCTTCATGTAGCTTTTGCAGAAAGCAGCAGATATCATTTCTTTACTAATAACATCCGACTATTCCTTTCTACACTGATACAGAGATTTGGCTTTAATGAAATTAAACTGATTGGGAGGAGGGTTCCTTTCACTACCAAGACACCAATAATTTATGTGGGTGACAGATAACAGTTGTAAAACATGGGTTTCTTGTTCCATGAAAAATGAATTGGTACTCTCTCTCCAGTTTGCAAAGGAAAGCTGTTGCTCCCACATGCATTAAAAATAAATAAATTGCAGAATCAGTTTTGCTGCTAGAGAAAATGAGAATACCGTGCAGGTCTGATGGTGATGATTATTTTTATTTTATTGGACTGACCTATGACCTCTGTGTATCACATTTCATGTAATGAGCCCAAGGTGGCCTTCCCCCAATGTCATTCTTCTAACGGTTTCTGCAATCCTTTTTTCAAAAGGTTTAAAGAACTAATGAAGTTCCTCAAAGCATATCTTCCCATTACTACAATGGAATGGAGGGAGATGTGTTACATCACAGGAATTTTCTAAGGATTGTATCACATAAAGGTGACAAACAGGTATTGAAGCAGGACCATCATCTTTGGTGGTAGTTTTTGTATCACACAACACCATGCATGCCCCATTCCTGACCTGGTAATAAATCCACTCCCGGCCATTGATGGGAAAAACCATCAATAACCCCAGATCACACCACAGTCTCATCACTCACCGTGTGAGATAAGCTTGATTCATTTATGTGCCAGCAGGCTGGCACTGAAATGATGTAAGAGGATAATGTTGTCCTGTCCTCTCACTCTTCCTCACTCCCCTGCAATGCAATTTATTGCTTTATTTTTTTCAAAGGTGTAAAGTTGCTTTTACCAAATCATATTAAAATCAGAGCAGTGGAATTGTGAGAGTGCAGAATTATGTTGCAAACTGAAAATACAGTCATGTAAAAATGGATCAACAAAGTGTTGTAGTTGCAGTATGAATGGAGATGCACAATAGCAAGGATCGCCATCCTGGTATGTTGTTGATATCCCTGATTTCCCAAATGGTTTAATGTGATAAAGTAAAGGTTATAGAAGATCCCAAAATCAACAAATTATGTGTATTTTGTCATAAATCAAAGACGCTTGGTCCTTATCTCTTATTTATGTGTTGTATGCACATTCCTTAGTGATTACCTGATTCACCAGGATAAGCATAGCTTAAATTACTTTTTTTTAAAAAAAAAAGATGAAGAAGAAAAGGAATATGTACTTTAATACTGTCTACACATCTCCAAAGTGAATAGCACTGTAGAAATGCAGAAAACTTGAATCCTCTTTCACAAAACTATAAGATGTAAGTGGACCATGTGAAGAACATAATAATTACTGCAATTCATTTGCATTGTGCTGTTTTTGATTGGGAAACAGTATCTTTAGATATTTAGAATATATTTTATAATTATAAAATATGGAATATACAGAAATGACCATGTGTATTGATCAATAGAATAATTTCCTGAAAGATTTCTGGATGGATTCTTGTTGATAATTATGCAAAATTTCTCATGCCATGGAGAGAAAATGGAGAAATGTTTATTTACACATGTAAGGATGAAATAGTTGAATATTTATATCTATATTCATGGTGGAGATTATTCTATGTGTATGCTGACATTTCTCATTACATACATTTCAGAAAAACCTTGGGAAGCCCAAGCGTTTGTTGAGATCTCTGTGTGAAACTAGATACACTTGGGAGCAATAGTAGGTAAACAAAACTTTCATTTTGCAAGATATTCTCTTCCAGAGATGCTGTAGTAAATTTTGGAATTAGATTACAAGATAGGATTTTTAAAACAATAGAAGCATACTATTGCAGACACTGACACATATACCCTTGAAACCTCTGCAATTCTCCAGACATCCATGAATAGAGGTTCCTAATTGGTAACTTACCCTTTGATTGCTTTCATCTTTACTGCATAATTATTGCATTTCCAGCCCATGCTTCTACACCCAAAATCATTAGAACTTGATATAAATTATCTGAGAAATTCAAAGTGAAGTAATCAATCTTGTATTGTGTTTCTCTCCTTAATCAGCCCTCTTGTTTTTAAATAAAAACTAGAAATGTATTTCAGTTATTATGACCAATCCTGAAATTTTCACCATTTTTTTTTCATATTATTAAACCATATCTGTCTGTTCTCCCTGGTTAGGACCCCCCCCCATCTGCTCAGTATCAGTTTGAAACCCCATCTGCATTTGTTGTCCCCACCCAATCGGCCACACTCTCCCGCCCAAGGACTCTCCCTCTTTTCAGTCCTCTTAGTTCCCTTGATTATTCCCTTTCCACGTTGATATTGGAAACACCCTCATATGACCTGCAAAGTAAATCACATCCTAGATCCCCCCTTTTAAAGAGTTGACTAGCCACTGAATCTAATTCTCAGGGAGGGGGGAGGGGTTCTGGAGGAGATGGGCACCATTCAGGTTGTGTGGAGGAGGAGATTTGCCGGTCACCAACATACCAGGGAGAAGGGCAACAGAGTTCTTGCGACCCTGGAGAAGGTAGGATGTGGCAGACTCCATGACAGACCCCCTGGACTTAAGGTCCTGCTGGTAAATGCCAGGTCCGTCAATGGAAAGACTGCTTCCATCCAGGATTTGATCCTGGATGAGGAGGCGGACCTGGCTTGCATCACTGAGACCTGGCTGGACGAGCTGGGTGGGGTAAATCTCACCCAGCTGTGCCCACTGGGTTTTGGGGTTCTGGGGGCTAGGTCTGGGGGACAGGGAAGAGGGGTGGCAGTAGTCTTTTGGCAGTCCATCGCCATGGCCAGATGTGCTGTACCTCAATCTTCTGGGTTTGAATGTGTTCACCTGAGGGTGGGAAACCCTGATAGCATGGGGATTCTGCTGGTGTACCGTCCACCCCGCAACTCATCAGTTTCCCTGCCTGAGCTAGCAGATGTGGTCTCCAATTCGGCTCTGGTCTCCCAGCACTTGATTGTGCTGGGAGACTTTAACATCCATGCAGAGACCACTTTAACAGGAGTGGCTCAGGACTTCATGGCTGCCATGATGACCATGGGGCTATCACAAGGTATATCTGGACCCACCCATCAGGCTGGTCATACACTCGACCTAGTTTTTGTTGGGGACAGTGGAATGGTCAGAGTGGAAGAGCAAAAATTATTCCATTGTCGTGGTCTGACCATCATCTGATCAGTCTTAGACTTGCTGTGACTTTTAACCTTTGCAGGGGTGGAGGACCAACTAAGATGGTCCACCCCAGGAGACTGATGGATCCAGATGGATTACTGAGGAATCTTGAGCTCTTCTTGTCATGGAATCTGGCAATCCTGTTGACACTCTGGTTGATCGCTACAACAGCGAGACATGATCGCTCCCAATTGTGCCCTCTCGTTGCGCAGAGACACACCATTTCCTTGGTTTACTGGGGAGTTGGCTGTGATGAAGCACACGAGAAGGAGACTAGAGTGCATCTGGAGGAAATCTCGGGGTGTCCCTGACCAAACACGGCTAGAGCCTCACTTAGGGCCTATCCTGCAGCTATACGGGTAGCCAGGGAGACCTTCCTGACTGCCCGTATAGCGTCTGCATCTAATAGATCTTCGGAGTTGTTTCGGGTCGTTGGGGAGCTCCTTCACCCCCTCTGGGGTGGAGGAAGCCTTTGACGACCCGACAACTCGGTGCTGCGAGTTCACACACCATTTTGCAGATAAAGTCGCTCAGATACACCTTGAGTTGGACACCAGCTTAAATACAGTGCCAGTGTAGGTGACCGAGGCATCTGCTTGTCTGGTTTTGTGGGATTCTTTCCGGTTTGTTCTTCCTGAGGATGCGGAGGGGGGTCCTTGGGGCTGTGAGGGCAACCACGTCGGCTCTGGACCCTTGCCCTTCTTGGCTAATTAACTCGGCCAGAGGTGGGTTGATTGATTGGTTTGTATTGATCATTAATACATCTCTGGAGCAAGGGATCTTTCCATCTGGGCTGAAACAGGCTGTGGTTAGACTACTCTTGAAAAAAGCCTCCCTTGACTCCCAGGTCTTGAGCAATTACAGACCAATCTCCAACCTTCCATTTTTGGGTAAGGTGCTGGAGTGGGTGGTTGCCTCTCAGATACAGGGTTTCCTGGATGGCATCAACTATCTGGATCAGTCACAGTCTGGCTTCAGGCCTGGTCATGGTACTGAGACGGCCTTGGTCGCCTTGGTGGATGACCTCCGCAGGGAACTGGACAGGGGGAGTGTGACCCTGTTGGTTCTCTTGGACATCTCAGTGGCTTTCGATACCATCGATCATGGTATCCTTCTGGGACGACTCTCCGGGATGGGTCTTGGGGGCATGGCTCTGTTGTGGCTCCGGTCCTTCCTGGAGGGTAATTCCCATATGATGAAGCTGGGTGACACCTGCTCGGACCCCTGGCCTTTGACCGGTGGGATCCTGCAAGGTTCTATTCTGTCCCCCATGTTTTTCAACATCTACATGAAACCGCTGGGAGAGGTCATCCAGAGTTTTGGAGTTCGATGCCATCTTTATGCAGATGACACGCAACACTACTACTCTTTTCCACCTAACTCCAAGGAAGCTCCTCGGGTGCTGGACGAATTCCTGGCTACTGTGGCTGTCTGGATGAGGAGGAACAAGCTGAGGATCAATCTTGACAAGACAGAGGTCCTCCTGGTCGATCGTAAACCAGATCGGGGTATAGGGTGGCAACCTGTGCTGGATGGGGTTGCACTCTCCCTGAAGTCACAGGTCCACAGTCTGGGTGTCCTCCTGGACTCATCACTTACTCTTGAAGTTCAGGTGTCAGCGGTGGCCAGGAGGGCCTTTGCACAATTAAGACTCATGTGCCAGCTGCGACCATACCTCATGAAGTCAGATCTGGCCAGGGTGGTCCATTCCTTAGTCACCTCCAGATTGGATTACTGTAATGCACTCTACATGGGGCTGCCCTTGAAAATGGCCCAGAAATTTCAATTGGTCCAACAGGCGGCAGCCAGGTTGCAAACTGGTGCTTCTTAAAGGGAACGGTCAACCCTCCTGTTCAAGGAGCTCTACTGGCTGCCGTTTATTTTCCAGTCCCAATTCAAGGTGCAGGTTCTTACCTACAAAGCCTTGAACAGTTTGGGACTCGCCTACCTGCGTTTTTGAGCTTTATTTTAACTGTTTTGTATTGATTATTTGTTATCGCTTATTGTTTATCGGTTTATTGATGTACTGTGGGCTTGGCCTCATGTAAGCCGCACCGAGTCCCTTGGGGAGATGGTAGTGGGGTACAAATAAAGTTTTATTATTATTATTATTATTATTATTATTATTATTATTATTTCTCTCTGACATGATAAGCATTTTGTTTTTATAGATTATGGGAGCATGGAGCAAATAGATGAATGCGTGTGTGTATGGCTGGGATTTTGTTAGAGATTTACAAAGATGCAAGAACAATTTCCACCTAATCATTACACTTTCTTGTGGTTGTTGTAGAGGTCAGAATTCTCTACCAACTAGGTAACACCCAAACTACTCTGCTCCCAGGCTACCTTTTAGATTGCTGGATACACGCCAATGTCATCATCCTTCAAAACCTCTGAAAGGAGAAGAGAAAATCGCTAGAGAATATCTCTGGCAGGTATTCCACTACCAGCCAGAAAATTGACTTGGAGACGCATATAGAACTACAGAATCATAAAGTTGGAAGAGCCCATAGGGACCAACCATTCCAACACTCGGCCATCAAGCCTGTTGAAATATCTTCAGAGAAGGAAACTCCACCACACTTTGAGGTAGCACATTACACATAAAAGGTTATTTTTGGTGTGTGAGCAGGGTGGAAAAGAGTTGGAATATAGTTTGGTGGCATGTTATACAATATATCCTGCTGAGTGTGTTACATGGCAAGATATAAGGTGCAGAAATCAACTTCGTACTTGTCCCTTAGTGAAAATATAGAAATGAAACTTGTGTGTTAATATGACCCTATATTATTTTGCTTATCACCTCTAAGAAACATAAATATGGAGTCACTTTTTTCCTTTTTACATGTGTGTTTGTATATTTGTATAAGGCTCTCTGAAGAAATAACCAAGCTTCATAATCTGATAATAAACTGGGTGAAGCAGAATAAACTGTACAATAATCTGTCAGTTTCTGTTTGCCTCAGTTCCTCAATGTTCAATCTTAAATCTAATTCATGCTGCACTTTGAAAATGCAGATGAAAAGCTTTGTGCATTTTATGTATATTTTACTAATGTGTGCTGTATACAATCTTACTCTCTGTGTGTGTGTGTGTGTTACAACTGTGCAAAATTATGATTAGTCCTCCTAAGTCAGATCAAATTCATTAAATTCTTACTTATAATATGATATCTGACACTTGTGTGTGTCCTGTGCCAAAAACTTAAGAGTTAAACTTACCCAATACTTTTTATTTGAATTTTATAAACCTCAGAAGCCTCTCAAATTCAGTTTCATTTTCAGCACTAGCAAGCAAAGCAAAGCCAAAAAGGCTATTATTCCTTTCTATATTAATGGCCTCTCAGCATTACGAGAGGGAAGCAGCAGGGAGATAGCAGAGTTTGCTGAGAAAGGGACTTAGAAAGCACAGAAATCTAGGAAATGTAGATTGGGAATGTGAGGAATCCTATGTCAGAGAATTCAAAAGGCCCTACCCTAAACTACATTTCCCAGAATTCTGCTCAGCATCAGAAAGCCCCAATCAGGATAGAGGAAAGATTTGTCCCTTCGTAGCAGCAGCTAGCCAGAGTTTCAATGAATTATTGAGTCTGCAAAGAGGAGGACTGACTGATACTTCTAGTAAGTAAATCTCTGTGCTGGGCTGGGAAGAAATCCCTTAATGGAAGTTCTATTGGTTAATATGAGAAACATTCAATGAGGTAGCTTTTTTAAAAGTCCCTAAAATCAATAGATGTATTGTTATAGTTATGATACGAAACATGTGAAATAATTAATGGTGGGGTGGTAGGAGAGCGAGTAAAAAAAAGTGACCTACCATTTGTAATTTATTTGTTTAAATGATTGATTTGCATAAAGTAAGCATCATTTCTCAATGGAGAGGTTCATATTTGAAAGAAAAAAACAAACAAAATGATTTTGAGAGAAAGCAGTAAAACCTTTATGACATAGGTTAAGGACAGGATTTTACAGTACATTCTACCCTTAAATTCAATTTAAGAAAGATTCTAGTTCATATTACTGTTTGATTAATGATTAATATGTGTAGGAGCTCAGATATTAAAAGTTAAATTTCCTTCAAAGACCAATGGAAATAACTGACCTTTGATATTTTTGTCTTATCCCTTTGTTTAAGGAACATGAAGCAGCATTTTGCCTCACATAAATCCTGCGGGATCAGCCAGGCTGAAAGAACAGAAAAGAAAAAGATTATGTGTCCAAAGTCACTCAGCAGACTCCACTACCAAGGGCTGTTTTGAACTTGGGTTTCCTCACAGTCAAATACAACCCTTTAATCCCTGCACTATACTAGTCCTCTTGGATTTGTACTGACCTGAGGTGAGCAAACAGACTGCTAGAATTGTTCTGAGAGCTGTTTCTAAGATTCTAAATGTACACATCTGAGGTTTCTATTTTAAGATGAGATAAAACTCCATATAGAATGGGTCATATGAATATCATAAACTGAGTTGACCAAAGACACCGTATTGCCTACTCCAAATCAAACAAGATAGACCCCAAAGACCAAGCATGTTATTTTCAGACCTGACACAGAAAACCCTTCCCTTACAATATCAATAACTAATTGATTTTTTTTTTGCAGTTTCCATAACTGGGTACCTAAGGCGTTCACCTCCCTTTGTGCAATAGGAGAGTCATAATAAAAATGTGTTTACAACTTTAACAGCTGTAAAAGGGAAATATGCACACATTTACAGAGAAATAACGATATGACTTATTCTTTGTATACTTTTTCAGAGAACAGGTTTTGCAAAGAATTTGTACATGTCCATCATCCTCTTCACAAGTTAGTATAAAGTTGGTTCAAATAGGGCCAAGTTGCATTTGCAGACTGCTGAAGGCAAGGTAAGGCAAGCCAAGGAAAGGCACACTGCATCTGCTCAGGTAAATTTGTCCTTTCCTGGAAATTAGGTGATCTCCTTAAAATGAAGAATATGATATAGACATCACACACACACACACACACATGGATTGTGCATGAATCCATTTTCAAAAATGATCTTCAGCTAGTTTGGCTGGTTCGGACACCTGTAATAGCATGGGCTACGCTGCCATTTTCTTTCCACCTCAACAGAACAGTGGCTGCCGAAAAACAGCTGCTTTCAGTTTCTTTTGGCTACATGTGGAGTGTGGGGAGGGAGACAGACACTAAAAGGGAAAGGATTTCAGAAAGTTTGGTTTCTTAAGCCCTTACCTTAAACCCTGGTCTCCTTGAAAGACAGAAAAGAAAGGATCACAGCAAGGGTGGTTTTTAAAAGTTTGATGCCCTAAAAATCACATAAATGTGACAGATCTTCCCAGATCTTTTGGTTGCTGAGCTGACATGGCTTTTGTCCATTAGCCTCCCCCCCCTTCCAGCTTCATTTTTAAATCATTTGTTGTATTTAATTTATAAGATTTATATATATGAACAGATATTAAGAAGCAGGGAGTGCCCACACGAAACTTAAGAATTGAAACACTCAACCAATATTTTTGTTTAAATTCTGTAATCCTTAGAAGCTTCCCAAAGTCAGTTTTAGCACAAGCAAGTGAGGTAAAGCCAAAGAGGCCCCATTCCTCTTTAAATTAAGAAGAGACAGGGTGCCTCTTGTCATGAGGAAAGCAGTTGGGCAGGACAAGCTAAGTGAGCTGGGAAAAAGACTGAGAGAGCATGGAATTCAAAAGGGCTTATCTTAAGCTACATTTCCCAGAATTTTGCTCACCACCACAAAGGCCCAATGAGGATAGGGGAGAGATTTATCCCTCTTACCAACAGCCAGAGTTCCAATAAATTATTGAATTTGCAAAGAGGACTGATTCTGCAATACTTGCAAATAAATCTGGGTTGGACTAGGAGGAAATCCCTAAATTGAAGTTATATAAGTTAATATGTTGTGTTGTGTGTCATATAGAGAGATAGACTTTCTAAGAGATAGCTGTTGTGGTTTTTTTTAAAAAAACGTTTTATCAAAACGTTTTTAAAAGTCTGAAAAATCATTAGATGTATGAATCTTCCTGAAACTTGGGGTGAATGACCCCCTGTTATCTTGTGTCATTGTATAAAAAAAATCAAGGAGACAGCTCTTTTAGTTTTTTTTAAATAAAAAGTTTGTTTATGAAAACTTTGAAAAATCTCTTATAATCTATAGATTTGTGAAATGTTATGAAACTTGATGGGTTAACAGTGGTAAATGTGTTCTATAATTGTAGTAAGTGTCATGCCAATCTCTTTAACAATGAGGGAGAAAAGAGTCCCAGAAATTTCCCCACTGGCACAATTACTTAAGAAAAAGTAACAAAATAAGTAGTTAACTTGTTATAGTTATGATACGCACCATGTCCAATTATAGAAATGCTTTAGAAACTATTCCCCACCCCCTAATTTTATAATAAGTATTCAAATATTTTTCCATCGATCCCATATATATATATAGAGAGAGAGAGAGAGAAAGAGAGAGAGATTGTGAGATGATTCAATTCATAGTTCAAAGATCTTGAAAAGAAAACTCAATATATTCCAAACCAATGTATTGCACTATCAAATAGCATTCACAATCAAGGGCTCTTCCTAATATTTAGATAAAATGTCTGTCTGGTAACCTGAATCCACAAATCTGTGTTCTAGTCTCTGGAGCAGCAGAAAAAAACTCAGTCCTTCTTTTATATGAAGTTATTCAGATGTTTAAATAGAGATACCATATCACCTCTCTCATACCACTTATACTAGTTTAACAAATCAAAACGCTCTAAATCATTCTTCATATTGATTGGTTTCTAGATTTTAATCATCACAAATTGAACACATTCTAGTTTGTCAGTATCTTTAAAAAAAACAAACACCTGATATGACAATGTTCTATGGGTGAGACCTGACTAAAATGAAATGGTATTATTACTTGCCTCAATCTGGACAATATATACCTGTTGATTCAGATTAAAATTCTATACATCCTTTTTACACATTCTTTTTATAAACTGAGGTGTCACCCATCAAGTATTTCTGTGTTTGGGGGGGGGGGGAGGAGGGGGTCTGTCAAAATTCTCTACCTTGACAGAAATAATAGTGCACAGGGTTGTACTCACTACACTGGTCAACACACATTTTGGTGTCTCAAATATTAGACCTATTTACGGGTAAATTTGACTGGCTGAATCAAAAATTGGCACGGGTTACCTCATATCAGCTGTAGTTTTGAGATATAGAGCATATGCCATGTATACTTGTCTCACCCAAAGGAAATCATGATAACCATATCTAAGAAACTAGATCAAATGCAGCCTATCCAATGGAATTTCCTGAATCAGCACAAGTAAACCGTGGAGCAAGCCTAAAATTCAAGAGAGACCAAGAAGATTTTTTAAAAAATTGGGCTGTGTTTATACATAGAAACATAGTCTTAAAGGTTAGGAAGGGGCTTCATGGCCATTCACTATGACTTATTGCTCAATGAAGAATCTCCAGCTAACACGTCCCCAGCATAAAATTGATCAGTTTATTTTTTAAAAGATGTCCAGACAAAGAGACCCCACTACATCTCTAGGCAATTGGACTCGTTGCCAAAACACTTTTACTGTCAATACATTTTTTAATGTTCAGTCAAAATTTACTCTTTTGTAATTTCAAACCATTAGACTTGTGACTTTATCCCATTAGTAGGGGAAAAGTGGAGGGAACTGCCTTACTCCATCCCCTCCCATCTTTACGTGCCTTCTGGGATGGCCAGCCATTCCATGTCCTTACTGTGTTGATGCCCATCCTTTCCCCACTTTCTCTTACTTTTCTCTGTTTGGAGTCAGGTTACACCCAACTCCTCGTTTAGGGTTCTATTTCCATGCACTGCAGAAGCACATTGAGTCCCACCAGAAGTGTCCTCATATCATGTGATGGCCTCTGTGGGATTCAAATTTTAAAGTGTGTAGAATCAGGAACAATTATACACGTGATGAGGTCCTTAGTAATACATTCTGGTACAGCAGATAACAGGCCTGTATCTCTTCTCTGGGGCATTTTTGGGGGCATTTAAAAGGTGAAAGCATGCCATCACTCAGTCTTCTGTTCACCAACATGAAGATGTACAGCTCCTTCAATCTTTCTTAATATGTTGTGTTCTCAAAATCTATTTTCCTTGTTGCCCATCTCATTTCAATTTGTCAATATCATTTTAATACTGAACTGCCACATCTTTTGTTACTGGGTTCAGCTCTGTGTATCTTATCATTTTGTAGTCTAGATAGTTGAGACAGAAAGAAGCTACACCCCTACAACAAATCTCTTTAATTTGATTGCAACCCTATGTCTACTAACAAGAGATGTAACTTTAGCCATTTGTTCTGCTATGAAAAATACTTTGTAAACTTCAGAGATTTGGAAGACAATAATAAGCAGTGAACATATTCTTCATGAAAACTGTATGTGTGAGAGAACATGTATGTCTCTCTCACACACACCAAAAGTAGGATTATTTTATATGCAGACAAATGCCATTACCCCAATACAAAAAATGCACTTTATACACAGCAAGTTCTCCTAAATTCAAGATTCTCCTTTTCAGAACTTTCCGAACACAAAAAATACATATTTGACATTTTTCTTCAAATATTATTTCCATCCCTATCACAAACTTCCTTTATTTCATGTGCATGAGGGAAAGTGCTCAAATAGCAACCTCAACTACATTAATCCACTGGTTTATTTACTCAGAAGAGGATTTCCGTCTAAATCCAATTTGTGAATTTTACAGAGCTCTGCACAATTTAAGTTCTTGTCCTGACCACAATGGCATAGTCAAGAAGTGAGAGGCAGAAATATTATATTGCAGTATAAATAAATAATAATGCTAAACTCAAAGAAGAAAATGAGAATGATAGCCTAGTATTTTGCATTTAGTACACATAACCATTGGCATTGTAGAATCTATTGATGTATGAAAGATAAATTGCATTTTAAAGTTGATGTTTTTAATGGGTGATTTAGGTGGCATTCATATATACTTTAAATAAAGCTGAAAATAAAAGTGCAAATAGATGACCATAGGCAGGAATTACTTTATCTAAGACTAAAACCTACTCTTTTAAAGAAAATGTTATAAAGAGGATTCTTCTGTGGTGAAAGTCCAGATGAGATAAAAAACATAGATCTGGTATTGGAAAGCTTTAATCACTTCAGTTGGGTTTTCTTGAGAGAATTTCCTAGACTATTGTACCCCAAAACAATTTTCAGTTTTAAATATCTGCCACAAAGGGTGCCTCTATGTTGTAGCATCAATGCAGTTCAACACCACTTTAACTGCCATGGTTCAGTGCTATGGGTTAACGGGAGTTGTAGTGTTACAAGGTCTTGAGTCTCTCTGCCAAAGAATGCTGAGATCTCATCAAACTAGGACTCCTATGATTCCATAGCTTCAAGCCATAACAGTTAAAGTGGTGTCAAACTATATTAATTGTACTGTCATGCACTCTCTCATGACAGTTGTACAAGACCACACAATTTAGTTATATAATAGGTAGAAGTGGACAAAATTGATTATTTTTTTATCCATGGCACACTTGCAAGCTTATATTCATAAGTCTGTTACGTTACAGTATACTGTCAGAACACAGGTATGAATTCATAGAGGTGTTGATTATACATATTTCTTTACAATTGTGTGTCTTAGGATGTAATAAGTATTATTTCCTTACAGTACAAAGTGAGACTAGGTGGGAAAACTGAAGGTATTTCCAAAAAGTAGATATTGCAGAGGATCACAATAATCTTTCCTTTGATTTTACTGAATCAGGGGATTATTATATTTCTGATTGAAACAGAACAAAAATTTTAACAGGGATCTCAGGGGAGGGAAGATTGACAAACCACAACAGGACTGAACTTTCAGGAGTAAAACTAATGAGATTATTTGGCTAAAATCTGGCTGAAATCTGTGACTCTGAGAAAAATAGAGTGAGGACGGGGACAGGGGGAGGGGATTGGATACTTTGTATAAGCAACGAGTTCCAGGCTTTAGCTGTTTCTGCAAAAAGTATGTTTTATTTAATTTTATTTCATTTATATACCATCTTTCTGTCAACATGAGACTCAAGGGGGCACAGAACTCAGATGAAAACAAATTACAGTTAAAAACAATAAAGACAGTAAACATAAAAGGCATTAAACAAACTCATAAATACAGCACTAAAACAAATTGTTTTTTTAAAGCTTTGGTATAAGGATAAAAGTTAAGAATCTTCCTTAGTAAATTATTCTTGTGCATCAACCATTTAATAGTCAAATACTCATCTAAATCAAAGAAGGAGAATAGAAAGGTCCAAGCTAGGTTCCATTGGAAGATTCACAGTTTATAGACATTGCGTGAGAAGGCTCTTTCATGTATCTTCAACAAGCACAATAGTAAAATTTATGGAGACAAAAAAATGTCCCCCAGGGAACTCAAAATCTAGGCAAAATCAGGAAAAAAGATATAGTGTTTATAGAAAGAGATATAGTCTGGAATCATATTGTATGGGGCTTTTACTGGCCTGGAAACAGGCCCACAGTTTGATCACTTCAGATGAGGATCAGTCCAGGAGATGATTCATGTAGTGTGACGCAAGGCCACCATAACGTCCTTGGCCCATAGTATTCCAAATCTGGGGAAAGTCTGAATTTTGCCCCATAATTTGGGTTTTCCCTCAATTTTAGGACCTTTGGGGATGATTGGATCAGTTCTCAAATAGATTTGGCTGACTTTGTATCTACTGTCACCTTGTGTTTCTTGGTCTTGGTCAGCCTGGGGATATGAGATAGCAGCCCACCTCTGCTCCCCATGTCATTCTGGAGACAACAACATGGGGAACACTGGAAAGGGAGGAAGGAGAGGAAGGGTTTTATAATCCTTCCTCTCCCCCATCACCCTGTTACCCTGGCAGACGTCACAGCAAACAAGGTAGAACAGGAAGGACCCATCAGGCCCATAGCCAGGATTTTGATTTGGGGAGGGGGCTGAGTTTGATTCAGGGGGGTGAGTTTTATTTTTTGGGGGGGGGGGCTCAGGATATACCCTAGCAAACCTTTTGTATCATTATCCCAATACCTCCATGCATATGGGATATATTGAGCATGGTGATCAGATCATGATATGAATAAACATAGCAGTTTAAATAATGTACCAGTAAGGCCTTCTCGTGGGCCGCCCTGAGAATTTCTGGGGGGGGGAGGGGTGGCTATGGGCCTGGACTCATGTCATGGCTGTATCTGGGTAATGGGGGACAGTTAGGCTGCTTGCTGCTGGGAGATGGGCAGCAGCTGGGGAAGTATGCTTTGGGCAAATATAGATCTGCTTGGAAAGCTTATTATAGAGGAAGCAGTAAGGACCCTTTGTTCAAAGTTAATTTAGCTTTAGATCTTTAATGTGGTATATATGGTTTTGAAATGGAGAAAAAATATCTGCACTTCAGACTGGCCCTCTAACACAAAGGAATCGAGAGTATAGCTGAATGCCCTGTAGATTTTCCTGAGAGACACTATTTGGTGCTTGACTTAATAAGAAGATAGATAGTAAAGTCTGATTTAATCACTCTGCCCAAGAGAGAATTTACTATTTGACTTAACAATTATTATTTGACTTAATCATCACTCACTTGAGGGGATCTCCATATCAATATGGCTGTTGCTAGTTGCAGAATGTTCAGCTCTAGCTAAATCTCTGAGATATTCATGCCTAATGCCCAATTGACTGCTTTCTACATCCTGGTCCTATTCAACACGGAATAGGTAATAAAAGAATTACTATATATTTCAATGATTTACCCTTGATGCTCTCTGAGTAACTAGGGAGAGTTTTTTTTCTTTTCAACTGCAGATTTAACCTTTCTCTGTCCTGGGGCAGATACAATTTGAATTCAACTTGTAATTTCTAGCTAGAGAGTGGTTACACAGACAAGTCTTGCCAGTGGTGTTCTATAATATAGACTACTTGGTGACAATTCTGTTCTACATAAAAATAGAACATTGGAAGAAGAAAACAGAAATTGTGTGAGAGGAGAATATGGATACACAGGAAGAAGTAGTTAAAAGTTATGAAATCCTTTATAAAATTATAAAATGCTCAGATATTTCCCAGAATCCTTGAACAATGTGGAGTATCCCTGGGTTAAACTGGATCTCCTCCTCCATTAGGAATGCAATTCTTCATTATTTTTTCAAATGAAGTTGTGATTTATTTCCTGATGTAGGAAAGTCATCAGAAAGTGTAGCTTTTGAGAGGCATTCAAAGTTTATGATTAATTCTGTACAAAATGCATACATTGTTTCTTTGTACAAATGTCATGTTTTTCTATACAGGAAAAGGGAAGTCTGCACAGATAATATTTCTGCATTAGAAATTCTGTTTCTTCAGGCAATCCATATTCACATTTTGTGTAGATGATGTCCTTAACTGCAAATTCCCTGTATCACAAATTCCCTGTATCAGAGTTTCCCAATATTCATAAAAAAATTTTTTCAAATATCCATAAAGACTTCTTTATTTTGTATATGTTGATCTAAAATTAGTTAGAGTTCAGTGATAGCTTTGGTTTTTAGCACAATTCTCTGCTTCATAACGAGAAAATGCCACTGCCCCCTTAAAGGACAGAGGGCTTAGGAATCTTACAAGATATTTAATAAAAGGACCAATAAGTGCAATGACTAGATGAAGTTGCTATTCCATAGCATTCTCACAACATGGAATAGTAGCTATGTATCAACATTATGACTCTCCTCATTACACTGCCACTGGCATCATGTGACTGTGGTAACTCAGCAGTGTGGGTCTGCTCTTCTGGCTGGGTGGCATCACTTTGTCCTCAAGTTGCGCTGCTTCCTCCCACCTTTGTTTTTATGTTGCAATCACAAAGGGAGAAGACAGTATGCTGCCACAGAAGCACCCAGGTTTCATTGCATCAGGTAAATCCCAGGACCATGGTGTAATCAGGGGCTATTGATGGGCTTTGATGGGCCAATAAAGGATATCACATCATACTTCTGTTCAGGTTTCGACCTCCATGCAATAAATTCCCTAGCCTGTAAAGATGGAGCAGCATTTTTTGGATATTCTGTCTGAACTTCAGCTGCATTACAACCAGAAAATGATCAAGTGCAGTTTCATCTAAATTCTGTGGGAAACCGCAATTATCATATCTCTACCTAGTACCTACCTATCACTCAACTGTCAAACTTTTTTGAAAAGGGGAGAGAAATAAAATGCATAGGAACAACAACATTGGGACATGATAAATGTTTTATTTACATCCAAATGTAACAGTACTTATTCCTTATGACCCAAGGTGAAATAATAATCTTATTTATTTGTTTGCTTCATTTCTACCTCACCTTTCTCACCCCTACAGGTGTACTCAAGGTGACTTACAACTCTGACAAAATTCAGTGCTACATTAAAACATAATTATAAAACCTATTCGATAAACTAAACAATTAAAACAGTTCAGTGATAAAAGCACAGAGAATAATAATACATTAAAATATATAAAGTGTATATTCCATTCATCTATAACCCTTGCTCACAATCCTTATTCAAACTGTTCCAAAACTGTAATGTGTGTACAAAGCCATGTCTTTATCTTTTTTCCTGAAAATCTGAAGTGATGCCTGTCTCATGTCACTGGGGAGAGAGTTCCACAAATGGGGGCCCACCATTGAGAAGGCCCTGTCTTTTATCCCCACCAATCACACTTGTGATGGGGTGGAATGAAGAGCAGGGCCTCCCCAGCCGATCTTAAAGCTGTTGTTGACTCATAGGAGGAGAGATGTTTTGACAGGTCAGTTGGACTAGAACCATTTAGTTAATTGCTATGTGTGCTTAATCATGCTTAGAGCTTTCTACAGAAGTGAAAATTTAGTATCTAGTTATTAAACATAAGATACATGTTTAAAATTTGTGATTAAAACTGGTTCAGTTTAAGTGTATCCACCTTCCAGCTTACTTTGCTCAAGATGTAGTAAACTACTAAGAATCTTACCTCTACTTTTTAGTGTGAATTATACTGCAAAGCTTTCATAAGTCACATTTAACAAACTGTTAAAATATTGAAGGTAAGGCGGAGGAGAAATCAAATTTGACGTTGCACTGGAAACAAAGACAAATACAAAAAAGTACACCATTCATGAAATATAGCCCTCTCAGCAACTTATGCTTGTGATAGATAAAACTTATATACTGATTTGCTATTTCTGTTACTGTAAAGTATTTCCCCTTTTAAAGAACAGATTTATCTGATTCCACTACCAATACTCTGGGACAAGTATCATTGCTTCTTTATGTAGTTTTCTACCTTCCCCCCTTTATAAATGGATCCTATTTTAAAATAACATGTACAGCAAATAAAGGACTTTACATTTTACCCTCTGATCTGCTTTTAGTAAACTCCAGTTCTTTCCATTAATCCATTAATTCTTTTAAGACCAGTTTGTGCCATTTAGAGCTTGACCTGAAATACTTCATTTCAAACCCCATCTTTTTTCAAAAAAAACAAAACAAAGATGTTGTTTTCCAGTATGGGTGTCTAATCTTCTATCAGTGCTCTTAACATCCAAGCATTATATATGTCTTGACTGGCTGCCTCCTTTAAAAAAAAGAAAAAGAAAGAAAGAAATGACCTCTTCTCCATACCCGTGGGGGGATCTTGTGAATCTGAAGCGTACAAGCATTAGAAATTCAGCCCATTACTTTCAATATTGCTTTTCAGAGGTGAACATTAATATCCTGTGAATAAAATAAATGAAGTCTCTTATTCTCCAGTTCAGTACTTAATGCTGTTTTTAAAAATTAAATAACTTTCACACATGTGGTTCTGCTGCACTTACAAAAATACCAACTCTGGTGGAGGCATAGTATATCATTCTAAATGAGAAAACATAAAAAGCTACCTGTAACATTAAGAACATTACTAAACAAGAAGGATTGTTCATAGTTCTTTTAAAGAGCCATGAATTTTAATCTATATCTCCATATCAGTAAAGAGAAATTATAGAATGGATAAATTCATGCCGTCTTTTATCAGGGGCGAAAAGGAGCAGTGTTAGATGGCCATACATCTTCGGGAGTTGCTGGCAGTCTCATTAGTGTGCTGTGATATCCATTATATAGAACATCATAAAGATGAAAGCTATTAAATGAGAAAGTCATTCCAAATTCTATCAGAGAAAAGCAACTTTGATTTATTATTCAAATTGATATAAGTACAATGAAGGGTGAGCCACACTGGTGATGCAGAAGGAGAAGGGAGAGAAGGTATCAAACCAGAACTCAAGCAGTTGACTTGATCGACAAGAACATTGGTGCCTCTGTCCAAGTGTCTCTATATCATTAGCACAGTGCCTGGCTCTGGCTGGTGATATATGCTTTCACAAAAAGAGAGAGAGAGAGAATATGTGAGCAGACCTCTTTCAATGCAAAAGTTTGGCAATAAATTCCATTGTAAGGCAATCTCTATGCAAAAGTTCTATTTTTATAGGCTAGAAGAACACAGACCATTCAGGGAGGTTAAATATTGCCCAAGAACATCATCTTTAATATAAGTAGGTCACAGCAGATAGTTCTTTCATACTCTCATTGCAGTTTCTTCTATTCCACTTAAGTGAGCAAAGTATGTTTGATATAGACCTCTGTTCTTTTCAGCCTGGAGCTCTTTTGCTAGAAGCAGTAATTCATCCCTAGTAACTAGGTACCTCTTCAGATGCAGGCTTCTCCCCATTTCTATACACCTTATAAGAACATTTTAAAGATTGAGTCCTATGGAACCGATCAAATGATGCAATTTTCACCACGGGAAAAGAAAATGAAGGAAAACTGCCATTTCTAGATGTCCTAGTCAATCACAAACCAAATCAACAAGTGGGCCACATAGTTTATAGAAAGCCTACACACACAGATAGATACCTCCAGAAAAACTCCAACCATCACTCAGGTCAAAAAAAGAAGCACAATTAAAGCCGTGGCAGACTGTGCAAAAAGAATTTGCGAACCTCACCTCTTCTATGGTGAACCGAACCACCTAAACTGGGCTCTACAGGCCAATGGATACTCCACCAAAGAGCTGCAATACAAAGACCAAGCCACGAGAATAAAGACAAAGATCCACCTAGAGGAAAAGTGTTCTTACCATATTTCAAGGCAACCACTGACCTCATAGGGAAGCTGAGGAAGAAATACAACCCACAAACTATCTAGAGACCCATTAAGAAAAGTCAACAAATGCTATGTTCAGCAAAAGACAAGAGGGATCCTCTCACCTCTAGTGGACTTTATCGTATACCATGCAGCCATGGACAAGTCTACATAGGGTTCATCAAATGCAGCATTGCCCAAACACAAATCAAGGAACATGAAAGACACTTCAGATTAATTTAACCAGAGAAGTCAGCCATAGCAGAACACTTGATGAACCATCCTGGACACAGCATATTATTTGTGAACACAGAAATGTTGGACCACTCTAACAATCACTATGTCAGACTACACAGAGAAGCCATTGAAATCAAGAAGCTGTGGAAATTTCAACAGAAAGGAGGAAACCATGAAAATGAACAAAATCAGGTTACCAGTATTTTAAAAAACCCTCTAAAATCAGGACAGTAAATAAAGAACATCATTCAGAAAACAGGGGAAATCCAGACAGGAAACAATCAGGGCCAGCTAATACCTCCCAACAAAGGATTTCCGCAGGCAGGAAGCAGCCAGTCTTTGAAGCCGCCAGGCTATTCAATTCTAATCAAGGTGGCCAATTGCAATATTCACATTTGCCTCTAACAGACAAGAGTTCTTTCTCTCACCCTGAACATTCCACAGATATATATTCTCCACTTGTCTAGTTTCCAACACCTCTGAGGATGCCTGCCATAGATGTGAGCAAAACATCAGAAGAGAATACTTCTGGAACAGGAACATATAACCCAGAAAACTCGCAGCAACCCCCTCTTGTTTTTTTTAATGTTAAGTTAAAAACTGTTTACATTTCCCAAAAATCAGTGGACTGGTGAAATGTTCCAAAACTTGGCAAACTTAGAGTGAAAAAATATGGCCTACAAGTGAGGTGAGTTTCATGCAGATAGGACTAAAATTTTACCAAGAAACAAGCCTCTAAACTTTCCCCATTGGCACATGGATCTTATTGATATGAAAATGGATCCCTCCTTTGGATTTTAGGGAATTTTTGGTAAACTAAATAAGGGTCAGCTGAAAATGGGACCAAAAATGGCATTGCCAAGTCGCCTTAGTAAATTAGCCTACCAGAACCTAGCAACGCACTTGAGCAATTACTTGGCAGCCCCTTTTCTGAATTCTTTACTGCACTTCAACAGGAGTGGGTATCTACAATAAACTCCATGTTTTGCAGAACTGATTTCACCCTGGATCTGTGATATATTTGAATCTGCAACAGCACATTTTATTGATTAATTCACTTTACTGTGACTTTTTTTTTCAAATGCTGTATCCCCTGCAATGCATGCTGCTGCATTCATTTTCAGTGTGCATTTTAAGCCCACCATAGCTTACATTTGTCTTGCAAGCTGTCAGTGCACCTGGGACCTGGGTCTTAGACAATATAAAAACCTAATTTAAAAGTAGACCAAAGACTTGTCTGTACTTGAACAAAGTCCAACACTTTGGACTAATTCCAAATTAACTACTGAGTATTGTGGAATAAGTTTGTTTGTGTTTTCTTTTAGATTGACTTTGCCCCACATTGGACAAAGCTTGTGGATATTCTTCAGTTTACTGGAAACAGTGGAATATTCTGTAACTTTGGGGCAGCCTAGCAATGAGATTGGGTTTGACTGGAAGTACTTGGCACAAGAAAAGGTGCTAAGTTGTATCCATGTCACCACTGTTACCACTCCTAGCCAGCCACAAAGTTACATGTGACAGTCTGTCTATTGTGGACACATCAGCTGATGTCAAAATAGGTTGTTTGGACAACCATCAAGAAGGAGGGGGTGCTATCCCCTCCTTCTTCGTGCTCAAGTAAGCACTCTGTTCTGATGTCATTACAAGTGCCCATAATGTCTAGGAGCTTGGATGAAACTCCATGACCAGCTAGGAGAAGTGGTGGTGGTGATACAGGGCAGAAATGAACCTGTAAAGATAGTTTTAGATTGTAAGCCAACTATCCCATCATTACACATTTCAAAATTATGAAATGCACCCATCAACTCAACAGAAAATAAATAGTTTTACTGGTAGAATTGAAGGAAAAAAGGATAAGGAAATGGAAGAAATTATTAATGGAGGATTATGCCAGATAGTTACAGTAAAATCGGGTACTCCAAGTTAAAAAAAAAAGTTGTCCCACTGATATCAGCACAGCAATTTTTTTTACTCAAAGTGAAGTGTGTGCTTAAAATACCTTTATGATCTGAGGTCATAAATTGGACATGAAATTTGGAATGATTATCTTTGTTTAAACAGTTGATTGTTACTCAAAAAACATTAGCTGCATTTTTATGCTGATGGCGAAAGGCTTTATGGAGATAATTAAAGAGGCTTCAATTTTCATTATACCCTTAAGCATCCTCTCTCTCTGAGATCCAGATTAGATTTAATAGAGCTATTTGCATGCACATTTGATTGATTTGAAGTTTTAAACTTGAAAACCAATTGCCATTGTTAGAAGTTATTGACGCCCCTGCCAGATCCTCAATGAACTCCACAGGAAATCTTTGGTTCAAAAATGTAGGGCTGCAGCTTGTGGTGATGCTTGAGGACTGATCAACACCCTTTCCCCTTTCTGTCTCATTTTTACTGACCTATTGAAATACTGTTAGCATTCTAACAAGGCCATTTTGTTGAGCTTTAAAGCTGAATCAATAGTTTTACTAGTGTACTATACAAAGATTGACTCAACACAGGCAGCTCTAAAGGGATTTTCATTGAGCTTATGAAGGCTAGACTTTACAGGGAATCAGCCATTCTCAAAATCAAATGCAAAGCAACCTGATGGATTTGCAATTACAGCATTGACCCAACTTATGACCTACCAACTTAGACACATATATTGTGATTTCCCAGGTTCTTGACATCACCTCCATATTTTTCCAGTCCAGGCAAACCAATTTGATTGAATTTTCATGTGTGTTGGAAGTCTCAGTCAATTTTGGCTAAAACCAAAATAATCTTGATGAAAAGCAAAAAGTCCTTATAAAAATTTTGTGGGTCATGAAATTTTAGAGAAAATTTGCATTTTTTTCAGACTGGTAAAATGCACAAAGTTATAAAATGTGATGACTATCATTACATTCACTATTTAATGCAGTGGAAGGACAGTTGTTTGCATCTTTAGGATCAATCTGTATTCTTGTGTCTTCTCTATCTTTTTGTGCTTAACTTCTTGAAGAAAAAATCATTTTACATGCAGAAATGTCAAACACATTGCAGTGGGGGGAAATGTTTGTTGCCTCAGTCTTGCTAGAGGCAAGATCTCTTATGGGGGTTGGAAAATCTTTGACAAGATGTTTCATCATGTCAAGAAAGCCTGTTTCAATCAAAATTGAGACAACTATGAGGTTTCCCTTCCCCACATCAAGCATATACAGATCTTTCATAAATAATACTATTCTCTCACTCTCATTCTCTCACACTATTTCAGGATATAACCTCCAAAGGTTCGATTTTTCACCCTTTTATTCATATATCTTGTACATAGGAGGCTCCTTCAACAAATTGGCTATCTTTTCCCACCAGCAGTGGAACTAATGCATGTTTTAGATGTGGTCTGTTTCAAAAGTAGTTGACTGTAATTTATGCTTCCTGATAGGCTCTTTCTAGCGTCATATTTTTGTGTAGAAAATTCTGTAATTAGATACCGATGCGGTGCAAAATTTGCAAATGGGATTTTTGCACAGAAAACAGCTTTTGTATATAGACACTACTGTTTATGTTTGTGTTGTTTATATGTTTTTGGTTTTTCTCTTCAAATAAACTATTTATACATTTTGGACAAAATAAGGCCAGATTTGTGACTAGATTTTGGAAACCATGCAGCTTTCTAAGGTTTTCTCATAGCAAAAGAATAAATACCAAAATCACTTCTTGCTTCCTTTGAAAAGAGAATTAGGGACAAATTAAGTCGCTAGGTGGCATAATCACTATGAGTATCAGTTCTCCTGAATGTCTACTGTTCACATTTTCTGCCCAGAAAAATATTGCTAATTAATTATATTAATTGATTGGCATATCATATTCTGTTGAGGAAGAACAATTCCTGGCCTCCACCCATAGGTTCTCTTTTTACTCCCATTATATACTATCTGAACACTGTCAAAATATATTCGTCATTTCTATTGGATGTGAATGGATAGACTAATTAGGGCACACCTTTATTTATCTCTCTCTTTTTCCTTCTTTTTTTCTGTTAACACTACTTTGCTCTTTAAAAGGCTGAAATGATATGTTTCTACATATGGCCATTTTCCACATTATATGCTGAGAAACCATTGAATGTCAGTGTATGAATTTAACAGGTGAAATAATATGCAATTCTGCCTGTGTGGATCACCTGGTCAGTAATTACTATTACTTGATAATTTCCAAGGATTGTTTTACATGGAGGAAAAAGTGGGGCTTGGAAATTTATGGATGAAGTTTTATTCTCTGATTCTGCAGCCCCTTTCTCTAATTAGAACAAGTCAAATAGACTCTACACATGCTTTATATATTTTTAACTTGATTATTGCTTTTTAATATTCTGTGGCTGAGTACTTTGCCTAAAAGCTGGAAACAGACGTATCACAAATTAACTTTGATTTTTTAAAAAAGGAAATGGGAAGAAAATAAATCACACACACTTTAAAAAATTCTTCAGTAAAGAAGACACAGAAAGACATATAAATGGAGACAAGCATACACATATACATAAAATGAAACATGAAGTAGCGTATTGATTGCAGAAGAGAAGACTTGTACAAAAGGAATTGAAGATCAGGCTGCTTAATGAGTAGAGAATACAAAGGCAGAATACAAGGCCTGGAATCTATCTAGTACTAAAACAGTAGCACATGTTACCTTCTTCCCTTATAAGGAAGTGAAAGTAAATAAAATTCAGAATTACACCAGGAATGCAAAACTTATTTGAAGAGCTCAGAATCTTTAATTCTTTATTATGTAACTGGCTCTATGCATATTTTTACCCCATCCCTACCACTATAGAAGACATTTCTAACATCTTGCTACAGCGTTCAATAGAAACTGGAAATTTACTTTAAATTGTAATTTGTTACAATTACAATTCTAAGACCCAAGAACTAGGTAGCTTTTCATTCTAGTTACAGATCTGAAAGTTAGCCATTTAAATTACAGCATCTTCAACTAACTTTTTTCAAGTTATTACTGATCAAATATGGAATAAGGAAACCAGACACAAATAATTTGATTGAATAAGGACTATTTTATGTAACCTAAAACCTATTTAAACCACATTAATACTAGAAAGGAGCAAGGAGGGGAGCAACTTAATGCTAGATTAACTTGGCGTCCTCCTCAGTCTTCTTTTAGGCCAACCATGTGAGCCCTGAGGGCAATGCAATAATGCAGTTGACTTCTTTCTAGCTCTTTATGTACTGTAAGGCAGATCCGAAGAACCATACCCCCAAGTTCCAGGACTTGAGGACAAAGCCCCAGGCCAGACCCAAGTCCAAAGCTCTAAAGTAGTAGTTAACAGAGTCCTTCTCTTCATCATAAGTATTCCCAAGCATTCACCATAATTTAACTGTCAATTTTCTGTCCTGGAGAAAGGGCAAATATCCTACTTAACACTTATCTCCTACCACACTGGCCAATAGGACCCTCACTCCCTGTTGCAAATTTCTCAGAAATAGCATACAGTCAGCCTACACATTTATGGGGGTTAGGGAACCTCCCCCCACCCAAAAAAACCCCCTCTCACCAGTAAGCATACAACAGATTCCTTTCCTGCCAACAACCATGACCCATCACTCCCTTTCTCATCTTTCTACCATTATGTTTGAAGAATGATTTTAAATGATTCAGTTCTTTGTCCCATTCCTTCTGCTGACCTTCCATTTCTCCTACATTTTTCTGCCAACAGCATCAGCTCCTCATCATATTTAGCACATTACCACCACAAAAGTTCACATCTCTCTCCTTCAATCCATGTGTTGCTTCACTTTCTGCTGCAATAGCTTTAACCTCTTTCCTGCCCATCCATCTCCTTGCCTTACTCCTTCTGCCGTCAAATTCAAAACTCTTTTCTGCCAATCCACCTCTTTGCTCTACTGCTTTGCTGCCACTCTTTATGTCCTTTCATGTCCAACCAACAGCATCAACCCCCTAAGCCACTTATCATTTTTCCACCTTGAAAGTTAAATTCACTCCTTCTGCTGCCAGATTTTGAACCAGTTTCACCCAGCGTCATCCAATTGCTTCAGTTCTTCTGCCTCCCCTACACCTCTCCTTCCAAATCCTACCAACAGTGTTGTTGTTTTTACTCCATCAGAGATTAGGAAGAAGGTCAGCAAAAGGAGTGTAATGAGGAGATGGATGTACATGGCAGAGGACAATCATAATGATGCTTTGGATGTTGCATTTCCTAGCATAACCACCATCCTCTTATGCCCCCTGTAAATGTTGCTTTGTACTACTAGTCTTCACATAGGAGATGCCCCAGCTCTGACACCCTATTCCAGCATCACTACTTCTTGAACTGAAGCAAGATTGGTGTTGAGACAGTTGATATAAATATATATTCAAAATATGTTTGAATATTTTTTTATCCCTAAGTCTTATGAACAATTCCACCATTATACAAAGTGAGGCTGTGGCATCATGAAACAAATGATGGGCAAAGGCACAACGATGTTAGAAGAGATAGTTTTTATGCATTGTGGTTTGTTTTTATTCCATTAGCTAGCTGTCTTCAAGTATGTTGGAGGATGCCATTGTCCCATCACTGTATAGAAGAACAATTCAATTGCCATATCAATTGTCTCTTTTTAAAAACATGGATTGGTAGAAGGTAGTGCTTTTTTTTCTTGGGAAGCAAAATATCTTGAATTTGTGCAGACTAATCTTACATGATTACAAAACTGGTAAGATATATCGAGGTAACGCCACACCTGATCTTAACTAATCAATGCTAAAACTGACTTTCAGCCTCATAAACCAGCTGAAAGCTTATGTGAACTGAAGTTCTCACTAGGGTGCTTTCTGGAAATGCTGACACCATGTAAACATAAGTTAATAAAGCCTGTTAAGTGAGGACTGGCACCTTTTCATCCCATGCTAATAGCAAACAGAATTTATCTTCAGACACATAAAAAGAACAAAAAACTATGCTGTTACAAAAAAAGGATTTTGTCTACAGAAAAACAAAAGCTATCAGTTACTAGGAAATCGATAATACAGTTGAACACAATTGTCAAAGGGGCAGGAGAGAATTCATAATAGCCTGAAGATTGGCAAATTCCACTCATTATAGACACCGATCTTATTTAAAGCGGTTTCTGTGGGCCAATCAATTAATCAATTAATCACTGAGACCACTGTGATTCTATACTAGAGTATTTTGGCATGTTGCCATTTCTTACTGAATACGTGAAAATGATGACAAAACGTCCTTATTTAGTAAAAGTGGGGATCAATTAATTCTCTTTCTGTTTTGTCTCTTCATTTTCTGTAATACTTGCTAATGGCACAAATTCCACAGAGTGCACTAATTTAATGAAGAGTAGATGTGGAATGCTATCATATTAGAAATCTCTTTCCATCCATGTTATAGATTACTATCTCATTAATAAATTGACTAGAAAACAATAATGAAATAATAAAAATGTTATATCCAGACCTCCATATCCACAGATTCTGCATCCACAAATTCAGCAATCCATAACTTGAAAATATTCACACCACACATATTGTCGCACACCAAGGCTGAAGCACACCTTTGAATCCACAAACACTCCAAAGTTCTTTAGCAATTAAACAGTTTATTGAATAAATGTAAGCAGTATGGAAAAGGTGAAAAAGGCAAGTAAAAGATTATGTAGGAAAGCCTAAAAACAATCCAATCCAGCAGGTAGGCAAATATAATCCATGAAAGGGAACAGAGCTGATTCTTAATTCCACAGCAAGATCCATGAATGCATAGTTCTTAAAAACCCACAGAGGACAATGTCCAAAGTCTCTTGAAAAACCAGGGAACAAGGTTGCACAAATCCAAAATCCACAGAAGAATTACACAAGGAAACATTCACCAACAGCAACTTGAACATGAGTCTTGAGAAGAGAGTTCCATGAATCTTGACATGACATACATATAAGACTTGACTAGTAACCGACATTGCACTCACTGAAGGCAATGCTGTGAAAGC
Organism: Anolis sagrei ordinatus; assembly: GCF_025583915.1. Taxonomy (NCBI): domain Eukaryota; kingdom Metazoa; phylum Chordata; class Lepidosauria; order Squamata; family Anolidae; genus Anolis; species Anolis sagrei. Next base: position 157,773,808 of record NW_026847438.1, read on the forward strand.
CCTATATTTATTCAAAAAGACCTACACAAAATGCATTTCGATTCCCTTGAGAATTCTCCTGCAAATTCCTCTTTTCCCTTATCCTGACAGCCTTCTGACTCCCCCTTGCAGGTGGTGATCTTGACAGATTTGACCCCTTCTATCAAAGGTTGATTCCTCCCAGTTCTCGTTAGCACATTCCTTTCACTTTCCTTATCTATCAACACAAGCTGGTTCCCATCAGACTGTCTGGAAACCTATCTTGAGAACTAACAAACCCAGAGTCTTCTAATTCTCCTTGCACTGCAGTTTGTTCTGTGCCCTCTCTTTCAACATAGAAAACTCTGAAGGGTCCTGCTCTGAAGGAGATTGAACATAACCATAATCCTCGTCTTGAGGCACTACAACAACCCCAGTCGGCTGAGCTCCTACACATACAGCCCAAAAGGCAAACCATTTTGCCATTTCATATAAGGGTTAGCATTTCACTATGAAATGTACATAAGGGAAGTTGAATAACTAGGGATTTTGATATCAACTGGAGGTGGCCTAAAACCAAACCCCAGTTAATATCAAGGTGCCCAATGTAGTGTGGTGCAATCCTCAAACTATGCAACGAGAGTAATACTGATTTTTTTGTCATGTCAGGAGTGACTCCTGGTGTGAGAGAATTGGCCATCTGCAAGGACGTTGCCCAGGGGATGCCTGGATGATTTGATGTTTTTATCATCCTTGTGGGAGGCTTCTCTCATGTCCCCGCATGAGGAACTGGAGCTGATAGAGGGAGCTTATCCACCTCTCCCCGGATTTGAACCTGCGACCTGTCGGTCTTAAGTCCTGCCAGCACAGGGGTTAACCCACTGCGCCACTGGGGGCTCATTAGTAATACTGATGCATCCACTGAAGAGTTTATTGTCCTATCAACAATGCAGAGAGGTATGATGAGAAAACACAGAATGTAATTGTTTGCTCAGATCAGTGACTCTCCTGTTTTGAATTAATAGTGCAACTTTAAAGTTCAATCTAAAACCCAAGTAGGTTTCACCATCCCACTGGAATTGGAGGCACTACTGACACGTGTTCAGTTGCAAATAGCAATGGCAATGGCAACATGGGAAGATACTTAGTTTCCCAAATTATTTTTCCACCTGGCTTAAGGTACCCTGGAAGTAGTCCCTGAGAATTTGAAGTCGAGGTCTTCCCATCATCTGTTACTCCATGGGAAGGGACATCATTCAGTGTGTAGTCTGAACATGATTTCAAAAAAACTGGAGGAAGAAACAATCTAAAGGTGGATGGGAACAAAGGGACATGGGTAGGTTAAAAAATGCCAGTCTTTTCTAGACTGGAGCTCTTATTGTTAAGAACTAAGCTTTAGGAAAGCAATTTTAAATTGAGAGAGAGTCAAAAAGAAAACTTTATTCCATGTTCCTACTATTCTACTTCAGTCATGCTACCATTGATATGGAGCATTATCAAATCACACCTCTCTTCAGTCATGCAATTGCACCAATTCATTGTTTCATGGTTCCATGATTATACTTCCATATGCCTTTGTAAGTCTGCCATCCAACACAGAAATTATTACATATTTCTTTCATTTTAGACCAATTTTGTAATATCAGATATAAAAAGTTAAACATAAACATTCTAAAATATAAAATAAATAAAAAGTTGATAGCTTTGGGATATCAAGGGCAAAGGGGAGAAGAAGACAATCCCACTCCTTACATCACTTTACTGCTAGAATGGTGCCATATAAGTGGAACAGACTTATCATACAAACATAGATGACAGAAACATTGTGGGATTGGGAGATATTGACAGGTTTTGCCCATTAATATTAAGGTAAGATATCTCTGCGGAGGCTGCTGTCCTCTCTTTGCCTTGTTTTTTTACTCATGTTGTATTTTGAAATGGTCATATGACTGGTCAAATAAATAAATTATTATTATTATAGCAGCAGGATGCATACAGCATTGCACACTAGGGATTATCACCTAATACTGTTAATATTTCGTTCATATACAGAGCAAAGTTAATTAGACAAATCCACAGTTATTTCAATATTTTAAGATATTCAAGGTTTTTGTGAAATGAATCTGAGTGTTTCTAATAAGCTTCATAACACATTGATCTAAAGCTGCCCACATGCTAGCTATTCAAACATTTAAGCTATGAAACTGAACATTTTTTAGTTAATTCAGATTTTTAAAAATGAAGGAAAAGAGCAGGAGATATTGTATAAAATGAACTGCTATTGGATTTCTGCAATTGTTAGCGATATTTGTTTTCCAATTATATAAACTTTCTACAAAAAAAAATACTTGAATGAACAATTGGTTGATATGCTAATATCATTGCTAGGGATGCTGCTACCATAAAGCTTTTAGAAGACTTTGGTGTTACATACCTATGCATTATCAATGGTTCCTATAATTAATGTATAAATGCCTAGATATATCATTCCTTCTGAAAACTACAGCACAGTACAAAGAAAGTTTCATGAGTTATTTATATTTTTCTAAGTCATTTGCAAAGCTTAATTAAAAGAAATCCATCAAGCCCTCTTCACTCTTTAAAAAGTGATTAAATACAACTGCAACTTAGTGTAATTATGTCCTTCAGACTGTCTTCTAAGTGATTGAGACTGCTCAGTTATAATTAAATGGAAAATGTGTTTTATTTTCTCCAAGTCCCAAGAAAATTTCAGAAAAGTTTGGCTCAAGCACAGTCATAGTTTACCAAGAACTCATTTTTTCACTCTTGGAACTATGTTCAGCTGTATTCCACATAATTTACTTCCTGACCAATTTATATAGGATTTCAAAATAACAAGACCTCTTCTTGAGGAAAGCAGAAGTAGATGAACCCTTTCAACCCATTTCTAGGTCACAGGATGAGGAAAAAAAACAGGCCCTGTGTTAGCTGGCTGTAGACCTTTGATGCATCATCACAATCCAAAGCCTGTTTTGTATCTTTAAATTCCTAATGTGGGTTCCCAGTATGATTTAGACTATGGATAGTTCAATTTTCATGGAAAAGCCTTGCTTCATTCAGGGTTGTAAAGAGTATTAATACATTTTCTTCTTGACAAGCAAAACTGCCTCAACATGTAGGAAAAATATGTAATTGACCAGTTGGGCTAAAGCACTACATTTTGTGTGCTCTCTCTCACACACACACACATATTCTGCGCAGAACCCATGTTTTCTTTAACTATTACAATTTACAGAAAAACTCATCAAAATGTCCAAAAAACCTTCATAATCTCATCAGTAGGGAAAAGAACAACAGGTTCTTTTCTGGACTACAGCTCCTAAAATTACCATGCCACACTGGTGATTGGGAAGTCTAAAAGTTATAGTCCAAACAAAAAAAATTACAACTTCTAGTATCAGCAAAGTACAGAGGAGGCTGGAGAGTGTGAGGCAGTATATAAGAAACATTTAAGGTTCTGAAACAAAAAAAATACAAATATTTAGGAGAAAGGTAAGTGCAAAAGGGGATTTTACTAAAGTTGTTACAAGGGTAGGTTTTATTAGATATGGGATTCTCAGTGGGTTCATGGGTTGGAGGTCCCTGGATATTGTATGGATGCTCAAGAGTGATTTCTGGACCCATTCTGTGTTTGTGGCCAGTGTTGACAGTCCTGAAATGCATTTAGTAGACCTGGGCATACATATATGACCAATCTCAAGTGTAGAATGCTTGGAAATCCAGTAGTCACAATTTTGTAGGTGCCATATTCTCACATACAAGCTCCCTTACATAAAGAGTTGTACTTTTTCAACCTTTCTACAGATATATTCAGTGCATGGCTGTGAAGCTTCATAAGTATAACCATTTTGTAGGTTGAGATTCTCAACAGAAATGACAGCAGCAGCAAGCGGTTAGTAGTTACAATTCACTGTTCAATGGTGAAAGTATTTTGAAATAGTTATTCTACTCCAGGAATGTTGTTTTTGCGGCACAAACTTTGTTACATTGTCGGAGATGCAACAAGATACTATAGGTAAATGTGCTATCACACAATCTCCTTCCCACAAAAACAAATTTTTTGCAGTTTAATAAACTTCCCCCACATTTCTGTGACAGAACATTTATAATCCAGGAACAAATATCACAGTAAATACACCATCAAGGGTCATCTAGACCAACACCCTTCTTCCAGACAGAAGGGCACCATCCAAACTCTCCTGACATCTAGTTGGAGGGGACCCCCAAGGGCCATTCACTTAGGGATTTCTTCCCAGCACGGATATTTATTTACTTACTAGAGAAACGACTTGGAAGGCACTGAACAGACTACGCTCTGGCACCACGAGATGCAGAGCCAACCTCAAGAAATGGGGCTACGAAGTGGAATCCACAACATGCTAGTGTGGAGAAGAGAAACCCACAGACCACCTGCTGCAATGCAACGTGAGCCCCGCCACATGCACAATGGAGGACCTTCTTGCAGCAACACCAGAGGTGGCCAGCTACTGGTCAAAGGATATTTAATCAACTACCAAGCTTGCAAACTCTGTTTTTGTCTGTTTGTTAAAAAATTGTTTAAAATGTAATACAATTGTCCGGTTGCTACTGACACGATAAATAAATACTAGAGAAGTATCAGTCCTCTTCTTTGCAGATTCATCAGTTTATTGGAAATTGCTGGCTGCTGTTAGAGAGGGACGAATGTCTTTCTCCACTATCCTGATTGGTGCTTTCTGCTACTGATGCATTCTGGGAAATGCAGTTTGAAGCAGGGCCTTTTGAATTCTCTGGCATAGAACTCCTCCCTTCCCAAACTACATTACCCACAGTTCTGTGCTGTTCCTAGAAAACACACTCTTTCTTTTCCCTGCTCCTAATGTCGAGATCCATTAATTTACAGAGGAAAGGCAGCCTTTTTGGTTTTGCTTTGCTTTGCTTCCTTGCATTGAATATGAAACTGACTTTAAGAGTCTTCCAAGATTTACAAAACTAAAACAAAAAGGTATTATGGGGTAAGTTTCAATTCTTAAATTTTTGGTACAGGCCACACGCACATATCTGATATTGCCTCTTAAATATGAATTTTAAAATTTGGATCTGATTTATGAGGACAAAGGAAAAAATGCAGACCCCTAATGACCACCCAGCAGGGGCAAACCAGTATTATCCTGATTGTGTAGTATGGAGGCAGCCAGTCCTGGCAAACCTGGCAAATCGCTAGATTATCTTCATCTGAATTAGTCCCAGATTTTATGGCTCATATAAATATAAATGCTGGAATCAGCAGTGAGATCAGCCTACTTTGAGTAGGTATTTTGTTTTTGAGACCTGGACACAAGGTTATCCTGACTTGCAAGGTTCAGTAAAATGAAATTAATCTGCTGTATTTGGCCTGATAACCAGAGGAGCCTGAAAATGTGGTTATTCCAATGTGCCTTCCCAGAATAAGGAAACTCCCAGCAATATGTCCTTAAATGCACTTTATTAATGATCTAGGATTGTCTGCACACCCCATCCCTCTCCAAAAAACTCTATCCTAGTCACATTTCACCTGTTCACACTCAGCATTATCTTTAATTTTAATTACTACATTTGGCCCAGCCATAGGTTTTTTAAACGTCGTTGTGTTACTGTTAATGTTTATTGCTTATTATTTGTGATGAATTTTATTTTATTGTTTGTATTCCTGTTATTGTTTTTATTACTGATGTACTGTGGGCTCGGCCTCATGTAAGCCGCACCGAGTCCCCTGGGAGATGGTAGCTTTATAACTTTGCACGAAAAATAATGTTAGCAGTGTAATTCCAGACTGCAATTCACCTGCAATTCACTATGTTCCATAGTATCTGTATCTACACTTACCAATGTATCTTGGGCAAAAAATAATCCACATTTGTCTTTGGGTTAGCTGAAAGCATCAGCTTTCTCTCGGCTGTTATCTCTCCTCTTGTGCTATATATATCTTTAAATGCCTTTTCTGTTTCAGATGCACGAGCAATTTGATGTTATTGTCAAAGTCTCCAAATAAAAGTCATGCCAGTCTGTTCATTGGAAATTTGATCTCTGACAAATAAGCTTGTGTCCATGCACCTTAAATATCTCATCTCTTATATGTCCTCCCTCCCATGATAGCTGCTGGGTGGAATTTGAAAAGGAAAAGGAAAAGAAAAGAAAAGCAATGGGTAGCTCTTTTCTGATTTCTGAAACATGTGAACTATATATAAGAGAAGCGAAGGATGTAATAAATATACACAGCATCTTTGGGTCCTCACAATTGCTCCCTTTCACTTCCTTTATAGGATGCATTTAAAAAAACAACAACAGAGTGTTCAAAAAGCCTTATGGGTTGATACAAGGGGAAGAAGACAATCTACCAGACTTACTGACTGTGACAGCATTTTGAGAGAAAATGTGCACCTTGCAGCAAGCATTTGTGAAACTAAGAATACTGGAATCATAGACTTGAAAGAGACTATAATGGTCACCTAGTACAACCCCCTGCTATGTAGGAATCTACAATCAGAGCACTCCTAACAAATGACTATGTGAATGCACCAAAATACTGTTTGTTCTCCAAACAAAATAAATGGCGTTTAAACATTTGAGAAATTGGGAGTAATGTACACAAATATCCAGCCTCTTTTCATAGTTTGTGGCCCTATAGAAATGACCAGAAAATCTGAAAAGGGCTATGTGTGAAGTTATTTCCTTTATGAGGAAAGCAAAGGATGTGTGAAATCTTGTTTCTGTCTATGTATCCATCTAGACTGAAGGTTGGATTAGAATTTGAGTTGAGTGAAAAAGTAATATAGAATGTAATCATGTAATCCAGATTATCAAAGCAAATAATCCAGATTATCTTCTTTGAACTGGATTATGAGCCTACACAGCCACACAATCCTGTTCAAATTAGTTAATCTGGATTATATATAGCAGTGTAGAAGGGACCTGAAAACCCCCACTGTGTTAGCAAAAGAGATCTCTCTATGTACTGTAGTCCCAAAAAAGCACAACTAGCTGTTATTCATGTGGATCTCCAGACAAAGGCCTTTATATATTCACCTCAATTTATTTTTCTGCTTCTATAATGAAAAGTAATCAGGAGAGGTTAAAAGACAAAAGAAGGAAGAAAGATTATTCCGTTGCCTTTAGAAGTCCCCAAGTCTTCAGGCTGTATTAAAGTTGCTGTCTCTAATTAGTATCAGTCATACTTCTTAGATTCCTTTGTAGATCTTCAAAAAGATTCTCAACTTCTTGTTATATTTTCATGTCTTTGAGAAACTTCAGGTGGTGCTGGAAAAGGTACAGCTCAATAGATATGACAGGAGACTTTACAAAAGGCAAGGGAGGTATCATAAACCAGCTTGAAATAGGAGGAGGATAAGGAAGGTGGCTGGCTATGCAACTGCATGCAGAAAAAAAGAGAGAGAAATAAGAAAGAATAATAGGCAGGCTGCTAAAAAGAAAATGAAAGGCAAATGAGTACTTGCTGCTTCTTGATATATGCACAATGGAAAATGTCTCCAAAATAAGAACAGTTTTATGATATCACCATTTATAAACTCCTCTATTAAATCAGTCACTCCAGCCAACTTTTATTATCCTTATTCCAAGACATTTCCCTGCTTTCCTCTTCAAATCTATTCCAAAATAGTATTACAAAAACGGGTATATTGCTCCTCCATGTAAGTTGTTTATGGAAGTATATGAAATAAAATGTCACAATTGGGTGTAACACTGATTTATAGCATGCCCGGGTATTATACAATCACATTTTCTATCTTTCTCCCTCTGGAAATTGTGTGTGTGTGTTTGTGTTTGTTTATGTTTGTGTGTGCATGTGCACACACAATATTTTTTAAAAAGATTATTTTTCATTATCATGATTGATTATTTCCACAATGTGGATATAAACATTTATTTTATTTCAAAATAAGGCATTGCTGTTGTACAGGAGATCTCTCTCTCTCTTTAAGAATACAGAGTAATTCCTTTACTCACATTTTTGGATTCTGCTGTTGTGATTGGAGGATCCTAGGTATCTAAATACTTTTTAGAGAGCTTTTAAACCCACTGTGTTTCCTTATTTTATTTTTTTAATGACATCTTAAGGACATTTGAAACTACCCTAGGCTTTCAAGTTAACATGCTGAGATATATCCCTATCTTTTCATGAAAGCAGACAGGAGTCTAGGAGTGAAATCTGCAAATAAACATATTTGTCCTTGCCCTTGATCTTGCATGTCTATGCAAAGAGAAAAAAACAAGGGATTATATATTTACAGGGAGCTGATGAAGAGAAATCTTTTGAAGTAGACTAGTAGTTCCAAGAGAAACAGCTGCAACAGGCTTCTGAGAGCATTGTTGATAAACTTGCAGGTGCTCATTAGTATCTGTACCAGTATGGCTGTCTGGACTTCACTGAAATTTGTGGATGTGCCTTTCAATACAGATGGAAATGTATCTTCATGGCAAAGGCCAGCCTTGTATCTGCATTGTACTAGAATTGACTGGTTGCCAAATTAAAAATTAAAAAGCCTCTAAAATCATAACAGTAAATAACACTAAAAATGGGGGAATTACAAACAAGAAACAATCATAGCTAATCACCTCACAACTAAGAATTCCCCAGGCAGTAAGAAGCCTCACCCGAAACTGCTAGGTCATTAAATGCTAATCAAGGTGGCCAATGGAAACATTCACACCTACCTCAAACAGACAAGTGTTCCTTCTCCCACCCTGGACATTTCACAGGTATGTAAACCCCATTTTCCTAGTTTCCAACAGACCTCACAATCTCTGAGGATACCTTCCATAGATGCAGGCAAAATATCAGGAGAGAATGCTTCAGGAACATGGCCATGCAGCCTGGAAAATACACAACAACCCAGGGATTCCAGCCATGAAAGCTGTAGACAATACACTTCCTACAGTCTTGACCCTTTAAAAGGGGGTAAAGATGAGATAATAAAGTTGGAGAATTGGCTTACTTGGGAAGGAGTGGTAAACTGTTGCTGAAAATACTGAAGTTCTCTATTACCTCTCCCAATCAAGAAAAGTTTAAGAGAAGCACATCCAGTTGTGGTGTCAATTACAGCTTTAAAAAATGTTCATCAGGATTGTGACTGAATCCTCTTCCTTTCTTCCCTCTCTTCCTTGATAGGTTTCAAAATTAGTTGTATTTTTCACCAGCTGAATGACAGGAATGACTGTGTGGCTCCGCTAGTGTCTGTTAGAGTTCTTCCAAATGTAGGCCAAGTCCCTGGTCCACCATTCACAATTTCATTCAGAACAAAAAAATAGATGGAAAAGTTTGTTTGTGGGTTGTCTAGTTCCAAGATAGTTTTTAGCCCTTTAAGCCATTTTTGCTGAGACAAAACCAACATGAGTTTGATAACATAAGAGGATGTGGCTTTATCAGAGGTCAGTATGTTGATACCATCCAACTTTGCCATCATAAATTGCAAATAGGATTATTATTACACAGCATAGCCTTATTGGGGAATATGTGGGATTTCTCTTCTTTAAAAAATATTGCTTGTTATTAATTTTACATGGTTATGTTTAATCTTTTTGTAATCTGCATGTCAACATTTCCTCCCCTTGCACTTTATCTTACAAGTATGTAAAGTCTATCCAAAGTTATTATATATTTACAAGGAGATGATGAAAAAAGTTTTTTCAAGTAGAACGGGGTGCCCAGGAGAAACATTGTACTCATTTTTATTCTTTTACTCATTCATTACAAGCCTGGAATACTTCATTCTGTCTAAGCCTATCGCTATTACAACAACGAAAGCCTTCTGGGTGAAACCACCAAATGTAATCTATGATTGTCGTCTTGCTTTCCAATTCACTTTGTTGATGTCCTGCAGTGGAAACTGCATCCAATTTATATTCATGCATCAGTTTATCATACCTTTTCCTCATTCATTGGTATGCCATGAATGTAGAAATCACACTTGGCAGGTGTTCTTTCTGCCATACCTTTTCCTGATCTATTTAAGCCTTTTGGGATGCTGAAACCAGATGGAATTAATATTGCATTCACTTCTTTAAGACTTTGAATTATACACCTTACTTTAATACAAGGAAGATACAACTTCATGCACAGAGAGAGAGGCTTCTTGCTTCATCATGTATCCTTTCAAAGTATATTCCACTCTGTCACCATGTAAGCACAACATCAGCTGCCAACCCAAAGGACAACTATAGTCATGCTGAATGAAAAATAAAATTAAGCTATGAACAATACTTAATACAGATAGCCATTAAATATAACAAAATCACTTCACAGTAGTTGCAGAACCACACCATGTTATCCATGGTCTGGTAATTTTGGGTTAAACTACTGTGGTACATTACAGGTGGCAATATCTTGGAAGAATTTGGTTGAGGAAGGAAGGTACTATAGTAAGGTAACCGATAATAAGCTGTAATCTCTCCTTTTTCCCTAGTAGTTCTCTTCATCTACTTACTTGAATTTTCATTTAAAACTGGACACTACATCCTGAATGACTCCTGAAAGCACCGTGTCAAATGACAAAGTCCCCATCTACACTTCCATATAATGCAGTTTCAAACTGCATTATATCATCAGTGTAGATTTAATAATGCAGTTTAACTGCATTGGACAGCATTATATGAGCCTACACATCCAATTTGGAACTGCATTATATGGTGGTATACATGAAGCCAAAGAAGAACCAAGCAATATCCCTTATGAATTCAGCTTTGTAACCTGGCACAATTTAAATTTGATGTAACCATGACAAATATATTCAAAGATGAAACAAGCAAATAAAACAAATACAATGAAAACCAACTACTTTCCTGTTTTGAGAATTTTGGAAAATCAGTTCTGCTTTAAGTCTTACCAACTTCTTTCACCTCTTTTTTTTTTACATTGCAGCATTTCAGCTATGCATTAAAATAGTTAAAGTATATCTTTGCATTGCTTTTAATTTACCATTCTCTTTGAGTAACCCTCAGAAGAAAAATGCACTGTCAACATCAAATTAAATGTATTACAATGTTCTTTTGCATATTGTGATCACAAAGCATATTAAGACCATAATGAAAACAGATAAATTTAACTATATAAAATGATAGGAAGCAGTATGAAATAAAGGTACCATATATACTCAAAGATAAGCCGAGGTATTTTCAGCTGAAAAAGCCTCTCTCGGCTTATAATGAGGTCAAGACCAGGTAGCGGAGCCTGGAGGCAATTGCTTGTAATATATGATATATTTCTCTCTCCTCTTATCTCATCTCCCTTAACTGTGTGTTTTTTTTTCCAGTCAAAAGGGAGGGAAGGAGGTAAAGGAGATATATTTCATGTCCTTCTTGTTTGTATGGCTCTCTTTCACACCCACCCAATTTCCTGGCTTTTTTGTTTATCTAAATGTATGTATATGTGATATATAGGGTTTGAAAATATTGCAGGGGAAGTGCACACACACACACGCACACACAGAGAGATGTCTAGGTAGATATAAACATAGATATATAGGGCTTGCAAATATTGCAGGAGGGAAGTGCACATATATAGAGAGAAGATTTGCAAACATTTCAGGGGGAAAGGCATATGTGAAAATATTATATATAAGGGACTCTCCCCACCAACGAAGTTGGTGGGGAGAGCGATTTGCCCCACCCCCTGAAGGAAGAGTGGGGAGGTTCCATTTAGAACCTCCTGGAGGAGGGGCTGGGGCTGGCTTACCATGTGAGCCAGCCCCAGCCCTTCAGTCTTGTTAGACTTTTCAAGACGACGGACGCACCTTTTACTTTTCAAGACGACGGACGCACCTTTTACTGCTCAGGTCGGTCTTGGGAGCGGGCCGGGAAGGAGGGGGTCCTTCCCTCCTTCCCTGCTGATCCCAGGCAGAGTGGCAGAGGTCGGAGCAGCCTGGGCGAGGAAGGAGGCTGCCCGGCCGGAGGATCGCGTGGTGCGCGCTCAGATGCACGGCCAGCGGGACGCGTGGCGCGCGCTCGGGCCGTCTCGATCGGCGGCCGCCATTACCGCGCTGTTGCTGATACGGGGGATGGCTTTTCCCCACCTTCCCTTGTCGTGCCTGTGTTTGTGAGCGGCGCGCTGCTTGCGCCGGAGGCCTGACGGCCCGTGGGTCGAGCGGCGTGGCTTGTGCCGTAGCTCGGGTTGCCGCGGCCGCCGGCCTATCTCTTTGTTGTCGCCCTGCGGGGCTTGGGATTGTGGGACGCCGCTTCCCCTAACGTCCTCAGGTCCTCTCGTGCTGCCGGCTGGCCCGCTAGTCCAGCGGCGCGCGGTGGGTGCCGGGGTGCGACATGCCGCGGCTGCCGGCTTCTTGCCAGGAGAGGAGTGCCGGATTGGGCCTTTCGGCGCATCCTACGCGCTCGCGCTGGGCGCTTTGGGTTGGCGCACGTTTTGGCGCTTTTGAGTTGGTGGGCATTTTGTAGCGGCCGCCATGTTAATGAATGCCGCCATTTGGTTAAACGTGATGCAGTTACGGGGATTTTGGCGGCAGCGGCCGCCATTTTTGTGGCCGTTTGAAAGGCTTCGGCCGCCATTTTGGGCGCGTCAATTACGCAGCTACCATTTGTGTCAGGGCAATTTGGGCTTTTGGCCTTGAGTTTTTTATTGTGCCAGGAGGGCTGAAGGGGGTTCTTTCGGGGCTGGGACACTGCCCTAATGACTGGTTTAATAACAAATACTGTATATTTATATATGTTATAGGATTATAGAAATGAAATATATATATATATATATATATAAAAAAAAAAGGAGACGGAGGGATTCTACAACCCCCTACTCCCCTCCTACATAGCTAGTGCTTAACTTCGTCAACTTACATCATGCCCCTAGACCGATCAGTTTGGGCGAGAGGCCTTGCAGCAGGGCGATAGCAGCTTCCAGGCCCTCGAGCGTTATCGCAGTGGTAGCGTTCTCACAGTTGGTTAAGTCTTTCACACCAGAAGTGAGGGGTGATTGAGTGGTGTGAATGATAAGGGGGGCCTGATGTCTCTTCCAACTCTTGGATTCTATGAAGTTGCGAGGGAGAAGGGGCACGAGGTCTCTTTCACCTCTTTGATTCTATGGTGCTGTAAGGGATGGGGGGCTTGCGGTCTCTTTCAACTCTTTTGATTCTAAGAGGCTATGAGGCTTAGTCGGGGGGTATGAACTGCGCAGTTTGTCTTTTTCAACTCTTTGATTCTATGTGCAGTTGGTCTTTTTCAACTCTTGGATTCTATGCACAGTTTGTCTTTTCCAACTCTTTGATTCTATGCGCAGTTGGGCTTTTTCAACTCTTTGATTCTATGCGCAGTTTGTCTGTTACAACTCTTTGATTCTATGCTTAGGTGGTGTGGTGGTTGGAAGGGGTTGCSAGGAGGACGTYAGCAAGGTGTGCAGAACTGGCTTTCATTGGCATTCTCCCTTTCCTTTAATTTGTAGGATGCCATCTARGAAGAACAAAGGGGGCCCTAAGGGGAAGGGTCCTCTGGAGAAGACGGGTCAMAAGAGACCTTTGCGGCTGGAGGGCTCGTCGTCGGAYGAAGATGGGGTGTCTATGGAGGATTTGGAGGCCCTTCTTCAACGTGTCAACCAGATTGAACAGAATAAGGGGATTGGCTTGGGTAGGATTGGTGCAGGCTCTCGCAGGGCAAGTAAGAAACAGTTGTTTAAGTCTCTTTTGTCCCGGGTTTCTATTATAGAATCGACTTCGGCTGCTGGGGCAGAAAGTGCGGTCCGGCTTCCTGAACATCCGGCTGTTCCTGGGGTTGCGGAGGGCTTTGCCATTCCCAGCCCAGAAGTACTCCCATCGGTGCAGGCCTCGTCTGGCTCCTCGGTGGCTGCTTTGGCCRGACCCAGTCAGCCCGCGGCATTGGCCTCCGCGGCCAATGCTGCGGCCGGGTCCACTCAGTCAGKGGGGTCGACCGTTGCTGCCGTTGATGTAGCAGTGAGTGAGCAGTTGGTGACGGCTGTCCCAGCAGGTACTTCCACCACACTCACATCATCGAACACTTCCACCTCACTCRCATGGCYCTGGGACCAGGGGCGGGYTCAACCAGCCATAGGGGCTCAGTCTTATGCTGCGGTCGGGGTTCAGTCTGCGGGTGGGGCAGAACCCAGTGTAGAAGTTAGGAAGGATGTTGCCGCCGCTCAGTCGGCAAAACCTGCTGCGGTCACCTTGGAAGCGGCTCGCACTGGGGAGGCAAGCAAATTTTGGGGTACGGCAAAGTGGCCGCCTCAGGCGACGCCTACCGTTAGCCTTTCAGGTTTAGGTTCCCATCTGGCGTCCAAAACATTGGAGAAGGTTTGGAGGAATGAATACGTTGATATTTTTTCGCTATACTTTAGGGATATGGATAAGAAAGAGAAGGATGAGTTAGATGAGGAG
>NW_026847438.1:157791977-157809648 GCF_025583915.1 Anolis sagrei ordinatus
TTGAATTGTGCTCGGTAGCAAACTTTACTCATCCACACTAAGAAACGTAATCTCAAATGGGAATGTAAACAAGTTTCTTACTGCTGTAGGTTGGTAGTAGTAGTAGTGACTTTACTTACATGATTATTATTTATTTGTTTGTTTGTTTATTTATTATTGTTTTATATACCACTTTTTCTCTCAGTCACAGTGTCCCCACACATTATTCATGCTATAACAAGATGGTATACACACAATGGGATCCCATTTGAGCCATGTAAATATGTTCAAGTCAAGTGACTTTGGCCTGTTGTGCATCATAGAAATTTTTTAGTATAGTGGTGTATTGTATAGCAATAGAGTTCTGTAAAGGTACATATCACAGCCTATGAAGCAGGATCTCAACCAGATATATGTCATTTAAATATGGCTTATAAAAAAGGATAGTGTTTGTGATACTTTACATATTCCCTTTAGTATCTTTAGCATACTCCCACATGGTAACACAACATTGTTAACCTCTATCCTCATCCTGAGCATGAAGCGAAGAGGAGAACAAGTTCTTGTGGGTTTTTTCGGGCTATATGGCCATGTTCTAGAGGCATTTCTCCTGACGTTTCGCCTGCATCTATGGCAAGCATCCTCAGAGGTGAGGATTGAATACATTGAAGAGGAGAACAATTTTTGTACAACTGCCTAGTGAATGCAACGGGTGAGGCAATAATTGAATGAGAAACCTCACACAGAACAAAGTTAGGAACCCTCTGAGGAAAATGAATGAAATGAAATAGTGTGTGGGAACTATGTAGCCCTGAAGTATTGCATGGAATTACTTTAGACTAGAATAACTTTATTGGCATTGTACATCATAAAACAAAATTAAAAGCCATCCCTAATCACATTATATATGTAGAAGTACAAAACAAAACAAACCGTACTTCCACATTCTTACCACTATTACACAACCCCTAATGCAATATCAGTGTGAAACCATACAGTTCAATATAATCAATATAGAAATGGAGCTCTCAGAAGTCCTTGTCAGCATAGGCAATGGTGCAAAACACCAGGAGTTCCAGTTCAATAGCATCTCAAGATCCACATTCTTCCCCTCACAGTATAGTTCAATATCTCATTAAAAACTTGCATTTTCACTTGTAACAATTTTCATGTGTAACAGTATGCAGTTTTGAATTTTTTTCTTCCTTCCATCTAAGGGTCAAAATTAATATTTTCATCAGAGCAGAATGAGTATTCCTCTCCTTTTTTTTGCATGCAATAATCAATATTTCATAAGTTTTCTCTTTTTTGTCTTAAATTATCAGAGTAGTATATTTTTCAATTATTTGTGTTTTTTTAAAAACTGAAGAACAACCTTGTGTGCAGAGAACCATTCCTGCACAAAGACCTGTGTAATTTTCTTTTGCAAAATGAACTTTTTATGTGAAAAATGTGGATTTTGTGCAAAACAGTTGTTGTTGAATAGCTTTGAAATGATCTCCGAATTTAGCAGCCTTTTTAAAACAGTTCATCTGGAGAAAGAAGACCAATTGCATGTTTTCTTGGTCAGCCATAAAAGTAACCGATTAAACTTCTGAGACATTACTTCTAATAACATAAAGCTACCCACTTTAATATAGGTTTCTAAGGTCTATTGGTTTTAGCTAATGAAAGACAAAGGGACATTAGCACTCCACAGTAGCACTAGTTTTGGGATTTCTCATTAGGTCTATAGCACTATTCAGGTATTGCTCATTATACACTTTTTTGAATAGGGGAGAAAGAATTTTCTGCAGAGGTTGTGAGGTCTTTTCTGCACATCCTGGAAAGAAGTGACGAGTGGAGTACCGCAGGGTTCCGTCCTGGGCCCGGTCCTGTTCAACATCTTTATTAATGACTTACATGAAGGGTTAGAAGGCAGGAATCATCAAGTTTGCAGACGACACCAAATTGGGAGGGATAGCCAATACTCCAGAGGACAGGAGCAGGATTCAAAACGATCTTGACAGATTAGAGAGATGGGCCAAAACTAACAAAATGAAGTTCAACAGTTACAAATGCAAGATACTCCACTTTGGCAGGAAAAACGAAATGCAAAGATACAGAATGGGGGATGCCTGGCTCGAGAGCAGTACGTGTGAAAAAGATCTTGGAGTCCTCGTGGACAACAAGTTAAACATGAGCCAACAATGTGATGTGGCGGCAAAAAAAGCCAATGGGATTTTGGCCTGAATCAATAGGAGCATAGTGTCTAGATCTAGGGAAGTAATGCTACCCCCCTATTCTGTTTTGGTTAGACCACATCTGGAATATTGTGTCCAATTCTGGGCACCACAATTCAAGAGAGATATTGACAAGCTGGAATGTGTCCAGAGGAGGGCGACTAAAATGATCAAGGGTCTGGAGAACAAGCCCTATGAGGAGCAGCTTAAGGAGCTGGGCATGTTTAGACTGAGAGGAGATATGATAGCCATGTATAAATATGTGAGAGGAAGCCACAGGGAGGAGGGAGCAAGCTTGTTTTCTGCTTCCTGGAGACTAGGACGCGGAACAATGGCTTCAAACTACAAGAGAGGAGATTCCATCTGAACATGAGGAAGAACTTCCTGACTGTGAGAGCCGTTCAGCAGTGGAACTCTCTGCCCCGGAGTGTGGTGGAGGCTCCTTCTTTGGAAGCTTTTAAACAGAGGCTGTATGGCCATCTGTCAGGGGTGATTTGAATGCAATATTCCTGCTTCTTGGCAGGGGGTTGGACTGGATGGCCCATGAGGTCTCTTCCAACTCTTTGATTCTATGATTCTATGATTCTAAAAGTCACTTTCTAGGGTTCAGAATACTCTCTGAAATGATTCATTTTATTATATGTGTAGTAGCAATTTGTCTAGTATTAATATATGTAGCATTCCATGAAGCCATTGTCTGTGTTCATATATAAGCTAATGAATTGAAATATAATTCAATTGTGAATATAACTTAATCCATTTATTTCTTTTAAAGCCATTTTTGTCATTTTCTTGTAAATATTTTTTGTATGTCCAAGAAGGCTGAAATTTTCCAATGTCCAATTTGTGTTCATTAATCTTCTTGCTTAGAGACTTTTCAATTTCTCCAATGTAGAGTGAAAAAGAGCATTATTGGCACATATGTGAATTACATATTTCACATCGGAGAAAGAGCAATAAATGTGCTTCTGATGTTGCAAGTATTGTTATTGGCCCCACTAACATTGCTCCCAGATTAGCATCTGGTTTTGTATAAAGGTCCTGTCCCAGTATTAGTATCCATCTTCTTTTGTAAATAGTTTGTGATTTGAATAATGTCTGTTTTCCAATAAAGGTCTGCCTCTTAGAGTTTATGTGTTATTCCCCAGAACTGGTTATAGCTTGTTGATGCTGCATTTTGGATGGTTCCACTCAGGACTATCGATGACCATTAGGAATCTCTCTCTCTCAATCTCTAGTTGAATATTGTCATTTGAGAAATGTCTATTGTAAACCTAAAGGTTTTGTGTCCCTATCTTGTGGGCTTTGACCAGATGTGGTTGTATTGGAGTGATTGACTGTAGACAATACATTTTGTAGTGTGAGTGTGTTCTGGATGAAAACCAGAAGCATGTAAGTATGTAAAGAAATCAGTTTTCAATAGAATATGATGCTTAGAAGTTGTGTAGTTACACAGTGGTGATAAGAAAGTGAATTTGTTTTGTGGGTTGTTCCAGGTGCAGCTTGATTGTAAAGTGGAATTTGTTGAAATTGAAATCCTGGTGGAACTTCTTAAGTGACTGCTTCCATGTGGCGAAATTACAAAGATGCCAAACAAAAACCTGGTAGATAAGAGGTTTCAGGATGCCATTGTTGAGAGAGCATTGCCAAAGCTGGTGCTATCTCTCCATGTATGATGTATTTTTTGTAAGTATTGTTTTGTCCATTGCTTGCCTCTCTTCTAATAACCTGTGTGGTTTCATTCTAAATACAAGTTTAGTATAGTTCTTTCTCAGCCTATTCAATATGAGTGCCTGGACATTTTCTCTTCTTAGGTTTCCATAGACTGGTGATATATTTGCACCCACTGACTACAACTGTTTGAGGTTTTTTGGTGTGCAAAAAACTGCAGCCCTCAGCCGATGGCTCACAAACCACTGCCAGTCCAAAACCATGACTTAGAACAACACTGTATCAATAAACAAAGATTTCTAGAGTGATTTATAACAATTAAATTTACTATGTTACCTGGAGTAGTATAAGAAGACCAATAGGAAGCATAGGAAGAGTAAAATTTCTTTACTTTCCCAAACCCCTGCTCCCAGAATAAAAAGAAGAAAATCAAATGGGGCTATAAGTCATTTGAAGTAATGGGCACAAAATCCTGCTGCTGATTATTTTTTCCTGTTGACTGTTCATCTGATGTCATATTTCCATGAAATATGATGCTGTCTTCTATCCGTGCAATCTTTCTCCAAAGGAAATGTATATCACAGAGTAGGAGTGATAGTTGTCTTATAACTTGAGACAACTATAAGTTAAATACACATAGAAAAAGAGAGAAAGGGGAAGGGAAGAAACTCAAGACAAGGATAAATAAATAAATGAAATATTCAACAGTTCCAGGTCAAATGTATGTTTGTGCATTTGTGTTAAAGTCCTTTGTTTGCAAAATCTTAAACAGTTTTTGAGGGAGTAATCCTCACACCCCTAGAATAAATGGAGATTTCCATATCTGAAGACTTTGAGATTTTCTGCTGCTATGGAAACAAAGAATAAATTCCATGCAAGTCCTGAAAATACACATTGATGACATAGGGATGAAGAACATGGGAAAAACAAATCTAAGGAATATAAACAAAGAATAAATAACAAAGGACTAGCTAGTAGCTACCTAAGATACATAAAAGCTCTATTTTGATGAATTCATGTGCACTTCTATTCTGTGGACAGGAAAAAGAATACATGGTTATTTATTTATTTATTTATTTACATCATTTTTATCCCGCCCATTTCCTCCCAAAGGTGACTCACGGCGGCGTACAAACCGGCAACAATTTGAATATATATATATATATATATATATATATATATATATATATATATGGCTTGGGTGATCAATGAAAAAAATATTTTTAAACTCGTTTCGGATATAGGGGGTGCTGGTGGTTCGGATCTAAAGTCAATTCCAATTTTCAATGGAAAAAAAGTTCAAAACTTTTCAATACATACGATACTTCCGAATCCTTCATTAATGGGTGGTCTTTACTTTGAAACTAGTTGTTTTACTCCAGAAAAGGGGAGGGATGGCAAAAGGAGGAAATTCATCCACTCTGGTTTAAAACCCCCTCCCCTTTTTGTTATTATTATTATTATTATTATTATTATTGAGATGCATTTTAAAACCGGAATAGAGAATCCCCCCCTTCTCTCCTTCTCCGAGGTTAAAACTATTATTATTATTACTATTATTATTATTATTATTATTATTATTATTTTATTATAAAATTATATTATTTATTATATTATATTATATTATTGATTATATTTTTATAATTGTATATTATATTATATTATTATATTATATTATTATAATTGTATGTTATAATATTATATTATATTATATTATATTATATTATATTATATTATATTATATTATTATAATATTGTCGTGAACTAGATGCCTTAAAGGAGCCAGACACAAAAATAAAGGTCCAAACAAAGTTTATTAACACAACAAAAATAGCTAGAAACACTTAATTCAGTGTATGTAGCAAGAACTTAAAGTCTGTAGCAAATTGCTGTGCAAACAACGTAACTTAGCAAATAATCCGGATTATACTGGGATATAATCCGGGATAACAGAAAGTTCAAGCAAACGGCTTCAAAATCACAGAGTTCAGAAAACACAAGAAAACAAGGTGGAAACAAGCAAAAGCATTGTTACAAAACTGTCCCAAGTCGTAGCACGTCCAAAAGCAGAAGATTAAGTCCAGAATGCGATGTCATCATCCAAAAACAATCCGAAGTCAGAAAGGAGGTAGAAGTCACCACTTACAGGAATCCAGTCGGTAGCAGCACGAAAACTCTGGTTTAATCTGCTCAGTCTTCCCTTCTTGTTTCTTCATTCTTCTTGAAGTGATAGCGTTTCAGAGAAAGAATGTGGTTGACTTTTCTCAGGCTTCTTTGCTTCCAGAGTGAGATAGAAACAGGAAGGGAATATATTTACATGGGGGAAAGGTGTGTCTTAGAATCAAAGAAATAGAGTATTCCATTACAAGAAGATTGATTATTGACAATGTATGACCTGGGTGAAATGGGCAAACTGACAACTCTGATTAAAGGGGTGGGGAAAACTAGAGCCAGATTGGGAACATCTAACCCCAGGGAGGTCAGCAGTGTTTGGGTTTGAAGAATAATAAATATTGTATATAAGTAGAAGTAGGGTTGCAGCCTTTGTTGGATGGGATTACACTCCCCCTAAGATGCAGGTTCGCAGCTTGGGAGTGATCCTGGACTCATTGCTGAGCCTATAATCCCAGGTTTTGGCAGTGACCAGGGGAACATTTGCATAGTTAAAGCTTGTGCACTAGTTGTGCCCGTACCTTGGGAAGTCTGACTTTGCCATGGTAGTCCATTCTCTGGTTACATCCTGTATAGACCACTGGAATGTGCTCTACATGGGTTGCCTTTAAAAACTGTTCAGAAGCTTCAAATGGTCCAGCGGGCATCAGCCAGGTTACTAACAGGAGCGACGCTCAGGGAGCACACAACTCTACTGTTGTGCCAGCTCCACTGGCTCCCAATTTGCTACTGGGAACAATTTGAAGTGCTGGCTTTAGCCTATAAAGCCCTAAACAGTTCCGGCCCAACTTATCTATCCAAATGTGTCTCCCCTTATGAACCTTCCAGGAATTTAAGATCATCTGGGGAGGCCCTGCTCTCAGTCCTGCCTGCCTCACAGGCACCCTTGGTGGGGACGAGAGGCAGGGCATTCTCAGTGGTGGCCCCTTGGCTGTAGAACTCCCTTCCTGGGGATATTAGATCAGTCCCTTCCCTCCTGACTTTTAGGAAAAGTGTGAAAATCTGGCTCTTCGAGCAAGCTTTTGGAACCTCATTTTTTTTGTCGTGTCAGGAGCAACCGCTCCTGTTGTGAGAGAATTGGCCGTCTGCAAGGACGTTGCCCAGGGGATGCCTGGATGATTTTTGATGTTTTATCATCCTTGTGGGAGGCTTCTCTCATGTCCCCGCATGAGGAGCTGGAGCGAATAGAGGGAGCTCATCTGCCTCTCCCCAGATTCGAACCTGCAACCTGTCGGTCTTCAGTCCTGCCGGCACAGTGCTTTAACCCACTGCACCACCGGGGGCTCCTGGAACCTCATTGTAACCATACAATTCAGTTTTGTGAACGAATATGGAACAGCTTAATGATGCAAATGGATATGGATTTTATCCAGGAAGTCATTGATTTTTATGGTTTTAAACTGTTTTATTATGAATTGTATTATGTGATTTAACCTGTTTTAAATGATGTATTTATTTATGTGTGTTCAGTATAAAGGCACGTCGTGTGGCCAAACAATATCTCTGGACAGGGGGTAAAGCAAATCCCACCAACTGTCCCTCCAATATAAAGAATTCACACCACTTTGGCACCAATATAACGTTTGAGGGGATTGTCTCACTAATTAACTTCCGCTGCCACCATAAACTGAAATGTACAGGAACACTCTAGCTATTCAAAATAATAAAAGGGTTTTTAAAGAGCACCAAGCACTGCATCTTCTTATTTCTTCTTTAAGGAAAAAACACTTGAGGTTGTTTGGGAAAGAGACTCTTAGCCACAAAGGCACACTGGACTCAGGCTTTTTAGGTTTTAAAAATAATCAAGAAAAGTTTATTGATAGAAGTACAGAGGAAAGCAAATGCTGTTTAAAAGCTTGGCTGTTACAGAGAAATGTTGGTTTGTCTTGCAAGCGTAATGGTTACTTGTAAATGGTTCTTTCTTTGTTACTAATACAGAGAGTTTCTTCTTTAAAACAAAACCAAGTATACTTGACAGGAGCTGAATCTCTGTCAAGATACAACTGTAGCTTAGCTACCCTCAACTGTGGCCTAGCTAACTACAAAACCAGCTATCTTTCCCTGATAACTGTTCCAGTTTGCCACAGCTTCTTTTGCTGGCAAACCTAAGGCAAACTGCCTTCCCTTAAACTAATCTTAAAACACGAACTCCTAAACTACCTTCCTACTCTAATCTCCAACAACAACAGACTGACTGAAAAAGCCCTCTTCTTTCCCTCCAAACCATGCTAAACTCCGCCCCCTTTTAAAAACCAATCCTGGCTGTTCTAATGCTAACTCAGGCCTAGGCCACTCCCCCTCTCTGAAATGGTGCTTTCCCTAAACTAAAATGGCTCCTGCTGCCCTCTGCCAGGCCTTCTAAAGCTGCAACTAACTGGCCTGCTTCTCCTAGGCCCTGCCACCCAGGCTGGAAAGGTAAGGGATCTTTACATTCAGCATCTAATGCTGCCATGCTGTATGCCATCCTGAGTTGCCTTTGGGCTGAAAAGGGTGGGATAAAAATGTAGTAAATAAATAATAAATAAATTTATGCTATGTGGAAAATCCAAGGAAGTTGGATATGGGATAAATTAATGCCATCAGATAAGTCATTTAAAGTCATGGCTACCCCCCCCCCCCACACACACACACACTTTGTATTTTCTTGGTTTGTCTTTTTTATTGTATGGTTTCATTTTGTTTTTCTGTGTTTTTATGGTTTTTTTTGTGCATGTATTGATCTCTTTATTTTATCATTTTTTCCTGTTTAATAAAGAGATTTTTAAAGAAAAGAAAAGATAACTTCCCAAGATAGTGAGAGAACTAAAGATTGAATAGAGTGAATGTTTTTGCCACAATTATATAGCACAAGAAATTGGATAAGTTTTTAACTTTTCATGGATCTCCCTAGGAGGTTTTAGAAAATGCTTAAATACCATTTACAGCCACTACTGAGAACTTCTTGGTAAGAGAAACAAATAAACAAAATAGAAATGCACTCTTTTCTATAGATGAAATGATAATGGCGCAGGTAGGAAGAGTAGCTGAGCTGGGTGGAATAATGAGCTTTCCAGAAGGTCAAATTAAATGCAACTGAAAACAAAACAATGCATTACAAAAGAACAGATGACAATGAAAGATGATAATATGGTAAGAATTCAAGACAGTTTTCTCTTTTCTATGTAGATGGCATCTGAAAATTTATTCTTGGTGATTCACATTTGTGGATCTTATTATCAGTGCTCACAAAAGTTCCATATATAAAGGGAGGAAGACACAGCCTGCAGAGTGTGTGTGTGTGCACTTATTTTTGCAGGACAACTCTAAAACTTGGCAGAGTCATAAAAATCAATTAGCTTGAATTTTGAGTGTATTCTCTCCAAAAACTAGACTTTGTCATCCATTATAGATAAGGCAGTTAATTATGGAATTTGAACTCTTCCAACAAAATCTTGTGTCATTCAAGAGATTTTCATGATTGGCAATATTTAAAGACATATTTGTAGGACTGTATTTCTGCTCCAGTTTATGCCCAGGGAGGAGTGATACATTTCAACTGGCAGAAATTTGGAGGATAATTAATTTTTATAATGTTTTACTTTATTGGCGGCTTATGCACTAGAGATAATCCTGTGGGAAGACCTAAGTTTATTACAACTTCTATATGTCATTTGAAATTGGTGTTGTTAAGTTTTTGGGTGGCAA
Source organism: Anolis sagrei ordinatus (assembly GCF_025583915.1). Taxonomy (NCBI): domain Eukaryota; kingdom Metazoa; phylum Chordata; class Lepidosauria; order Squamata; family Anolidae; genus Anolis; species Anolis sagrei. Next base: position 157,801,706 of record NW_026847438.1, read on the forward strand.
GGGTCCTGTATCTTTTTAGAACTCCATGGGAAGCAGATGTTTAAGAAATTGTATTTTCTATGTTTCCACTATTACGCAGAAAAAGAAAAAAAGGCCAGCTCTTGCATTTTTGCCTCTCAAACAACAGATGAAAAAAGAACCAACATTTTTAGCCAATTTTCTCTTATGGGGGGTATTTCTGAGATGCCCCCCCCCCCCACTACTCACCATAAAAACCCAACTTTGCAGAATTGCCTTATAATATTTTTCAAAACTATGCTGTTATTACCCTTCCCCCAAAAAAATCCTAGGACAACAATAACATTGATCAAACTGAGTAAATCAAAGCAAATAAATGGAAATGAAGAAGCTGTGGCATGGATAATTTCAAGATCGGTTTTCATCTCAACTCATCTCTCCTCAAAAATATTTGATGAAATGATCTAACACAATTTTAATTTCCAATGTTAAGAAAAAATATTTCCAAAAGCTATATTCCAATAAGAGCATGAGGGTTGAGGAAAGACAGTTTTGCCTATCATGTATGACTTAATATAAGGATATTGAAACATTCACATAGTTCAAGTATGAAGATTGCACATTTTAGCGAGCACAGGAATAATCATTTGGTTCAATTTCCCTCTTATAGAGAATTCCAGCTGTCATGACTTATCTAGCTGACATGACTTATCTGTCTTCTTTTATGATAAAGGTATTATACCAGTTAGGTCAGAGCCCCAAAACCTTTGTATACATAGATATCTATTGCTCATTAATACAGGAATTAATGCTTACCATGAGAGGGGGTAAAACGTCAAGCCTTCCAGTTTTGTTAATCTTTCAATGAGCCTTTTTTTTTAAAAAAGAGAGAAAAATAATGAATTTTCTTTAAAGAGGGAAGGGGAAACAACCAGCATTCATCATACTGAGACTTGGGGAGAAAATATTAGATGAGCCCGAGACAAGAAGGGAAATTATAGACAGCAAACAGCAGACACCTGTAACCAGAACCAACATTTCAGCCAATATATCTAACACAATGACTCTTCCAGTGGCAAAAGAAAGGATTTGATGCTAACAAGTGCACAGGGAGAATGGTGTGGTTAAAGCAATCCATAACCCCAGATTGGTTTTCAGTGTCATGGTTTTATGCTCCAATCTGTCCCAACAAAAGGCAAGCAATGATGGATGTCACCTTTTACAATGTTCTTGATCACTAATACTTTTTTTTTAGTTTTTATTATCAAGATTTAGCATGAACCAGTGTGTGAGACATTTATTAATTGCAATATTTTCATTGCTACATATCTGGGTCTCTTACAATAATTCCACAAGTATATTAAGTATATTATGATGAACAGCAGTAAAACCTCTAATACACCACACTTCAAATTATCAACTGAAATAAGTAAAAAACAGCAGGGGGATAACTCTAAGAAAAATGCAGGAAAATAAAATCAACCTCTGTATATGGTATTCATTTAACTTGCAAAAGCATTTGACAGTGAATCACAATGCTCTCTGGACCATCCTTTGAAAAATGGTATGTCCTGATAAATGTGAGCATCCTGCAGCTCCTCCATGATGATATGATGGCAATAGTCTTGGACAGCAACGTCTCCCAAAGTGACCCATTTAAGGTGGAATCAGGTCTCAAACAGGGATGTGTTATTGCCTCAATCTTATTTTCCATCTTCATAGCTAATGTTCTGCACCTTCTTATGGGAAATCCATATATGTGGAAATCACCTATCGGACAGATGGCAAGTATTTAACCTCAACAGTCTGAAAGCCAAAACCAAGGTCACAACAATGTTTGCCCCTTAACCCCTGAAATAACGAGACAGACAACAATAGTATAGATTCAAATTTGGGCAAATTTATTAAATGTTACCTATTTAACTTTAACTGAACTAAACTATGTGTCTAGGAACTTGGTGGCCAACCGAGGCAGCATCTTCGGCTATTTAGTGTGTAATATCTGTGTGCCCTGGATCCCCAACCGGGCAACCTGAAGGTAAAAGTCTGGAGAAGGCTGTCTCAAACCTAAGAAACTCTCGGGGCACTACAAGTATTCAACTGCAAGCTTAGACTGTGAAATAAAAAATGGAGATTTTGAAAGTTTTAAAGAGGCCCCAATGATCATAGGAACTGCGGTCTCATGCTTGGAGGGGCCTACCTGGATGCAGAAAGCACCCCAAAAGCCATAGCAACAAAAACAACTCCCTCCATGGTTGTAAATTATTCCTCTCTTACCTTACACAATTATATCGACCTTACAAGGAATTCTCAGATTGCAACCCCTATCCACTTCAAAAATTGACAATTTGATGACCAGCACAAATTCAACATTTTGAAATGGATTATAGCAAGATGGAAGTCTTCTATAAAAAAAATCCTTCCTTCCTAGAATATCTAGCCCAACATGCTACTACTATTCTGATGCAAGAAACAAGCAATGGTCTCCAATCCCACTCAATCAATGCAGAACCTCTAATGAAATACGGAAGATCCAAAGGAGGTTCAACGATCCTAACCTCCAACAAACTACTAGCAAAGACAGCACCCCCTTCCCTCCTTAAAGTCATGTGCTGTTGTTGTTGTTCATTCGTTCAGTCGTCTCCGACTCTTCGTGACCTCATGGACCAGCCCACGCCAGAGCTCCCTATCGGCCGTCACCACCCCCAGCTCCTTCAAGGTCAGTCCAGTCACTTCAAGGATGCCATCTGTAAAGATCCCTTACCTTTCCAGCCTGGGTGGCAGGGCCTAGGAGAAGCAGGCCAGTTAGTTGCAGCTTTAGAAGGCCTGGCAGAGGGCAGCAGGAGCCATTTTAGTTAAGGGAAAAACACCATTTCAGAGAGGGGGAGTGGCCTAGGCCTGAGTCAGCCTTAGAACAGCCAGGATTGGTTTATTAAAGGGGGGCGGAGTTTAGACTGTTTGGAGGGAAAGAAGGAGGCTTTTTCAGTGAGTCTGTTGCTGTTAGAGATTAGAGTAGGAAGGCAGTTTAGGAGTTCGTGTTTTAAGATTAGTTTAGAGGAGGCAGTTTGCCTTAGGTTTGCCAGCGACTAGAAGCTGTAGCAAACGGGTATAGCTATTTAGGGAGAAATAGCTGGTTTTGTAGTTAGCTAGGCCTCAGTTTAGGGTAGCTAAGCTACAGTTGTATCTTGGCAGAGATTCAGATCCTGTCAAGTATACTTGGTTTTTTTAAAGAGACAATAATCTCTGTATTAGTAACAAAGAAAGAACATGCACATGTAACCATTACACTTTAAAGACAAGCCAGAAATTCTCTGTAACAGCCAAGCTTTTAAATAGCATTTACTTCATTCTGTATTTTTATCAATAAACTTTCCTTGATTATTTTTAAAACTAATAAGCCTGAGTCAAGTGTACATGTGTGGATACAGTCCCTTTTCAACCTCAACTCGTTTCCTTTTAAGAAGAAATAAGAAGACACAGTGCTTGGTGATCTTTAAAAGCCTTTTAACATTTTGAACAGCTAGGGTGTTCCTGTACATTTACTTTGGTGGCAGCAGAAGTTAAATAGAGAGACATAAACATCATAATTGTTTCCAGGGATGTGGGATTGATTATTGTATATCCCCATCTTTATAATTGGTATACAGCGGAGTGGGATCTGATCTTGATTGATCTCCTCGAAGCCATATTCTTTATATTGGTTTGCAGCGGTGTGGATCGTGTAACATCTCAATCCAGCACATTTTTTTATAATCCTGAGGTAAATTTTTGCCAAATCGTGACACTTAAAAATTACCTCAGAGAAAGGACATCTCTAGCGCCATTTTGATATACATTAAGCAAAATGGCACCGCCTAAAGCAAAGAAGGGTACTTCTGAAGAACCAGAAAAAGAAGGGGCTACAGAAGCAGTTGAGGAAACTGAGACCCAAGTACAAGAGAGTAGACAAGAACAAATAGCTACCTCTTTGACAATTGAAAAGCTTAGATTAGAAATGAGGTTGAGAGAACTTGAGTTTCAGGCTGAGAGAGAAAGAGAAAAGATACAAGAGAGGGAGAAAGAAAGAATGATTGAGTTGGAAAGAGAAAAGATGCAGATGGAGAGAGAAAGAGAACGTTTAAGACATGAGGAGAGAATGGCAGAATTACAATTGAGAGAGAGTGAGAGAACTCCTAACTTAAACCAACAGCATGACTCTAATATGCAAAGGGTTTTAAAGAACTTTCCTCCATATGTAAAAGGGGATTGTGTAGAGTCATTTTTGGCCAGTTTTGAACGAGCTTGCCATGATTTTGAGGTACCTGAAGCCAAAATGATGGTGTACCTGAGACCACTACTTTGTGGGCAACTTAGTGAGGTTTACGCTGATCTTAGAGTCAGAAAGTGCGAATTACCTCATTTAAAGAAAGGGTTAAGCTGAGGTTTGGCTTGACGCCTGAACAGAGCAGAAAAACGTTCAGGGAGATCAAAAGAAAGCCAGGAGAAACCTTTTCACAATTAGGAAGCCGAGTAGAGAAAGCCTTAGAGAGATGGCTTGAGGGAAGTAAAACGACCACTTTCGAAGAGTTAAAGCATTTAGTTTGTATGGAACAGTTTTATCGGCTGATCCCCATACAAATGAGGTGGTTCGTTAAAGACAAGAAGATTAAACAAGTGTCAGATCTCGCGGCTTGGTTGGATGAGATGGAGCATGACTGGAATGTGAGTCATAGCTCAGGAGCCACCAAGAGACCGAGGGAATGGGTCCCAAAAGAGAAAACCGACGTGGGAAGCCAAAATCCTGTCAGGAGGGACGCCATTTCAGAGATTGCCACAGGAAAAATTGTCTGTTACTTCTGCCATCAAGAGGGTCATAAGAAAACGGCTTGCCCTAAATTAAACACCCAGAAAAGGCCAATTACACCACCAAAGCCAGTTAAAGTGGTTAAACAAATATCTCCACACAAAGAAAATCAGTCTCCACACGCACAGGAGGAACCTGTAAAGATAATGCGAGTATGGAGTACTGAAAAAGAGACAAATGGAGATTATTTGAAGGTGATAAAAGTAAAGGGTCAAGAACTAATGGGATTTAGAGACACTGTGTCCGAAGTATCTCTCATTAGGCCGGAGTTTGTCAAGGAAGACCAGATACTTCCAGGCCAAAAGTATAAATTGAGAGGAATTTATGGCCCTGTATTTGAGGTGTCAGTGGCTGAAATCCCAATAGAATACAAGAACTTCTCTGGAAAATGGAGAATGGGACTTTTTAATGATTTAGAAGTTCCAGTATTGTTGGGAAACAATTTGGCTGAACGCTGTCGGCATGTTAATATGATTACCAGAAGCCAAGCTAAGCTAGAAGAGGAGGTTGAATACAGTGTTGCTGAGGAACAACCATCTACCTCACGAACAGAAAATGACAGCCAAGAAATTCCCTTCAGCTTAGACCAGAGCCATATGAGACAGTTTGAAACAGCCCAACAACATGATGAAAGCTTTAAAACCTTATGGAATGAAGTGGTCCCAGAAAGTCGCACACCCACAATTGAAGAACCAGTTTTGTTTAAAGTTGTGGAGAATAAATTGTACAGAGTTGTGAGGAGACAAAAGAGTCCCAAATTCTTTGAGGAAAGAACACAACTGATAGTGCCACAAAAGTATAGAGCTAAAATCCTCAAATTAGCCCATGATACTACCTTCAGTGGACACCTGGGTATTAAAAAGACCAAAGACCGCATCCAGGCTAGATTTTTTTGGCCAGGAATGGGACGTGATGTGACAACCTATTGTAAGACCTGTGAGACTTGTCAAATGGTGGGAAAAGCCAAAGATAAGACAAAAGGACTGTTACAATCAATTCCAGTTGTCATTATTCCCTTCGACAAGGTCGGGGTGTACATTATTGGCCCTATGTCCCACAAGACACTTGATGGGCACAGATTCATCTTGACTGCCGTGGACTTTGCCACACGATACCCAGAGGCAATTCCATTAAAGGAAACTGACGCCAAAACAGTGGCAGACGCGCTGCTCAATATATTTGCACGCGTGGGCTTTCCTAGATCTATCGTTACAGATCTTGGAGCTACGTTCATGTCGCAGCTGATGCAAGAAATGTTCCGGACCTGCAAGATAAAGCATCTTACTTCTACTCCATACCATCCTCAAACCAACGGCTTGATGGAAAGATTCAACGGTACACTCAACCACATGCTGAAGGCGTACGTCCACAAGAACCCTAATGATTGGGACAAGAAACTACAACACTTCTTGTTTGCCTATCGGGAAGTTCCACAAGCCAGCACCAAGTTCAGCCCATTTGAACTGTTATATGGGAGAACACCAAGAGGACCTATGGACATTTTGAAGGAAGCATGGACAGGAGCAGAGGACATTCCAGAGACTGATATCAACAGTTACATCGAGGACTTACGGGGACATTTGACAACCATGAGAGACTGTGCAGCAGAGAGTTTGTCAACTGCCCAGCTGAAGCAGAAAGAACAGGCGGATCTTCACGCAAGACACAGATGTTTTGATGTGGGAGATAAGGTCCTGGTTTTAGAACCAAGATCTAAGAAGAAACTGGAGGTTTCTTGGGAGGGACCTTATGTAATGCTGTCAAAGACTTCAAAAGAATGTAGTACTGTGAGAAGTGTACTGGCCGGTTGTAATTTGAGACTGAATAATAGGGGAAGGAGAATTGGAATTGGGTGAAGGAAAAAGAAAAACAACCTTATTCATTATAAGGGCCAGACCAAAATAATACATTGCTTATTGAAAGTGTTAATGTAGATAGGTATAATGTACTGTAATGTTTTTAAAATGGTTAACCTATCTCATTATAGACGTGTGAAATGTATGGTGATATTACAATGGTGAACTGTATATATTTCATACAATAGGTATGATGGGTAAATACATTATATTGAGGTGTGTTAGTTATGTAGATTGTTGACAATAGGCAAAGAGTATGTAGAGGGTCACTGTATAAATATAGAGGTGTTTGGATAGACTGTTTATTAGAATAGAAGAAAGTTCCTACAACAGTGTTGTAACCTCATGAAAGACAGAAAGACTCTTATTATTGAAATAACTTGTGATTGGATACAGAGACTTTAATCTCTCCAAATTATTTAGACTTGTTCATAAGTTTAAGAGACTTGATGATATTAGAAGATTGATGTATATAAAAGTATTGAGATTGTATGTCCATAAAATGTCGGGAGACAATGTGTGGCCAGATGTAGATAAAGTATAGACAATACTAGAGTGGCCTCATATAAATACTCAAAATGTCATCGCAGATACGTTGTCCAGAGCCATGGGTTAAGGTAAAAACTAGGATTGGAAAAGGTATTGTATTTACTATGTTAGAGTGTTTATATGCATTGTTGTAATGTATTTAACATGTTTTTTTCCCACAGGAATGTATTTATTGTGTATAATGTGTATATTGATTGCAAAATGTGTTTATTGCATATGTGTGTATTGCAAAATGTATTTAGATGTTGTGTACATAGATAGGATAGATAGATTAGTTAGGGGGGTTAGTTAGGCTTAGAATATTGTTTGGCTTTGCTTCAGAAGAGGTCTGCAAACCTCTTCACTCCGCAAACCGTCTCGAGGTGGGGAGGGATGTAAAGGTCCCTTACCTTTTGCAGCCAGGATTGCAGGGCCTAGTGTAAGTCTGCCAGCTAGTTTGCAGATTAGGTGGGCCTGGCGAAGCACCAGTAGCCATTTTAGATCAGGGAAGGCACCATCTTAGAGAGAGTTTAGAGAGGGGGAGTGTCTTAGGCCCAAGTCAGCAGAGATCGACCAGGATTGGTTTAGAAAAGGGGGCGGAGTTTAGAGAGGCTTGGAGGGAAAAAGAGCCTTTTAAGTCAGAAAGGGGAGGCAAAGATTAGAGTTTGAAGAGAAAGGATGTTTTGGAAGTTTGTGGTTTAGGAGTTAGGAGAGGGCAAAGTTTGCCAGTGGTTTGCCAGCAAAGTTAGCTGAAGCAA
>NW_026847438.1:157810239-157845591 GCF_025583915.1 Anolis sagrei ordinatus
CCATCCATCCATCTTGCCCTTGGTCGGCCCCTCTTCCTTTTTCCTTCTACTTTCCCCAGCATAATTGTCTTCTCTAGGCTTTGCTGTCTCCTCATGATGTCATGTGCTATTGCTGTCCTAATTTAATTCAACAACCACAAAATGCTGATAAGGAATGTCTATATATACCCCCTATGAGAAGAAAAGCCCACATGGTCTGAACTAGAATTCTATGCTGACAATCTTATACTGCAGAATCCCAATGTGTTTATAGTCTAGGGAGGTGACTTAAATGCTATATAAGCAGCAAACTGTTTATCTCCAACCAGTGAGGTTGACGGGTCCCTTCCCCTCCGCCGGTCCAAAGATCAAAACTCAAATTTTGCAGACCTATGTTTGGATAAAACAACATATAGGTTAAAGCTCTACATTTTAAATGGGGTGCCGAAAGGCAGTCACTCAACTGACTTCACCTTTCTTTCAGGCACAAAAATGAGCACTATTGACTACATAGCTATTTTTAGGTATTTCCTCCCTTATGATAAATCCCTATAAGTTATGCCTAAACTTGAGAGCAACCATTTCCTAATCTCTCTCAAATTAAACTCCTTCTCTCAGGAAGCCCACACATTGGAATCCTACCATGCTCTTCTACTGCCAACTGAAAGATCTTATAATTGAGCCAAGTGGACCCCATAACTGAGCTGCTGGCCACAGATCAAATCATGAGCCTTCACTCCTCTCTGACATCAGCTGAAACTGCCGGCACACTCATGGAAAGCTATAGAAGCATCATTCAAAAGCTTCAGAGACAGTTAAGTCAGAGCATCAACACAGAGTGGAAACAGTGACATTGATAACAGTATCAACAATCCCAGGCATGGTTTGACAAGGAATGTATTTTTGTCAAAAAAAAAAACCCCTCACCATTGCTTATCAGATTTTCAAATCCAACACTACACCTACAGCTGCACAAGATCTTCTTCAGCAAAAGAAATAATATAAACAACTGCTGACTTGTAATAAGAGAGAGGCCGTGAAAAATAATTGGGCACAGCTCATCCAAGCTGTCAGGCAAAAGATGCAGCCACCTTCTGGCATACCACATTTAATATTTGAAGCTGGGATCGTCCACGGTCGATTCTCAAATCTTCCCAGCAATCTGGGATACACACTTTCAGGGACTTCACAGAGACACCTCATCGAACATCATGGGTGGAAATGTCTGCCCAATTTCATCAATGGAAAACTTCCCCATGTGGCCACCAGTGACGGCTTCAGAAATTAAAAGTCTTGTGGCTCAGTTAAAACTAGGAAAGGCACCAGGAGAAGATCTGATTCCTTTTCAATTCATGAAGAACAATCTGGATTTCTGGTCCCCCATCCTAGTGTCATTATTTACCTGCATATACATATATGGACAAATATCAAAGGACTGGGGGCTGGCAATTATTGTCCCCATATATTAAAAGAAAGGGAAGTAGGATAACACCTGCAAGCTATAGACCCAGCAGTCTCCTCAATACCATCAGCAAAATATATGCAAAGCATCTGCAATGGAAACTGCTGGACTGGATGGAGCAAGAGAACATACTTGCAGAGGACTAAGCCAGCTTCAGGGAAGAACAATCCACTATCGACCAATTCATAGTATTGCAACACCTCATAGAAAAATATTTCTCCCACGGGTCATCCTCTCTCTATGCTGTGTTTATAGACTTCAGGGCAGCTTTTGATTCCATCTCCCATACCAAGCTATGGGAAAAACTTAAACTTTTAGAAGCTAAACAAATTGCACAAATGCTTTATGGAGCTAGCTTGGTCCCTTTCAAATTATTCCGTACTAGAGCACGTTCAATCAAAATTTCTAAAATGGCTCTAAAGGCTCCCAGATGTCTTTCTAACCCAATCCTGCAATTGGAGACAGGCTTTGTAAAAGTAGAGGAAAGAGTATGGGCAGCCATTCCCAAGTACTGGCTATATTCTTTTCCCATGTGGTCTTGCCTCTCTAACCATGAGGGATGGCTTCTAGTCCACATGAACTAAAACAGTGGCAGTAAAGATCACAGCACTAGTTTTTTCTCAAGGACAGTTGCTAAGCATGAGGTGAATGAAGCCAAAGATCACATCAAGCAATTGATCCCTGACATAGAGTGTCAATCTGACTTAGCCTGCTACCCGACCTTTATTGTTAGTGAAGCTAATAGATACTTTGCTACCTCCATGGCATACTTAAAAAACCTGGAGGTGCCCAAACACTAAAGGGCTTTTACCCTGGCAAGATGCCATGCCCTTCCATTGGCAGCATTGGAGGGGAGACACCAGAAGACTCCCTTCAAGAACAGTTTATGCCCCTGTGGGTTCAGACACACAGAAACAACTGAGCATGTGCTCCTTCAATGCATGTTCTACAGAGACATCAGAATGAATGTCATTACACCATGGCTGCTTAAATACCCAGGGCGCATGAAAAATTTTTATACAACCCTGCTGCTCTCAGACTCTAGCACTACAATAACTTACAGTGTTGCTAGGTTCTTCACTGCACCCCTTACCATTCGACAGGTGTGCAGCTGGAGCAACCTGTTGTAGCTGAGGTGCTCCTGGACTTGTAATGTGCTCCTTCCTCTCCCTTTAGTGTTCTCCTGGTGTTTTGACCTCTTCTAGTAGACTCTCCTCCCCCACCCCCCAGCCCATACTTGCTATTTTAACTGTGCCTTTAAACAGTGTTTTAAACTGTTTTCTATTATTTTTATGTCTGCCTTTCTAGTGAACTGTGTTTCCCCTTCCTAGAGTGTTTGTGCCCCACTTTGTGCTGGTCATGGACCATAATAAAGTGGTATTGTTGTAGTAGTCTGTGCTTATTCAGAATAAGACCTACAAGCCACTTTAAACACCATACAAAAAGTGTCTCACTGAACATTGAGAAAACCAAAGTGATCTATCAGCAGCACCAACCAATCGCTCAGCAATGCTAGAAATACAGCTTAATGGTGTAACATTAGAAAATGTTGACCATTTCTGCTAACTTGGCAGCCACCTCTCCACAAAAGTCAACATCAATACTGAAATACAACACCATCTGAGCTCTGCAGGGGCAGCATTTCTTCGAATGAAGCAGATAATGTTTGAGGATTGGGACATTTGTAGGGGTGCCAAGGTGCTTGTTTCTAAAGCTATTGTACTCCCAACTCTGTTATATTCCTGTGAAACATGGACAGTCTACAAATGTCACTCTCAATTTCTGGAATGCATTCATCAGTGTTGCCTCTGAAAAATCCTGCAAATCTCTTGGGAAAACAAATGTACAAATGTTAGTATTCTGGAAGGAGCAAAGACCACCAGCATTGAAGCAATGATCCTTCACCATCAACTTTGCTAGACTGGCTACATTTTCTGAATTTCCAATCTCTGTCTCACAAAACAGTTATTCTACACTCAACTCAAGAATGAAAAATTGAATGTTAATTTAAACAGATTTATAGATGGGTTTAAAGCTAACCTTAAAAACTGTGGCATAGACAAAGAGAGCCGAGAATCCCTGGCCCTCAAACATTCTAACTGGAGGTCAGCTGTTACCAACCGTGCTGTGGAACTTAAAGAATAAAATGAGAAAGGGAGAAACATGTCAAGATGAAGGCATGTCAAGCCATCACTTGTTGGGACTGTCTTTCATTTGGAAATCAATGTCCTCACTGTGAAAGAACATGCAGATCCAGAATGGGTCTCTACAGTCACCTATGGACTGACTGCCAAGACTCTACACTTGGAAGGCAATCATACTCTGCAACCACAGATGGAATTCCTTACCATCATTTGACATCATCCTATATTGATCCCAAACCAGTCAGCACTTCATCTGTAAACATGTGTAAACATCATGTTTTGAAGCAGCAGAAAGTGATGTGAATCAGTGTTCAGAGTGTTTTCAGCTGTGCAATACATGCAAAAGTGTACCAGCTATATTTTTGAGGAATGTGATGTGTCACTGTGGCATGATGAAAGGGTCACTAACTGTTTCACTATCCTATTGCTATAGTGTTAGTCTTTTTACTTCTGACCATCAGAAGGTTATGATATACATAACCATATATGCATTTCTTGTGTTATACAATATTTTACATTCAATGCACTTATGGAAGAAGAATGAGAAAGTGGAAAAAGCAGAAACAAGATTAGTTGTTCAAAAATTTTGACTGAATAGTTTTTCATTGCTTGGTGCTGAAAATAACTTTTCCTAATAGCCATACCCTTCCTGTTTTCTAAGCTGTGAATGAGCATAGTCTGTTTCTAATCCCACAGAACTTTTGCCAGCCACTGGGAAGCTATAGTTGCTGCTGTCAGGCCCACTTTCCATTTTACCCACCTTTTATTTCTCTCCAATTTCCTCTCTGTGGCATGTACAAATGCAGAAATGAAGTAGGGGAGGATTTTTGGCTTGGTTTTAGTAGTATGTTTTGCCAGAGATACAGTCAAAACACTTTTCTGTTTTGGTCTCCAGCTGTTCAACTCCACTTGAGAAAGAACTGATCTTGAATTCCATTGGAATTATTTTTTGTCAACGAACAATTATGAGCTTGACACTTCTGTACCAGTTATGGAGAAATTATGTGTTTGATGCTCTTCTGCTAGTAGTGCAGAAATTATGAATTGGATGCTTCTCTATTATTTGTTATGGGTAAATTATGAGTTCAACACTTCTCTACTGGAAAGGGACATGGTGGCTGATTGGAGTGACAGCCAAGTGTGCATTATGCTAAGTTGTAACATCAAATTTTAGCATATTTTGGTTCTATTACTTTCAGTGGGAGTTGCAACTAACCTTTGCTGGATTGCACCCAGAGGAATTTAATTTGTGATTAATGTAGTCTGCCACATCTCTTTGCAGACCATGGTTGCTTTATGATTGCTTTGGGAGACTTCTCACTGTTTGACCCCATTTTTAGTAACAGTGGATAATATTTCACATTTGGCAGTACCATTCTATTTATTCTGCATCATATCTTTCAATGCCTATATGACATTATTTTAAATGAAATAAAGAGGGGACAGGGGTGGGGAGAGAAGAACACGAACAAGCAGCTGCCTAGTCCCAAAGCACTTAATGTTTTATCTGGAAATGAAAAAAATACACTATTTTTTTCAAATAAGTAAGTACATAATTGACTCCAAGTTTTTCAGTTATCTAAGTATTGTAAAAGGATGGATTTTGAATTCTAAAACCCTTCAGATGCCTAGACCAGGGCACATGAAGAACTGCCTACTGCCATGATTGTCTGTTGGTAGAGAAGGAATAGGTGATAAACATATTTTGATTCCTTTTTTGGAAAGAGGTTGTCGAAATTTGTATCCATAATACAGAACATGAATGTCAGAAGTAGGTTTTTCTAAACAACTATTATCTGAACTCTGACACTATGAAATATTCCACACAAGAAGACTTATTTATTTATTTATTTAAAACATTTATATTCTGCCCTTCTCACCCTGAAGGGGACTCAGGGTGGAGCACAGCATATACATGGCAAATATTCAATGTCATGACAAGAATTCATTACATAAACATTAAGAACATATATCTCAATATTAAAATACACTGCTTACCTGATATCTATTTTGGAGATATCTGTGCAAAAATAAGCAAACAAAACATTAAAGCAAAACAAAACTTTACTTGAAGGAAACTTTAAATCTCAAGTCTCTTTCACCTCTTCTCTGAAAGATGCTTCTCATTTAATAGTTCCCTTTAATTCCTTTGGTCCATTTGCTATTAGAGCAATGAGGCTTTAGACATAAAAGGTTTTCTGCATGCTTCTGCCTACACATGCTGTTTCTAAAGCTTCAATTTCCTCAAGGTGCATCCAGACAGCTCGCAAAATGTGCAAGCTCCTGGATTTTTACCTGGAACGTTCAAACAATGTCTCGGGTAAAAACAAATCCCTTCTGGTGAAAGCAGGAAAACCCTGCTTTGTCTCAAAGTAAATTGAAACCTGGAAAGATCAGGGATCATGTCATGTGACTTCGAGCCCCATTCCATACAGCTGTCTTTGGATTTTTGGACTTCTGGAGCCTGAAAACCGAAAGATAAACCCTTCCTCCCAAAACCCCTTTAAAAATCCTTAAAAAGAAAATAAGTTACTTGGCGGCCATTCCCCCTTCTCCTGAGCTCTTGTGGAGCATAGAAATCACATACCAGGGGAAAGGGGGAGAAATAAAATCACTTCTTGCCCCTTTCTTCTCCTGGTGCATCATTTCTAGGTGCCAGGAGAGCTCTGGAGAGGGGGGGATGATGGCCAGGTAAGTTATTTTTCAGTTTTAAGGCAGTTTTAAGTGCCATATCTGCACTGCATATCCAGCAAAGGATCACCGCCTTGTCGGGGCGCTGGAGCTTGAGCACCTCAATGATGTCATGAGCGAAACCGTGAAGGGACACACAAGACGGGACGGTTGTGGCAGAGAGGTCAGACCAAGCGTGATCCCTGGGGAAGGCAATGGCAAACCACTCCAGTATCCTTGCCAAGAAAACTAAATGGACCAGTACAACCAGAGATATGTCGGTATGCCATTGGAAGATGGGACTCCCAGGTCGGAAGATGGCCAAAATGCTTCTGGGGAGGAGCAGAGGATAAGTTCAACTAGCCCCAGATGTGATGACGCAGCTAGCTCAAAGCCGAAAGGAAGGCTAGCGGCCGACGGTACTGGAGGTGAACGACGAATCCGATGCTCTAAAGATCAACACACCATAGGAACCTGGAATGTAAGATCTATGAGCCAGGGCAAATTGGATGTTGTTATTGGTGAGATGTCAAGACTAAAGATAGACATTCTGGGGGTCAGCGAACGGAAATGGACTGGAATGGGCCACTTCACATCAGATGACCACCAGATCTACTACTGCGGACAAGAGGAACATCGAAGAAATGGAGTAGCCTTCATAATTAATAAGAAATTCTCTAAAGCGGTGCTTGGATACAACCCAAAAAACGACAGAATGATCTCAATTCGAGTGCAAGGAAAGCCTTTCAACATTACAGTGATCCAAATATATGCCCCAACCACAGCTGCTGAAGAAGCAGAAGTAGATCAGTTCTATGAGGATCTGCAGGGCCTACTGGATAATACACCAAAAAGAGACATTATTTTCATTACAGGAGACTGGAATGCCAAGGTGGGAAGTCAAATGACAACAGGGATCACAGGCAAGCATGGTCTGGGAGAACAAAATGAAGCGGGACGCAGGCTGATAGAATTTTGCCAGGAAAACTCGCTGTGTATAACGAACACTCTCTTCCAACAACCTAAAAGACGGCTTTACACATGGACCTCACCAGACGGTCAACACCGAAATCAGATTGACTACATCCTTTGCAGCCAAAGGTGGCGGACATCCATCCAGTCGGTGAAAACAAGACCTGGGGCTGACTGTAGCTCAGATCACGAACTTCTTATTGCCCAATTTAGAATAAAACTAAAGAGATCAGGGAAAATACACAGACCAGTTAGATATGAGCTCACTAACATTCCTAGCGAATATACAGTGGAAGTGAAGAACAGATTTGAAGGACTAGATTTAGTAAACAGAGTCCCAGAAGAACTATGGACAGAAGTCCGAGACATTGTTCAGGAGGCGGCAACAAAGTACGTCCCAAAGAAAAAGAAAACCAAGAAGGCAAAATGGTTGTCTGCTGAGACACTGGAAGTAGCCCAAGAAAGGAGGAAAGCAAAAGGAAACAGGGATAAGGGGAGATATGCCCAGTTAAATGCGGAATTCCAGAGGTTAGCCAGAAGAGATAAGGAACTATTTTTAAATAAGCAATGCATGGAAGTGGAAGAAGACAACAGAATAGGAAGGACAAGAGACCTCTTCCAGAAAATTAGAAACATTGGAGGTAAATTTCAGGCAAAAATTGGTATGATAAGAAACAAAGATGGCAGGGACCTAACAGAAGCTGAAGAGATCAAGAGAAGGTGGCGAGACTATACAAAAGATCTGTATAGGAAGGATAATAATATTGAGGATAGTTTTGATGGTGTGGTGAATGAATTAGAACCAGACATCCTGAGGAGTGAGGTTGAATGGGCCTTAAGAAGCATTGCTAACAACAAGGCAGCAGGAGACGACGGGATCCCAGCTAAACTGTTTAAAATCTTAAAAGATGATGCTGTCAAGGTGATGCATGCCATATGCCAGCAAATATGGAAAACACAAGAATGGCCATCAGACTGGAAAAAATCAACTTATATCCCCATACCAAAAAAGGGAAATGCGAAAGACTGCTCAAACTTCCGTACAGTGGCCCTTATTTCTCATGCCAGTAAAGTAATGCTCAAGATCCTGCAAGGAAGACTCCAGCAATACATGGAGCGAGAGTTGCCAGATGTTCAAGCTGGGTTTAGAAAAGGCAGAGGAACGAGAGACCAAATTGCCAATATCCGCTGATAATGGAGAAAGGCAGGGAGTTTCAGAAAAACATCTACTTCTGCTTCATTGACTATTCTAAAGCCTTTGACTGTGTGGATCATACTAAATTGTGGCAAGTTCTTAGTGGGATGGGCATCCCAAGCCACCTTGTCTCTCTCCTGAGGAATCTGTACAAGGACCAAGTAGCAACAGTAAGAACTGACCACGGAACAACAGACTGGTTCAAGATTGGGAAAGGCGTACGGCAAGGCTGCATACTCTCACCCAACCTTTTTAACTTGTATGCAGAACACATCATGCGATGTGCGGGGCGTGAATGCAAAGCTGGGGTGAAAATTGCTGGAAGAAACATTAACAACCTCAGATATGCAGATGACACCACTCTGATGGCCGAAAGCGAGGAGGAGCTGAGGAGCCTTCTAATCAAGGTGAAAGAAGAAAGCGCAAAAGCCGGGTTGCAGCTAAACGTCAAAAAAACCAAGATTATGGCAACAAGAATGATTGACAACTGGAATATAGAGGGAGAAACCGTGGAGGCCGAGACAGACTTTGTATTTCTAGGTGCAAAGATTACTGCAAATGCAGACTGTGGCCAGGAAATCAGAAGACGCCTACTTCTTGGGAGGAGAGCAATGTCCAATCTCGATAAAATAGTAAAGAGTAGAGACATCAGACTGGCAACAAAGATCCGCCTAGTCAAAGCCATGGTATTCCCTGTAGTAACCTACGGATGTGAGAGCTGGACCTTAGGGAAGGCTGAGCGAAGGAAGATAGATGCTTTTGAACGGTGGTGCTGGAGGAAAATTCTGAGAGTGCCTTGGACCATGAGAAGATCCAACCAGTCCATACACCAGGAAAGAAAGCCTGGCTGCTCATTGGAGGGAAGGATATTAGAGACAAAGTTGAAGTACTTTGGCCACATCATGAGGAGACAGGAAAGCCTAGAGAAGACAATTATGCTGGGGAAAGTGGAAGGCAAAAGGAAGAGGGGCCGACCAAGGGCAAGATGGATGGATGGCATTCTTGAAGTGACTGGACTGACCTTGAGGGAGCTGGGGGTGGTAACGGCCGACAGGGAGCTCTGGCGTGGGCTGGTCCATGAGGTCACGAAGAGTCGGAGACGACTGAACGAATGAACAACAACAAATCTGCATCATATCATTAACATGATTTTCCCCCACCCAGGAAAGTGTGGATGTTGGGGGAAGGTGTGTGGACTCTAATGCAGGCCCAAACAGGTTTTTAAAACCCTGTTTGGGCCCACATTAATGTACTGTCTGGAACCGCCTTCAGTCATCTATTATGGGGATGTCTAAGCTATCACACCCTGTGACCAAGAGACTTCCCAGATGTGTTTGGAAGTACATTAAAGCCTCTTCCATTTATTCCTTTCTCTTTTTTTCCTCCTCATTCAAAAATTGTGAGCTGCTCCTCTTCTCAAAACCTTCCTCTAGTTAGCCAGGATTTAGATACTGCATATATGTATGTTTTCAATATATATTTAAACGTGATTAGCAAAGTATCTAGCTCTAACCTAGGTGCTTTCTGTTTATCTTAGGGCCCTTCCACACAGCCATATAACCCAGAATATCAAGACAGAAAATCCCACAATATCTGTTTTGAACTGGGTTATCTGAGTACACACTGCCATATATTCCAGTTCAAAGCAGATAATGTGGGATTTTATTCAGCTGTGTGGAAGGAACCTTACTTTGATAAAGATTTTTCATTTCTATTTTTTTTTGTGAGATACAACCTGTAACTATGGGGGACATCCAAAAGCTATCCTTCCCCATGATGCTATTTATTGGAAAGGTCTATGTACATATTTCCCAAACTCTGCTCATTGTTTGGGAAGAGTGAGAATAATACTATCTTCAGTCTACAGAGGTTTTGTACTGCACCTTTCATATTCTGGTATCCCAAGCATTTGCTCATACTGGCTACTGAGCTTAGCCAAGCCCACAACTGTTTAAAAAGACATTGCATTCAGTAAACTCCACAAGCGTCCATGACCTCTGCTGTGCCCTCTGAATACACATTTTTCAAATGGTTCATAAAGCAAAGATATATAAAAGGTAGAAATAAAAGTTGACCCGACATCAGCCTGAAATTTGTTTTAAGACATAAAGGAGACAAACATTTCTGGCATTGCCTCTTCTCTTTATAAATCTTCATGGTCAGAAATAGGTAGGCATTTATGTTATACTTCCCATGTTTCTGAGCTTCCAAAATTTATCCTTTTCAAACATACAACTGTGTGCAGGTAATAAATATCCAGGCAGAATTGTAGCCCAGAGTGCTACATTTTAAAGCTGTCATGTTCTAGTGACCCTTTCCCTTTTTACTAGATATGTTGTGGTTAATTTGACCTTCCAAGCATTTTGACTGCCTAGTATGCCTGAAAACAAAATGTGAAAAGGCAACTCTTGACTGTAAAACATTTATCACCTGGCCATTCACAGCACAGTTATTTATTCATCAAAAAGTATACTGAACAAGAAAAGGTTATGTGCCAGGGTAGGGAATGTAATGTCCAGTGAAGTGGAATATACTCCCTTAGCATGTAGTGGAGTCTCCTTTCATGAAAGTTTATAGAAAGTGGCTGAATGGCCAGTTGTTGGGGGTGCTGATTGTATTTTCCTGCATGGCAGGAGAATAGATTGGATGGCTCCGATGGCATTGTTCAACTCAATGAATCTATGATTCTATTATTCTAACTGGTCTGGGGATCAGGAACTAGATTATGGACAAATGCATTTTTGTCCTCTTTTCTTTCACTTTCTCAAATTAAATTTTGCATTTATTTGTTTATTTACTCATTCATTCTTAGGGAAAATTTGGGGATCCCAAATTAACCATTAATGAGCCTTATGAAGCTTGGAAAACCTACAGATATAAGGTTCGAGTTCCTTGAGCAGCTGTGGTGCTTTCTGGGGAATTCAATTCCCCTTATTCAAAGGCTACCAACTTACATTTAATCCCCTTCCCCTCAGAAATGATCACTTCACTTCATTGCCTGCACACATCATCCTGTTATTGCATCCATCAGAACTTTTATACAAATCCAGTTCTCAAAATCACAAAGGATTCCTTGTATAAGAGAACCTTATGAAATTAATGGGGTTGCTATAAGTTGACAGACAACTTGGACCTCTGTCTGTGTGCTTTGAAGTTGTGTGCTGATATTTGGTGACCCCATGACTTTCACATTGTTTTCTTAGACAAGAAATACTGTTACCAGTTTCTTCTTCTGATATACATCCTACAGGACCTGTTATTCTTTGATAGATTCCAATCTAAATACTAACCACCAGGGCTGATCTTGTATAGCTTCCAATATCAGGTGGAATCTGATGCCCTTAGGTACCTTTAGAATATTTAGGCTTCACATAGATACAATCTTTGCATTATCTTTGATCATAGCATCAAACATTTGGTGCAATTTACCAAAGTTAATGAAGAAAATGCTCTTATTTACAGTTCTTGGTTGGATGTGTGTGTGTGTGCATATATTTGATACCTCACATTTTCCAGCTTCTTAATATTTGGTTACAAGTTAGTCAGTGATATTCTCCTTTTTCATACACCATTCATCACATTCATTCTTAATTATTATCTCAGTCTTCAATAATTTTTCCTCTCAACAAACAAAGTAATTTCTCTCAACTGACTTTCTTTGTCTAGCCCCTTTAACCTTCAAGTTCCTATTTGACTCTTACATGTTTACTCATTTGAAATAATTCCAAACCACATCTCCTCCCTCTTTCCATTTCTCAGCAATCCTCATTCATATTCAAATGCATGCTCCCTGTCAGTCTTGTCACTCAAACAATCTTGCCAATGACACTTGTCAATCACTTCCCCTAAATTACTGGCTGTAAAAATATACAGTACTAAGTTGCAAACCCATTTTATAATCGCAGCTCATACTGTATCATAGCCACTGCATGTGCTGCATTTTCTGTCATTGCCACCTTCCCAGTCTTAGTGGAAAAGAACTTTTGGAAGAGATCAAAAGGCAGCATAAAGAAAACAAATTATTCAGAATACATTTTTAAGAGAGGCAGAAGAGAAATAACCTTCCTCCTGCAACTTGGGCCCCAACAGATGTTCGCCCATAATAGTAACAAAGCCAAAATTGGTGGAAACATGTACTCTCATAAAGTAGCAAGACTCTAAGCATAATTCTTTGAATTTTCTGATCAAGTAAGGGTTTTGAGTTGTGCTTTCCCAAGAGGAAGTTAGTTGGTTATGGATGGCAAAAGGCTATAACTATATGAGGTCGACTTCAAACATGTGGATTCCAAATATTTATTTTTTTGCTTTTCAATATTAAATGTCATTAAAATTTCAGTTCCACTCATTGTTACCAATGCTAATGGAATCCCGAGTTTATATGTAATTTTGTTATATGTTTTTCAGATTATACCACTACTAGCTGTAAATATGGGGTGACAAAGACAAAGGGAATAAACAGCCTGTTCTGTGATTAGATAACAATGCTGTTATAGATGCATTCATTCCAGATGCCTCTATAACAGCAGTGTTGGTGTGAGAGCTAGTACGAGAGCTAGTCTGAGAGAACGCCATCTGACATCTTAGGCAGGGCTTTAAGGGAGGAGCCTGGAAAGCTCTTGTCCTTGCTGTTATTTCTGCAATCTGAGGGCTTTGGGAGATTGTAGGAAAGCTGAAGGACCAGGATTCTGTATCATCAGTAAACCTCTATCTTGATTAAAATAGGCAGATTACACAGATACCTGTCCTTCTAATTGATCATTGCAGATGTATATTACTGAAGGAAAAGGAAACTTACGTTATTGGCTAAAGCCTTCCAATCCTGCCCCTTCCTCCAATTCCAGGAGCTTCCCTTCTCTCCCCAATATTTGCCTTACTCATGTTAGAAATAATATATTATATTATATTATTAGCATAGTACAATATCAGTATTACATATTACTGTATTGTACTACACCATTCTATTGTAATATTATTAGTAATATTACATGTAATATAAATATATAATTATAATATTGTCTTATTATTCTTATTATTGGTAGTATTATATTGTATTACACTGTAAATTAATATTATATGTATATACAATATATGATATTATATTATTAGTAAAGAACAGGAGACAAGTTGGAACTGTCTTCTTTCCCCTTCTCTCTTTACTCTGTTATTTATAAAGAATGTTTTACTTATTTAAAATATATATGACAAACAATTGGTGAGGTTTTTTAGAGGCTGGAATGGATTAATAGCATTTCAGTTCATTTTAATGGGGAAATCTGATTTGAAATAAGAGCAATTTGAGTTAAGAGCTTGCTCACAGAACGAATTAAACGTATAAGTCAAGGTATCACTGTATTGCTTAAAAGTATAATACCAGTTTTGTAGAGAAACAAATAGTTATTGTGTCAATAGAATAGTTTGGAAGGGAAGAAATGTGAAAATAGACAGAGCTACCAAACAGACAGACCTGTTCATCCTATGAATTGATATTGATGGGGAGAAGGAGCAACTGTAGGAATCTGATAAAGATTGTTGGAAAAAGAAGCTAGTTATGACAAAAATCTATCTAGTTTCACATCTTTATGGGCAGCTACACACACACACCATTTGGTGACCTTCCTGCTTATATTCGGAAACCATTCTAAAATAATCTTTTGCCTCCTGCTCTTCCTGGCAAGTCCGCCCCCAACCACCACCCAGGTATTACTAGATCCCATGCTTTATTTTATAATGGTTAGCTTATTTTCAGTTACAAGACTTCTTCTATTTAGTCATTCTTCAGTTTATTCTTATTTTCACTCAATCCTCTTTAACCTTTAAACCAGCTTCAAGACATGCTGCTTCTTTATTAAATATGGTGGTGGGGTACTAGAGGACTTTTGCTTAGCTTAGCAGGACTGACCTTTAACTGAATTGTCCTCACATCACTTTTTTCACCCATGTACTGTGTTACCTGAGTAATTTGACACATTAAAATAGAGAAATAAGAAGATAGACAGCCTGGTTTCTTGATATCTTGCTGGGTTTCCACCCCCACTGTACAGCTTTCTTTTAATTCTGTTCTATTTGTTGGATTTAAATGAACACATGTGGATTAGAATGCAGCCTACAGGGTAAAAAAAGGACTTGGCACGTCATAATGTTTACTAGGTACAAAAAGTACAGTATGTAAGCTAGGGATTCCAGCCAGTTTTGATGAGGTATTGCTCTGCGGCTACCTCCCTATAAGCTTTGAAGAAAAGCAACAACAAAGGATATTATTTACAAAGCTTTAAAACACAAAGAAAAACTTCTGTAATTTAGAAGACTTTTAGAATATGAAAATAAGAAACTGTTCTCTTTGATCTACAGCTCAGTTGATTTAAGAAGGGTAAAATTGGCTCTATGTTCAGGCAGAGATGGTTTAGAATAATAGAATAATAGAGTTGAAAGAGACCACATGGGCCATCTAGTCCACCCTCCTGCCATATAGGAAAAGCAGATGACCATCCAGCCTCTGTTTAAAAGTTTCCAAGGAAGAAGCTTCCACCACATTCCGAGGCAGAGAGTTCCACTGTTGAACAGCTCATACAGTCAGGAAGTTTCTTATTAATATTCAGGTGGAATCTCCTTTCCTGTAATTTGAACCTTTTACTCCTAGTCCTAGTTTCAAGGACAGCAGAAAACAAGTCTGCTCTCTATATTGTCGAAGGCTTTCATGGCTGGAATCACTAGATTCTTGTAGGTTTTTTCGGGCTATAGGGCCATGTTCTAGAGGCATTTCTCCTGACGTTTCGCCTGCATCTATGGCAGGCATCCTCAGAGGTAGTGAGGTCTGTTGGAAATAGGAAAATGGGTTTATATATCTGTGGAATGACAGATATATAAACATCATATTTTTCATATGCTGGACACAGCATATTATTTGAGAACACAAAAATGCTGGACCACTCCAACAACCACCATGTCAGACTACACAGAGAAGCCATTGAAATCCACAAGCATGTGGACAATTTCAACAGAAAGGAGGAGACCATGAAAATGAACAAAATCTGGCTACCAGTATTAAAACACTCTAAAATTGCAACAGCAAAACAGCAGAGAGGAAACAACCAGGCACATCTTAACATCTTACACCACAATACATTATTTGGACCTTATCACATTTGAATATAATCTGTTTTTATCAGTATACATCCCATATTTTTTAAGGACTGGATGCATACTGTATTCAGACAGGATGTATGCCCTCTCTCATCACATCCAATTATTACGATTTTTATTATCTGAAAATACTGCACTTTGACTCGTAACACCACAGAAGGCTGACTCTTCCCAATCTGTTTGAATGCCTCTCTACATCACTATGATATATATATATATATATAATTATATATATATAATTTTTTTCCTAATAGTGTACAGTGACATAGCCTGAAAGTCTCACACTACTTACTATTCTCACAAGATTTTAGCTGATGAAATGCATACTGATTTTCTGATCACACATAAAAACAGCACTTTAGCACTTTAGCAATGCATAAAATCATAGTAAATAAGAAAAAAATGCAATAAGAATACCATGTGCAATTACTTCATTTTTGAGATTTTGCATAGATTACTGACATGTGATAGGGCCCATTAAGAAACCTGTTCAAAGAATCAACTCAGTGGGTTTTATCACATTTGCAGCCAATTTGAGAAAAACTCTACTGGTGCCTTTTTTATATGAGACAGTGATTCTACCATTTTATGAACTGACGAAACCATGGCAATTGTCATTAAATGCAAGGTTTGCAAGGGCAGCCAGCAAAATTAGGGATCAGTTTACAAATGTAAGTACTGTTTGACAATCAATCAAAGCGGAATCAATCTGAGATGGATGGCATGTGCAGAGTATATTTACACAATAGATAGGGTGATAAAGATGTTTTAAAGTCTAAGTGATTTTTCCATGATTACCAACAAAAGAACAGAAAGAATATAAATGAACAATTTTCTGTGTTGTTCCTTTTTCTCTTTATGACATGAAGATTTTATATTTAATATTCTTTTAAAAACAAATGTCTTAAAGGACATACTTTTTTATTTAAAAGAAAATCTTTTTCCTCAGCATGTCTGTTTTGCCCTAATACATGAACAACTATTTTAGTGTTTTGCAATTGTTGTAGATCTGCTGTTGCAACCTGCTGTTTATAATTGGTGAAATGCAATCTGCACCTGTTCAGAGATTCTATTTATGCCACTAAGAACCAGTTCTTCATTATTCTTTTAGACCGGGTCTGAATCCAAAGTCCTCACCATACTAAAGGGTCTCCTAAATGGAACAGAAACAATTTGAGTTTGGTCATAAACAACAAATTGCTTCCGGAAGCAGAAGTAGAAATAATGGGTTAGCCAACAAGTTTTTCAATATGTTTTCAAGGAAATTAAAACCAGCAGGTAATACAATTAACCTGAATATCGTGTACCTATTTAAAACAAATTTAATTACCTGGTGGTTCAAGTCAGAGGATTCCAGAATTGTATAAGAACTTAATATTCTCACAGATTGGCCTCACAGAATGCTTTGAATGCTTAGGTTTTCAGAGCCTGATTTTGAATCCCAGTATATTAAGACATGTATATGGTGCTGAAATAGAGTTGACTCTTTCTTTCCCATCTTATTTTTTTTCTCCCTCACAAACTTCCCATTGGTAACAGCTATTCACAGGCAAGTAAAAAGTTTTTCTTCTGGCAATAGCTGTAGCACTTGGACTTGACCAATGCAGATACTGAGTTTTCAGTTTGTTCCACTTCTAGTAAGAAGTAAAGAGATTTCATATATTTGTTGATATATGGGATGAAATAATTCAATTTTTTGTTTTTGTTTTGTTTTAAATAGAAAAATTGGGAGGAAGAGAAGCTTCCATATTTAGTTTTGAAATTCCACAAGGTATTCCTATCAGACCAAGATCATCATTAGATTTCACTTACAGTTAAATATATTAATATTATATTCAAGAGCATTAACTATGTCTCTATCTAAAATATATATCTAACTTATTATGCTAGGATGATAGAAGTTAGCTGAAATAAGAACAAAATAATTTGAGTCTAGTTTTTTTAAAAAAAGCTCTTAGAAGTTGGCCCTGACAGGTTTGACCTGGCCTTGAGAGAAGAAAGTTGTACTGAAATATAGCACTGGAGAGAAGTTTGCAAATTTACTCATATATCAACGGGGGTGGGAGGGTTCAAAACCTTTTACAAAAACTAAATTTCCTAAAGGAAGCCTCTGAAGTAGGAGGAAATCCTTTGAAAGCCTCAGAATAGCAATAAAATACTTAGAACAAAACTGGGATTGCCGGAGAAAATGACCCTAAATATCAAAAGGATTTTGACCTACATTAAAATGAGTTAAACCATCCTGTTACAGTACTTTGGAGATTGTAGCCTCTTAGAAATGCGATTACAGGCATAAAAGCATGTGTCAATACAATATAGAGTTGGTCTGTGATGGAGGCTCGGTGTGTAGTCTAATTTTCCCAAGACACTCCTTGGTACATAAAGCAATAATGTGAAGAGCAAAAAGTGAACCAGAAGAAATCTGATCAAAGTTCTTGGGGAATCTGGTTCAAGACCACACTTACACTAGTTCACAGAGATCATGAACATATTCATGATTTCCATTCCTATGGAGGATAACTATGTTTATATTTCATTAATTGTATATAACCATCTTTCATTTTCAAAGCATATGGACAAAGGAGTGAGTGGCCATCAGTGATAACAGTGGTGGATCCAATTGCCATGGTCCTGTTCCTCACCCCTGGATGCTACGACATATTGAATTTTGTGTAAAGACAGATAAAATATTCCACAGTGACTCCAATTATCCTGCTGTCATGTGCACATGTTCTTTGACTTCTCGGTCCATCTAAAAATGATTGGTTGAATGCCTTCATGAAAAGCAGCCCCTGGCCAGGTGATGCCCTTGGATTTTGTTTCACTCATGACTATCATGGCATCATTTGCACATCTAAGAACAGGTTACAATGTACATATGGATGAGCCTTCTAGTTTGGCATGTTTCTTGTTTTACAGGTAGTGTCAAACTGTCCTGAAAATGTCAGTGTGGTTGCAATTATCAGTGCATATATTTGACAGTAAATTCCAATGAGCTTTGTTTCTAATGAAAAGCTTGAAACTATGCATGTTTTCTTAGATGAAAATTCAACTGAAATGCCTAAGACCTTGATAAAAATGAATAGGTTGCATCCTGCTATGTATGCGAAGACTCTGTAGTCCCCATTCTAATTTAAAATTGGATTTCATGAAAATAAAATGAGACAAACTAGTCCAAAACTCCATATTTGTAAAAAGAAAAATGAAGAAATTAATGCAGCACAATCCTTTATACTTCCAGTAGTTTATATGGGGCTTATTAATAGTTACGGCCACATATCGAAACTTTTCTACTCATTTATAAGAACTAGGCTGGTATAATCAATGGAAAAAATAGTTCTTTGGCTATATTATTTCATGTATGTTTACACAGCAGGGCTCACAATCAAATCAGACCAAATGTTTCTTAATATTCTTACTACTAAATTGCAAATACATTTTTACTGCTCCAAGCAAGCTCTTGCTTTTATGAGACAAAAGAAATATACCAACTGTGCAGGGAGGTTCATACATGAAAACACTTGAACTTAATTAATCCATGAACATTTCCCAATTGGGACTTGTTCATTACTTGATGTTATTTAGATGTATGCATAATTATTTTCATCTTTTGTTTGTTCCCCTTTCCTGCAACACATTGTGGATAGGCTTTCAAATGGAGTCAGTTCACAAAAGGAGGTGGAGAGAGAGAGAGAGAGAGAGAGAGAGGAGGCATTGATGGGTTATGGCTTCCAAGATAGTAGAATAATGAATGCTTTGGGATTTAACTCTAGATTAGATTCACCTATCCATGGTGCTGAACATATTTTGAGGATAGGGTTCAAAAATGCAGATAGCTCTTTAACTTTAAGATTCAAACAAATAACCTCATCACACTTACTAAATAAGTGTCCTATGACACTTCAAGCCTTCTTCAGAGACAGAAACTTACACCAGCCATTACATGGTGTCATGTGACTTCCGGTGGAGGCCCAACCCCCAGCTGGGGTTCCCCCCAAACATGGAGGCCTTCCTGTGTTGTACTGACTCCAATTCTGTCTTATGTTATGTCTAAATTTAGGAATCAGATTTGGATATAGAATATTTGGATATAGAATTTTATATGCAATGATCTCAAGAGTGTTGAAAGCAAAGATAGAAATATTCTTCTACCTTTAACAAAGCTCCCCATCCATTAGCAAATTTGGAGCACTTTTTCTTTTTGTGTAAACTCGGGTGCAGAACTTATTTATTTATTTATTTCTATACCGCCCGTCTCAGCCCAAGAGTGACTCAAGGTGGTTTACAAAATGGTACAATTTGATGCCACAATACTAAAATCGTTATCTGATCACAATTGTCTAGTCATTCCGAGGTCAAGAAGTTATCTGCTACACTGCATTTGAGAAAGCCTGCTCACAAAGCCAGGTTTTGACTTTTTTATGAAATATTAAGAGGGTGGGGGCCAATCTAATGTCTCTAGGGAGGGTGTTCCAAAGCCGAGGGGCCACCACTGAGAAGGCCCTGTCTCTCGTTCCCGCCAACCGAACCTGTGAAGAAGGCGGGACCAAGAGGGAGGCCTCCCCAGAAGATCTTAAATTCCTAGATGGTTCATAAGGAGAGATGCGTTTGGACAGATAAGCAGGGCCAGAATCTTTTAGGGCTTTATAGGCTAAAGCCAGCACTTTGAATTGTGCTCGGTACCAGACTGGCACCAAGTGGAGCTGGCGCAATAGGAGTTGTGTGCTCCCTGAACTTTTGGCAAATTATTTCAAAACTCCTTCTTTATAGCTTTCAAGAATGTATATGTTATAGCCGACATCATTATTCACTATGTTTATCATACTAATGAAACCCTCCTATATTATGGTGCTCTTCTTGAGACATCTTCTTTGAGTTTTTTATAGGAGTTCATGGAATAGCAGACCATAATGTATTTTATGTTAATACCCCCTTTTTTTGAGCCAGGTCAGTAACTCCATCTTTAATCACAAAGTATACAAACAAAATATGGAATCATATGAATTATTAAGATATATTGCAAAATGACGCTGCAACTTCTTTTGAGTCTTGATTTGCAGAGAAAATGGACCAGATTGACTGAAATGAACCAAGCTTGAATTTACACACAAATGGGAATAGTTCACATTATTCACATTATTTTCCTGTATTTCTTGATGCATTGTTATAAAACTTGAGAAAATATCTGCAATGGAACAAGGGAACAAAAAAGCACATAGAAGTCAATATTTCAGGTTTGGCATCTGAACATTGGTATGAATTTCTGTGTGGATTTCTTAATCATGAATTGAAATGGACATCTTTTGAATCAAACTTGCATGGGGAAAAGTGCAGAGGTCAACCTGGCACATTAGTTGAATATGCAAGATTCTCTCTGATTGCAAGGACATCCCAGGTAAGACACTACCCAACTTTTCCTGAATTCATAGCTATATACCGAATTGTATGTGATTTCAATGAAAGCTGCTTAATAGAGTTCTTCAAACATAGGCAAGTCTGTTTGCCACCTCATATCCTACTCAAACCTGTCCTGTTGTGATGAAAATTAACTTAATGGCAAAGCACTTCGTGCAACTGTGGATGAATGAGAAGAAAGTCCTGTGACCATTAATGTTTATTATCAAGCTTTTCAGTGGTGTAATAGCTAAAGTGGTTTTTGCTTTAAACCTCTCCACAGCCAGCTGGAGAATCAGAAAATGGGTACGAAGCTTTAATTAACTGTAAAAGCTGGAGTGAATTGCACCGTACGATACCTGGGGATTTTAATGAAGAATGTACATATGTTCTTCCTCCTAATTGAAGATGAGCTACATTTTAAGGGATTATATCCCCTGAAGTTTCCAAGTAAGAGAGAGGAGAGAAGAATTTTAAAGACCTCAAAGTAAACTTTTGCTAATGGTCTGCCCTTTGCAAGGAACAGTTTTATTACCAAGTTATCTTTGAGCTGAATAACTCAAGATATTAAAGGCATGGCAAAGATTTTTACACTAAGGACTTGTTGGTTTGTAATCTTTTGCATATGCCTGAAGCATGGATTTCAGAAAGGTCATTCAACTGACCTCTGCCTCCTTCAAGTCTGACAGAAAGCTTTAAAGTATAAAACAAAACAATTACAAACACTTCCTCGAACAACTTTTCTAGCACAACACTTTAGTTGTACAGAAAGACCTCAGCTAGGACTCAAGTCCCACTTTTACACTCTGCTTTCTTTCATGCTTGTATAGAAGGGATGTAATTCTTTCAGTATGAGAAGTTAGAGATTTTTTAACCATTTTTAATATCTATAAATGGTTTAAATGGAAAGCTTCTCTGTGTGGACTGAACTCAAAAAGGCTCCTATTCCCTCCAAAAACCCAAAAGGGGGCGGGACCAGGGAACCTAACTATAATTGGCAGGTGGCTTGCCCTATGATTGCAGCCAAAAGAAGCCATCTATCTGCAGAGTCCCTGAATCTTGGGACTATAACAAACATTAAATGCAAAGCAAACAAAATTGGAGCTCCTGATACAGCTGTACCTGCACAGCACCCAAACATGAATCAAGGAACATGAAAGGCACTGCAGACTACTTGAGCCAGAGAAGTCAACTATAGCAGAGCATCTGATGAACCAACCTGGACACAGCATATTGAGAACACAGAAATGCTCGACCACTCTAACAACTACCATGTCAGGCTACACAGAGAAGCCATTGAAATCTACAAGAAGCAGGTGAACATGGAAATGAAAAATAATCTAGCTACCAGTATTTTAAAAAAAACCCAGTAAATAAAGAACAACACTCAAACACATAGGAACTCCAGAGAAGAAACAATCTGGGACAGCTAATCACCTCTCAACAAAGCTTTCCCCCAGGCAGCAACAAGCCATACCTAAAAACTGTCACGCCATCAAATACTAATTAAGGTGACCAATTGAAACATTCACACCTAGCTCCAACAGACAAGAGTTCTTTCTCCCACCCTGGACCTTCCACAGATATATAAACTCAATTTTCCTGGTTTCCAACAGACCTCACAACCTCCGAGGATGCCTGCCATAAATGTGGGTGAAACGTCATGAGAGAATACTTCTAGAACATGGCCATATAGCCCGAAAAATCTACAACATCCCAACTTAGATTAGGATCTTGGGACACTGGAGAAAGAAGGTCTGAAAAATAACAAATAATAGATTAATGACTTAGACTATTTCCCCACAGTTTCACCTGAACACTATCAATAGGAATTGAATTATATTACCAAGTAATACTAAGGCATGGGATAAAGATCATATTATCACTCTTATGCATTCTTATACCCATTATTTTGTATTCAAAGTATTATATCATCTGATATCTAATTATTTGGTTTTAGAAAAATAGATGTGAGCAAAACAACA
This sequence comes from Anolis sagrei ordinatus, assembly GCF_025583915.1. NCBI lineage: Eukaryota > Metazoa > Chordata > Lepidosauria > Squamata > Anolidae > Anolis > Anolis sagrei. The sequence continues at coordinate 157,833,181 of NW_026847438.1, forward strand.
TGTTCTATTTAAAACTTCTCTGTGCAGAAAAAAAATATTTGGAAGAATTTGTGTATTTCTATGCAATGAAATGTTTATTTTCCATGCAGGACATATCCTGAATTGTGAAGATTCCTATATGACCAGGATTCTCCTTATCACAGTGTCCTGACACCCAGAACCAATCCTCTACTTTATGTGAGATTCTTATGTTTACAAATATTATTGATATCCCTAATAGGATTAGACTGTCAAAACAACCAAACTAGGCAATTGCTTTTAATATTAACACTTCATTCAGGTTTTATATCATATGCAGCCAAAACATAAACCAATGATAACATTATTGTGGTATGCAGCCTACACTTCCACCCACCTCTTCCTCCTATCTTTTTTCTCTTTGCCAGAAATCATAGTCTAAATATATAGAAGTGAGGTTTAATACGGATCCTCTTTAAAATTAGGAGCAACATAACTATTAGCTAATTATTTTTAACCAAACTAAATGTTTAAGTAAATTAAACATAGAAACCATGGTAAAACTAAAAAGAAAGGGAATTAAACCTTGGAAGCAGCTAATTCACCCACTTCTTGTCAATAATTAAGATGAACTACATTAAATTAAATTACACTTCTAACTTGTTGGGAGATTCCTTAACTTTATTAATTGTAAAATTGCTACTTACTTTAAAAAAATAACTTTCCACATTCTGGAGTGGTGCATTTAGTGATCAACTGTTTTTCTTCAGTTATCTTGTAGGATAAGATAATAGTTATGATTTATAATTTTCCAGAAAATATAGCATTCTAATTATATTTAAATGGGACACACCTATAATTTTGTGCTACCATTTCAAAGCTACCTTTCATAATTGTTAGCTAATGTTCTTTTGGAAACTTCCTGTGATGTGAACTGGGTGGTTTTTATTTCTGAAAATATAAGGAATCACAGATTCTTTCTGTCCTCTCAACCATAATTTAGCATTGTAAGGTCTTCTTAATTTAAAGCACAGGTTTAACATTATCACTGAAATTAGTGAGTTATCATAAGGTGAAAATGCATCCTTATACCCATTAGGTGGTGGTGGTGTTTATGAAGTCACTTAAGTTGAAAAAAGGATTTGAAAAATACATTGACTTCAGTGAAATTTTCTCAACATTTCATCCATCGGCATTCCAGTAACGTCTAGTAACACTCTAGAGGTGCTGCGACTAGTCTATATTTTGGTTTCCTCAAGATTCCTCAGAACATTTGTCTCAGAAAGAACCTCCAAATTAATCAGAACAGAACAATTGAATGACCAGAACATTTGCAGGAAGTTTCCTTTCACATTGTGTGCTTACAGGTGAAAGATTGTCCAAGGCTGTATCCACACTGCAGAATTATAGCAGTTTGACCCAACATGAAGATTAACTGCTATATGTCAATGCTGTGGAATTCTGAGATTGACTTGGGAACATTTTTGTTTCATTTTAGAGGGCTTCCGTTTCTATTCCATGTGGCCTATGAAGACCTGTCATAGTTGTTCACTCCTGAACTAAAAATCATATTTTTATGTTAAACAGTAAAAAGAAGACTTGCAACCTATTGAAAAGGAAGCTTCCAAGGGCAGCAATTCATCCTCTTTTTTGGCCAGAAAATTATCATTATGGGGCTTCTGGAGGTGCTAAGGGCCACAAAAACATTCTTGAGTGAGATGCATGTGTCTCTGGGGCCACACTCCCTGCTATTCAGAACTGAGGATAGGTCTTTCATTCAGGTATCCTCCAGGTGCCAATCAATGAATAGATTTGGCATTTTATTTCATTGAAAATTTGGGCAAGCTCAGTCCCTTTCTAGAAATAATCTAAAACCTTTTTTTAAAAACCCCCTTTGTGTTATTTATTTTATACAATAATGATATTACGAGGAGTGGTCATTCTTTCAGTATTTGATTGTAAAATATTCCTCTCCTCTCCTTCACTCTGTTCAGATATAGTTATCTACGATGTCACTTTGCAAATGAGAGAATTAATGTCCCAAACCCATCTGAAAACAAACACCTTCCTTCCTTTGATTCACAAGTATGTTTCTATTGTCTGCACTTCTGAAAGGCATATTCTCAGTTGGGTTGCCTTAGCCTTCCTTTGTCTCGTGTCTGCTATTTGAAAGATGCTTTAAATCTTTTGTTGTGTTATAGTGGAAATTTTATTCTTCCTGACCAAGTATTCTAGGATCCTTTCTAGGCATCTTTATGAAATATTTCATTTTTGGACTTAGTAGTTTGTAAGATGTTAGACTTCCTATCTATCACAAAATCCCTTGTATGTTATGGATTGGCTGAGCTCCATAGTTTGATTGAAATGTTGCAACTGGAGAACTAAGAGGGTTGTGTCCCTTTGAAGATAGAGACAGGGGACAGAGGAATATAATATAGCAACACCGAGTATTATGTTGTTATTGTACTTGCTGAAAGCATACATTACTTAGAATTCTGGGTCTTTTCACTCCTGACTAAAATAAGCTTTATTACTATTATTATGACCCTAGCAACTGAAATGTCAACATAATGCAATATTCAAAGTCAGGAATATACAGATGTTTCAAGAATATGAAGCATGAACTACGACAATTAGTCTAGTGCAGAATAATAGCAAATAATGATATGAGGTCAGCTAGTCATGTTTATCTTACATACTACACCTCTTACCATTACTGTCTTGAGGACTGATAGGATGGTGAAGAAAAAAAACAGGACACAGATCAGGACAGATCAACTGGTTTTGGGAAAATCTAAATGACTCAATAACTTAAACTCTATCCTACAAGTGTCCCAGTTTGGTAACCCTAATAAATTCTCAAAGACTCCATTTAAATTGTCCTGATTTCTCTCTCTTGTCCCCCGCCCCTTTGTCCTCAGTTTACTTCTGTTGCAGCAAGCTGAGTCCAAAATGCAAAAGACATTTGCAGTGAATTAACTTAATGGGAAAAAGCTAGGGAGATAGGAATATTCCTTCATATGAGAATCATGCAAAATCAAACTGCTGCATATCCTAACCAGTGCTTCCTTCCTCTTTAACTTTTGTTATTAATCTTATTCACTATCCAATGTTGTTTGTCCAACAATGTCCTCATTTTCATCAGTAAAATCTTGGATGATATCCTTAACTATGTCATTTTGCAAAATGGGTAAAGCAGAAATGTGTCGATACTATAAATAAAATTGTGATATGAATACACGGAGAGATGGATCAAGACCAATCATGAAACATGGATCATTGCAGCCAGCGAGATGATGAAAGAGTGTTATAAATAAGAACTCTTAGCAATGCATCAAGAGATAAACTACATATTTATCATGAGTTATGGGTGCTTGATGCACCAAATACCCCGAAAAACATCATTTTTTGCTTCAAGCCCAAAGCCATGTAAAAAATGAGAATAACAAAGAACATGGAAGGTCACAATACTCTTTCTGTTATGTATTTGTGGGACTATCATAGCATTTTCTTTGTCCTTAGTCTTTGGGCAAAGAAGAGAGGGCTAGCCTCACAAGTTGTAGTACCCACATACTCTCTATGACCTTTTTCTCTACCTTTCCCAGTGGAAGGCAGAGATACAAGTAACCCAAAGCAAAATCAGTTTCCCTTGAACTCTGGCTAGTGAAGTAAGGAAACTGTCTGTGCTGAGAGACTAAAATATTTTCAGGCTTAAGAGAGAGTTCGAGTATAATTTCTATGAAATCAGGATTAAATCAGGGTTCTGGGTATGATATCTTGGAACCTCCTTCTCCATAGCTTAGAAAGTTGTAAAATTACAGAAACAGATTACATTCCAAGGACACATTGGGAACTACATAGCAAAAATCCTTGATGTTCTTGAACTAAAATTATACCTTGCTACTTACTGAAAATGAGACCTTCTGTTCTCAGGGTTTCTAAGGAAGCAGGACTCAACCCTTCTAAGGTCAACTTCTAAAAACCTTCCACCTGCTGATAATCAATATCCTAGTGTAAAACACATGGACAGCCCCTGAGAACAAAGATAGTAAAACCTTTATACCCCTGACCTCAAAAGATTCCAAATGTTTTAGCACCTCTCTGCCCATGAAAACTTGATTCTCAAAGAGTATGTCTCTTGATCTTTGCAACCATCTACCATCTCAAAATAGTAAATTAACTCCTATTATCTGGATGCAGCTTAGCTTATAGAACTAGATACTGAATGAATTATCAGAGAATCACATAGGAACTTATCTAACACCAAATCCTAGTACTGGTTTATATCAATGTTTTCTATGCTGATTAGAAGCAGCTACTGAGAGAGTCAAGCAATAGTTCTTAACATTATATTGAGACTGTGGTGACAAAATTATTACAGTGGTCCCTTGGCATCTGCGGTATCTATTCATGACCTAGATACCACAGTCCATAGATGCATCCTATCATATGCAATATTAAGTAAAATGGTGTCTCTTTCAAAAATGATGAACATCTCAAGCAAGCACTGTTAAGACCTTAAGAATCTGTAAAATGGCAGGAGGCTACACCAGGGTATGCCTCTATCTATCTATCTATCTATCTATCTATCTATCTATCTAGCTGAGCGACGGAAGATAGATACTTTTGAGCTGTGGTGTTGGAGGAAAGTTCTGAGAGTGCCTTGGACTGCGAGAAGATCCAACCAGTCCATCTTCCAGGAAATAAAGCCCGACTGCTCATTGGAGGGAAGGATACTAGAGACAAAGTTGAAGTACTTTGGCCACATCATGAGGAGACAGCAAAGCCTAGAGAAGATAATTATGCTGGGGAAAGTGGAAGGTAAAAGGAAGAGGGGCCGACCAAGGGCAAGATGGATGGATGTCATCCTTGAAGTGACTGGACTGACCTTGAAGGAGCTGGGGGTGGTGACGGCTGACAGGGAGCTCTGGTGTGGGCTGGTCCATGAGGTCACGAAGAGTCGGAGATGACTGAATGAATGAACAACAACATATATCTATCTATCTATCATCTATCTATATCAGTGTCATGTTCAGCACATGAAAAAATCAAGACTTACTTTTTGGATTTTTTATCAAATATTTTTGAGCCATGGTTGGTTCAATCCATGGATGTAGAACACACGGATACAGAAAACTGACTGTATCCTGTATACTAGATTTTCTCTCCCAGTGATGTATAGCCTTTCAGAAATGCTGAAAGCCTGGTTTAAGACACTCAACTCATTCATCATACATTATCTCAGCTATTTCACTTCTGTTTGTTAAGTAGTATTTCCCTTGATTACAATCAGCTACTGCCATTCTCTCTGAGACCTAGTTTTCAGTATGAAAAAGTGAATTACTGAAATAATTTTCATTGAAAATTCAGCAACTGGTACCACCTTCAGGATATCAGAGGAAGGAATGGATGGAAGGAATGCTTTTTTCTGCACCTTATTGTTCCATGATGGTTTGTGAGGATTATACTAAGATAGACACAAATAAAATTTTCTGATGAAGTGTTCTTTAATGCTGTCGTTCTTCTGACACTTTTGAAAGCAGTGGGATAGGATGGATGGATGGGTAGTTGGATGGCTAGAGAAACAGATTTACATATTCTTTTTTTTTAAGATAAAAGAGGGAGCAACTTGTTTAGCATACCTGTAGCTTTGACTCTTTTTAAAATATCCTTTTCTTGTTCTTAAATATTTTTATAGACAAAATGATATGGTAATTTTCACATCAAATGGAAGTTATGCATTTAAAGAGAAGTAAACAATCAGTCAGTTTTACACTTGATCTTAGCCAAAAGGCCGAGAAGCGATGCAACAATCAGTCAGTTTTTACTTCACTAAATAAAGTGTATTTTAGGCACTGCCAAAAGACTGTTTCAAGACTGTTCTATACCAGACTCTCATAAATACAGATGTATTCTATTAACAACACCTATTGTATGCATCAACTTGACTGCTCTGAGCAAGCAGCTTTGCAGCTAGCGTAAATAAAGATCATTCTTTCGACTTTCAAAGAAAGAGAAGAGGGCTATTTACTTATCAACCTTTAAAGACTTCATTTAATCTTCCCTTCTCTTGGGCTATAAAATTTCTCATTAAAGCATAAGGGATTTAATATGACTAATTAATACTACATCTGATGGGTTTTTCTTTTTCTTCTAATATTATTACCATATTAATTAACTAATTACCCTGCAGTTGCTGGTAGTAATAAAAGAGAAGTGATGCTATAGCCACAATTTTTTCCTAAGCTATTGTTTCTCTTGCTGATGAAATTCAAATTTCACAAAATGATTGGGATAGGCACCTTATCAATTTTCTTTTGGGTGAATGAAAAATTCTCTAAGGAGGTGGGAATTCCTACACTATGAAAAAAATGCAATAATTCTGTAAGACTGGTAAACATTGTGGCAAAAGAGTTGGTAGACGTCAGATTTATGGGATCTACTTTTTAAACTAAAATTTCAAAATCTATGAGTGAGAGCTGGAAAAAATAGTATTAAGAAGGAGGGATACCCTCTAATGTTTTCCAGATGAAAAACGAGACAGATGGCATCAGATTTTTGTTAAGAGGACAAATGTTATTAATGAGGAAGAGAAGCTATAGCAGTTAGGTTTTATTTTTTGCCTGAGTCTTCTGGGAAGGTCAAGATACCACCACTCCTCTGCGCATTCTGCTGGTGAGTTGAGTGCAACCTTTTGCTGCAATTTAAGTAAGTTGGGGGCAAAGAGGGTAGTGTGAGAGGAACTGGGTCATTTTAATATGAGATGAAAAAGTGGGACAGTAGAGGATTAATCAGGACTATCCCTGCCATATCAAGGATGGTTGAAAGAGGGGGTCAGAGGTTTGGTTTTTTTTAACAAACCACACCCTATGATACAAAAGTGGGCAGAATTCACCCCTTAGGGTGATGCTTGGGCTCAAAACTCTACTCTGCAGTCTCCAGCAGTAGTCATCAAAGCCCCCTGAGCATTTATTTATTTTTGTTTCATTTCATAGAGTCATAGAACTGGAAGAGACTGTATGGACCATCTAGTTCAACTCCCAGCCATACAGGAAAAGTACAGTCAAATTACCCCTGGCAGATGGCCAGCCTATTTAATAGTTTCTTCTACCACACTCCAAGACAGAGGGTTCCATCAATGAACAACTCTTTCCTGTAATTTGAACCCATTGCTCCGAGTCCTAGTTTCCAGAACAGCAGAAAACAAGTCTGCTCCCTCTTCCTTATGACATCCTTTCAAATATTCACCATCCCACCACCTTAATAAAAGACCAGACAACAGTGTGGAATGAAATATGGGAAACTTTCATTTAAAATGTTACCTGAATTAACTTTTTTGAATTTGAAAATGTAATTAAAGATACATGAACCTGGTGTGCGTTTTTCACCGAGGTAGTGGCCCTTGGCCCCAAGTCCAAAGGATTTTACGGAGCCAGAACTCTCCCCATTTCAAGGTCATTTCCATTTTCCCTCATCTGGTTACATAAATACTGGTGAGGGTTTCTGTTCCTGACCCACACCACAAAGGGGTGCCTTGGGTGTATACCAAATGTAAACCTATGGCTGCTTTCAGAGTGATGGCCTATTTAAAGTCCCTGGCTCCCAATTTGCCCTTGTAAACAGTATAGGGTAGACCCCCCCCCCTCCAGAACATGAGGGGGGATTCCTACCCGGCCCTGATAGGTGACCAATATATTATGCTGTTAATGGGCAGGAGGGCTTTCAACAACAACAAAAGAGTGAGCTCAAAGGGGTGAGCTGCTCCCTAAGGCAGCCCTGCCCCCTTGGAAATAGTTCAGCTGGAACTATTTCCAATAGGGTTGGTCTCCCTTCAGGAAGGTGGCAAAAAGATTCCTTGCACCAGCTGTGCCAGCTTGGAAATCAAATTATGCATGGCTATCATGTCTCCCATCAGCCTTCTCTTCTGCAGGAATACACCCAGCTTTTTAAACTGCTCCTCATAGGGCATGATCTCCACCTTTGATCATTTTAGTCATCCACCACTATTCCAGCTTGTCAATGTCTCTCTTAAATTGTGGTGCCAAGAATAGGACACAGTATTCCAGGAAAGGTGTAACCAAACCAAAGTGGAAAAGAGGTGCACCATGACTTCCCTTGGTCTAAACATTTTATTTCTTTTGATGCAGATTCAATTTGGGGGAATCTTCAGACAGATTTTCTCATGCATCATTTTCAAATAAAAGGTGTAAATGGATAACCAAAACCTTTGCAGATTTGTAAGAGCAATTATATTTTAGAACAGTAACAGAAAATATACAGCCCACTAGATCAGTGGTTCTCAACCTGTGGGTCCCCACATGTTTTGGCCTTCAACTCCCAGAAATCCAAACAGCTGGTAAAGTGGCTGGGATTTCTGGGAGTTGTAGGCCAAAACACCTGGGGACCCACAGGTTGAGAACCACTGCACTAGATCTTGTTGAATTGCACATTTCAGAAGCTTTAGTCTGTGTGCCCTACAATGATCAACCCTGGGAGCTGGAGTTCAGGGAAATCTGGACAGCCACACAATTTTCCTCCTCCTTTTAGAAGAATATCTGTTTATCAAAGAGAAAACAGAAAGGAGAAAAGGCAGGGAAGCTTGTGTGTGCTATTGACAAAATTTCCAACTGTGCTTCAGATGTATTTCAAAATCTAATTTGTTTCAGTGGATTAGAGTAGATGATAAAGTGACTGTTGTGTCTGAGTCGAGTGTATCTGTTTAAAATTTCTAGTATGAAGCTGATGGCAAGGCCTGGAGTATTTTGCTGTATTTTGGGATGCAAATGCTAACCTGATTCATCTTTGCACACTAAATAGAAAAACTTCAAAATGTTTCTCCCAACATGAACTGATATGAATAATGGCAGAAAAATGACACATATTTTAAAGTTAATGTTGTACCTTTCTGTAAAACAATGCCTTGTTTCTGCAGAGTGAGTTCCCAGGAGCTGAGCCAAAGGCAGCAAAGAAATCAAAGACTGCCTCTTCCCTCAAAGTCCCTGGTGATGGTACCTTCACTTTTTTGATGGTTCTCCCTCCTGTGGCAACACCTGAGGTATTTAAAAGGTGCAATCATGTCTTTACTTCAGAAGAAGTTCAGCATCTTCAGCCTTTTCTCGTGTCTTTTGTTTTCTATACCTCATTTCATATGTTTTGCCCCCCTCTAAACCCACTCCAGCTTCTATATATCCTTCTAAAAATGAGGTGCCCAAAACCATATGCAGTACTCCAGATGAGGTCTGAACAACTGCTGCTGCATGCTTATTGATCCATCAAGCATGGTCTCACTATTTTTGCATGTTCAGTCCCAAAAATGTGAAATTAGATGCTCACTGAGATATGCATTTTACATTTTTGAAAAATGTATTATTTAATTAATGTTTATTGCGCGAGTCTCTAAATTGGTATGGGTGTCAGGAGGGAGGGAAGAGGACAAGTACCCATAAGTTGTCTATAAACTAATGATAATCCCAAGAAGGACACACGGTATTTTTTTTCACAAGGAATCATAAGAAACAATTTTGTGAGTTCCTTTGATTTATAGCCTAACAACATCTAATATTTGCTGTTGGTCTCCAGTCCAAATAATCAAACAAAATAGGGGCTCATGGGAACTGACAACAACTTAGAGACCTTTGTGTTTCTGTAACCCCAGGGGGCTACAAGAAGATGGTGGAATTGGTTTACATCTGGCTGAAAAAATCTTGTTGATTTGGTAGACATTGGCTAGGTGGAACACTACAATCATGGCTGTGAGCTTCATTATAATCAATGGAAGGAACTCTTTAGCCAGCTCATCAATATTATGACCATGTCTCTTGCTCTGGATTTGCTCATTTACAAAAGCCTTTTAGTGTGATCATTGTTGGAAAATGGGGGTGGTGGAGGAGAATAGGGTGACTGCAGCCATTAGACAGGGCAGGATCTCCTTTGTAAAGAAAATAAAAATAGTTCAAACCCTTCCATCAGCAAAGGAAAGGGAGAGAGACAGAATTTTTGGAACCATGCAACGAGAATGCATGTTGGGTGGTAAGACTGACAGGAAACCATGAATGACTTGATAGGTTTATTCTTATAGGGAGGGAAACCAAAATGGAGCTATGGCAATTGTGTGATCAACAGTTATCTGATACAGGAAATCCAAAAATAATGGTAGGATACACCCTTTTGTACTAATGTGGTTTTGCATGGGAGGAATATATGGCTGTCAATACCAATCTAGGTTTGGATTATTAAGAGTCTATCTGATTCTGACCAGAGTTAAATTGGGGCAAGATACTATGGACTAAATCTGAGATATAGTCCTGGTGTGGCCTGAATATCTTGAACTGTCAGAGAATCTTGCATCCATCATATCTATTAAAAGCCAAGGGAATGCCATTTTCCAATGCAAAAGTTGAGGACTGCAATTTCACTTCTCAGGGTTACAGCTTTTAATGGACTGGCTGTCACTGATAAGAAAATGATGGAGAGGCACAATGTCCCTGCAATCTCATTAGCTGGTTGCATTGTGTGTTAAGTTACTGACTCACAGCATACTAAAGCATAGCAGTTGCAAGGAAGTCGAGAGAAAAAGCAATTTAAAGTTCTATGAGAACTTTTATACCTCCATTGTGGATAGCAAAAGACCGGTTTAGATGCTTTATATATATTTTGATAATTTCTTTTCTGCTGCTCAAAGTTCATGCTGGTGCTGTTATTTATTTTATGTGAGAGGAGGATTCTTATTATAATACTTCCTGTTGGCATTTTTAATTGATTAAGACTTCTTAATAAATAAATAAATAAACACACACACACATACATTCATACACCCACACACACTAAACCACCAACAAGTGCTTTGCCAGATGTTTTAGAGAAAGGGCAGGCAGGACTTAGAGAAAGTGAACATACTTAAATTACAAGAGAATTGGCTTGCTGCCACTGTTTTGCTCAAATGGTTATTTGAGTGTAAATGTGACATTTACAATTTATTTACCTGGGGAAATTCTAACTAGTGACCTTAAGTCATTTACCAAGCTGGAGACTGCTATTTTATAATTGCCTGCCAGAAACACTGTTTAAGAAGCTACCTTTTAAAATAAAGTACAATTACTCAGTTTTAATCCATATATTCTGTGTTCAAGGGGGAAAAGAAATCTATCCTCTATTGACCATTCAGTAGCAGAAATATACTGAATAAAAGATTTACTTGAGACAGCCTTGGGTTTGTACCATCTCAGGCCTAGGAAATGTGTCTGGGAACTCAGAAACAAAAAGATGTTATGTCATACCTACTTAAAAGATAAAAATACAACTCTTGCTAACACACACACACACACACAATTGAAACTATTTTGGAGATGATAAGCCATAGAAATCCTAAAATTGTTTATGATTGTTGGCTAAAGTCAGTTGTTAGTCTCAACTAGAGTATGTCTATTAAATTAATGGGAATTTGCAATGTCAACACATGCATAAATTCCATGGATTCAGTACTGGGACTAGCAATTGGATTTAACATTACATTTGGCTCTTTTATAGACGTTCTACTACTGACACTATTAACTACTACTGACTATTAACAGTGTGTTGGGTATTGAAATCCAATTGGAAAAAGTACTCCATGGGGAAAGGATGCCCTAGCACCTACCAACAGGAGTTTACATTATTATTGTCAGAACCCAGACCAGTCAGCAACACAAACGGCACTGTAGGAGTTAAAGTAAGGTGTTTAATGTCTATTAACAAAACAAAAGGAGACTCTTCAATTCAGAGTAGTAAACAAAGGAGGCTTGCGGTCAGCAGGAATGTAAACAAACTGGTCTCAGTCAGCCTCGGCTGACGAAAGGAAAGTCAGTCTTAAACAAAAGCAGGCAGCTTGAATTCAGCAGGAAAACATAGTCCGAATCAAAGGCAAACAGAACAGCAAACGGCAATCCGCATGAAGAGCGGTCCAACGAAGTTTCCAGGATTAAGCAGGGGCGTAGTCAGGCAGTCCAAGGGTCAAGGCAAGGAAGACTCACGAGTCTGGATCCAGCAGGGTTGTTCACACGATCAGGAAACACGAAGCTGCAACAAGAACTCAGGGCAGGAGTTACACACAAGGCACACGGCATGCGACACCTTGAACTCTGCGATTAGTCTGTCCCCAAGCTGCTGCTTAAATCTCATCCGAGTCGCTGGAACTACTGTCAGCTGGGTCCAATTCCTCAGGTGAATCCAAGCCACGCCATTGCTGCCAGTCAGCACTTCGAGCTCCATCCTGCAAAGAGTTATCTGCAACCCAATTATTATCAAAACCCTGGAATTCATCACTAGACGTGGGAGCGTTAATTACATCCATTACTTCCTGAACTTTAGTCCAGTCCAGCTCTTCCTCTTCGCTGTCGAACTCCCCACAGTCTGCTACATCTCTCAGGCGTTTAGCAACAGATCCCACATCACTGTTTGAGCTGCTGGCTACTCTCT
>NW_026847438.1:157845885-157888311 GCF_025583915.1 Anolis sagrei ordinatus
TTGAGCATAGAGCGATGGAACACAGGATGCACTTTCAAAGAAGGAGGTAAACGCAAACGGAAAGCCACAGGCAAAATCTGCTTGACAATAGGGTAGGGTCCCACATAACGAGGCGCAAACTTGCCCCCAGACGGCTTGAGATGCTTGGAAGAGAGCCAAACCAAATCCCCCTCCTGGAGCTCAGCACCCGCCTGCCGATGTTTATCAGCTTGTGCTTTCTGAGCATCCTTAGCTTCCACAAGAATACGCCGGGCAACATCATGCAAAGCAAGAAATTCGTTAGAACGGTACACAGGGTCCGTGGAAACAATGTCATGCACCGGAGCCGACCCCCACCTAGGCTGCATACCATAAACCAACTCAAAAGGGGAATGGCGACTGACGGCATGGGTAGCATTGTTGTAGGCGAATTCAGCCACAGGAAGCCACTGCACCCAATCCCCAGCTTGCTGTAAACAAAAACAACGCAAATACTGTTCCAAAAGGCCATTCACACGTTCCGTCTGGCCATCAGTCTGCGGATGAAAAGCAGAAGAGATATTGAGCTTCGTGCCCATCTGGGCCTGGAACTGCTTCCAGAATCGCGACACGAACTGAGGGGCGCGATCTGAAATTATAGTGTCCGGAGCCCCATGTAACTTAAACACATGCTTCATAAAGAGCTGGGCCAACCCAGGTGCTGTGCGAACTTTCGCACACGGAACAAAATGAGCCATTTTAGAAAACAAGTCCACTACTACCCAAATACAGGCGTATCCCCGTGCCCTGGGGAGATCAGTAATGAAGTCCATAGAAATGACCTGCCAAGGTCTCTCAGGCACCGGCAAAGGGGATAACAGGCCACTAGGCCTTCCAGGAGCATGTTTACATTGCTGGCAGACGGCACAACTGTCACAGTACTGTAAAATGTCCTGCCTCATTTTTGGCCACCAAAAATTTCTAGTGATTAGTTGCACGGTCTTAAACCTCCCAAAATGACCTGCAGCCGGTTCATCATGGTGGGATCTAAGAATCTCAAGGCGTAAACTACCTGCAGGAACGTAGAGCTGCTCTCTGCGCAACAAAATCCCACCCTCATTGCGAAGATTAGGGAGTACAGACTTCTGGCCATTTGCTAACAAGGTGAGCTGTTCTTGAGTCCAAATGTCCTCAGCTTGCGCTGCTTTGACCTGGTCACAAAGATCACCCGCACCCTCCATTAAATTGAGAGCCGCTGTAGGTAACACAGTCTGCAGGACGGGTGCCACATCAGTCTTATATTCAGATTTCCGAGACAAAGCATCCGCCCTCAAGTTCATTTTCCCCTCAATGAACTCAACACGAAAATCAAAACGACTAAAAAAAATAGCCCAACGAATTTGGCGCTGGTTCAATTTGCGAGCGGTTAGCAAATGTTCTAGGTTACGGTGATCAGACCGCACCACCACCTGGTGCCTGGCACCTTCGAGCCAGTGCCTCCAAACCTCGAAGGCAACCTTAATCGCCAGTAACTCCTTCTCCCAAATTGTATAGTTCTGTTCACAGGGAGACAATTGGCGAGAGTAAAAGCCACAAGGCCGAAGGATACCCTTGGAGTCTAACTGGGACAGGACAGCTCCCAACACGTAGTTGGAGGCATCAGCTTCAACCACAAAAGGACGGTCCACATCTGGTTGACACAGGACTCTCCCATCAGCGAAACTGCATTTGATGGTCTCGAATGCTCTCTGAGCCTCCTTAGTCCATACGAATGGGTGGTCCTTTTTCAGGAGGCGAGTCAGCGGCACGGTGATTTCTGCATAATGGGGAATAAAGTCTCGATAATAATTAGCAAAACCTAGGAAACGTTGCACATCTTTCTTTGAGGCGAGTTCCTTCCAGGACTGGACAGCGTCCACCTTATGCGGGTCCATTTTCACCTCCCGCCCAGAGACTATGTGTCCCAGAAACTCCACCTCCGGGACATGAAAAACACACTTAGAAGCCTTGGCGAACAGACCGTGTTTCCGAAGCCTCTGCAGCACCGTCCTCACATGTTCTCGATGCTGCCGAAGGTCCTTTGAGTAGATCAAGATGTCATCGAGATAACAAACCATGAATTTATCTAATAAATCTCTAAACACATCGTTCATTAAGCGTTGAAACACAGCTGGCGAATTACATAATCCGAAAGGCATGATTAAATATTCGTAAGCCCCGAGATAAGTGTTGAAGGCGGTCTTCCACTCGTAGCCTTCCTTAATCCGGAGCAAATTATAGGCGCCCCTTAAATCCAACTTCGAAAAAACAGATGCGCCCTGAACACGAGACAATAACTCAGGAATCAAAGGCAACGGATAACGGTCCCGGATGGTAAACTTATTCAAAATACGATAATCACAAACTAAACGTAAATCACCCGTCTTCTTGGACACGAAGAACACTGGAGCCGCCGTGGGAGAACTGGACGGACGGATGAACCCTTTGGCCAGATTCTCCTCAATGTAGTCCTTCAAGGCCTGGCGTTCTGGAAGAGACAAAGCGTAAAGCCTGCCCGCAGGCAACTTGGCGTCCTCCATCAACTTTATCTGGCAGTCATAAGGCCTATGGGGTGGAAGATTGTCAGCCTGTACCTTGCTAAACACATCATAAAAGTCTTTATAGCATTCAGGAACACCTTCCACATCCGTTGGACTTACTGCCAACGTTCCACATACAGGTGGTGCTAAGGTAATGGTCTTGGCTTGCCAGTCTATTCTGGGATTAATCTTGGACAGCCAGTCCATGCCTAGGATGATGGTATACCTAGGCAAGTTAATCACATCCCAGGAAAACCGACCCTCTATACCTTGAGCCTCCCACCTCAGGGGCCCAGTCTCCATAGTAACAGACCGGTGGCCCACTAGAGCACCATCTGCTCCTTCCACCCACTCTGGCTGGCGCTTCCTTTGTAACACAATATGATGGTCCATAGCGAAGCTTGTGTCCATATAAGACCCGGTTGCCCCAGAGTCCACTAGGGCCCAAGTGGAGAACCTATTGCCTTGGTTAGAACAGAGTTCAATGGGTAAAAACACATGGTCTTTACACCGGGGCCACTGAACCGCTGGCCCTAATGTGCTTGCCCCAGTGCACATTAGGGCTGGCCTTTTCCCTGCTCCCTGGGAGCCTTGGCCGGACAACTGCGGGCGAAATGGCCCCCCGCTCCGCAATACAAACATAAATTGAGCTGACGCCGTCTCTGCTTCTCCTCCCTGGATAACCGGCGTTGACTCCCCAGCTGCATGGGCTCCTCGGAATCCAGACTGGAACAGACAGCAGCGGCGGTGACTTGAGGGGAGGGGGTAGACTGGAACTGCGGCTGGAAATAGCCCTCCTTCCTCAGCATGTTCTGTCTCCTCTCCAGTCGAAGAGCCGTTTTAGTCAAAGCCTCCCAGGTGTCAGGAGGTTCAAAGCGTGCCAATTCGATTTTTAAAGCTGGAGCAAGCCCTGCTGTGAAGCAAGTCATAAAAGCTTTCTCGCCCCAGTCCAAGTGCTGTTTCAGATGGTTGAAACGATTCAAATAGTCCAACACACATTCTTTCCCTTGCCGGATAGCATGTAACTCACGGCTGGCATTCTCTTCCTGGAGAGGGTCTCCAAACATCTCCTTAAGAGCGTCCAAAAAGCCAGCATAATTGCGCAGTAAGGGGCTATTGCTATTAACCAGATTTACTGCCCACTTACCCGCTCGGCCAGACAGCAAACTGATCACAAAAGCCACTTTGCTTTCATCTGTAGCATAAGCAGTTGCAGGCACTTGCTTAAAATAAACTTCGGTCTGCATCAAAAACAGTGGCAAACCATCTTTATCTCCGATAAAGCGCTCAGGGACGATAGCACGAGCCGTGCGCGGCCCGCCAGCCAGTCCTCCCCCACGGAGTTCATCAAACTGCGCTTTTATTTATTTATTTATTTATTTATTTACTCCATTTGTATACCGCATTTATCAGCCTGGAGCGGCGACTCGCAGAGTTCAATCTGTCAGAACCCAGACCAGTCAGCAACACAAACGGCACTGTAGGAGTTAAAGTAAGGTGTTTAATGTCTATTAACAAAACAAAAGGAGACTCTTCAATTCAGAGTAGTAAACAAAGGAGGCTTGCGGTCAGCAGGAATGTAAACAAACTGGTCTCAGTCAGCCTCGGCTGACGAAAGGAAAGTCAGTCTTAAACAAACGCAGGCAGCTTGAATTCAGCAGGAAAACATAGTCCGAATCAAAGGCAAACAGAACAGCAAACGGCAATCCGCATGAAGAGCGGTCCAACGAAGTTTCCAGGATTAAGCAGGGGCGTAGTCAGGCAGTCCAAGGGTCAAGGCAAGGAAGACTCACGAGTCTGGATCCAGCAGGGTTGTTCACACGATCAGGAAACACGAAGCTGCAACAAGAACTCAGGGCAGGAGTTACACACAAGGCACACGGCATGCGACACCTTGAACTCTGCGATTAGTCTGTCCCCAAGCTGCTGCTTAAATCTCATCCGAGTCGCTGGAACTACTGTCAGCTGGGTCCAATTCCTCAGGTGAATTCAAGCCACGCCATTGCTGCCAGTCAGCACTTCGAGCTCCATCCTGCAAAGAGTTATCTGCAACCCAATTATTATCAAAACCCTGGAATTCATCACTAGACGTGGGAGCGTTAATTACATCCATTACTTCCTGAACTTTAGTCCAGTCCAGCTCTTCCTCTTCGCTGTCGAACTCCCCACAGTCTGCTACATCTCTCAGGCGTTTAGCAACAGATCCTACATCACTGTTTGAGCTGCTGGCTACTCTCTTTACACCTCTGTAATCTTCCAGCTCCATTTCCTCGCGAGTAAAACCCTCAAAATCCTCCTCATCTGTAGCCTCTAGAAACAAGTCTCTTATCCTTTTCAGCTGCTGCTGAGCTTCATCACTCTCTAACCTACGTTTCCTTCTACTACTAGTAGTAGGTGCATGAGACAGACGCTGAGTCTCAACACTTATTTTATTGAGGTTTTCTGAAAATGATCATGACTGAAACTGAAACTGCTAATTTATGTATGTCTTCTCATATTAATCATTTTTTTTTAAAAAAACTGTCCCAAATGTGAACTAAAATTGCATAGAGTTTAAATCAATATTAGTGAGGCATGGGGCATCTAAAATGAAGCATATTTTATCTGAATAGGAAAACTTGTTTAAAACGTCATTTTATAATAATGTTTATTTTTAAAACATGATTTTGTAATTATTATTACTATTAATATTATTAATTTATTTCTACTCCGACACCGTCTCCCCGAAGAGACTCGGGGAGCCTTACAAAAGCACTGCAAGTACCTCTTATAAAACAGAAAATACTGTACATAAGCATACATATCATACTTTTTTTTTGTCGTGTCAGGAGTGACTCCTGGTGTGAGAGAATTGGCCATCTGCAAGGACGTTGCCCAGGGGACGCCTGGATGATTTGATGTTTTTATCATCCTTGTGGGAGGCTTCTCTCATGTCCCCGCATGAGGAGCTGGAGCTGATAGAGGGAGCTCATCCGCCTCTCCCCGGATTCGAACCTGCGACCTGTTGGTCTTCAGTCCTGCTGGCATAGGGGTTTAACCCACTGCACAGTAAAAGTAAAACACAGTAAAAGTAAAACTTCTAGATAAAGTAGTACTTTACTTATTTTACATTATAAACACACAACTGTAGTCCATAAAGTGGACTATAAAGTGGTTTGATTATTATTTTGTCTTTTACTGATGGGATTGATTATTGATTGACTTCAATTTGTTTATTAAAGCACTTTACTATACTCTCCTTTGTGGAGAGAAAAAGTGAGATATAAATAAACGTAAGAATTATCTTATTGCCAGCACCCAGAAGCTAACATGAGCCCAAATACAATACAACTGGAAATCAATACAGTTATGAATGTGTATCAGTAATGTCTATGATTCTCTCTCTCCTGCTGATGCCTTGTCTCACAAGGACATTTTATAAACACATGTTTCAAAAAAAGAAATCATATGAAAAATGCTTGTGGTTTTACCAGTGAACAGACATGTTGTAATGGTTTAAGCAGATGACATTTGCACAGCTAAAACTAGTGTGCCAGCTCTGCCTGTTTTTGAGACTTCAGGTGTGACTATGGAGACACATATCTTGAATCCTGAATACAACAGGTTATGAAGAGCATATAACTCCTTCACTTCTGGGCACTGTTCAAAGTATTGGTCATGACCTATAAAGTTCTGTATGACTTAGGTCCAGACTATCTGAAACGTCCATCACTCTTTATGTCAGAATTCTAAGATCTAAAAAGGCTCAATTCTATAGATTCCTGCAATTTGTAGTTTGATGAGGCACCAGCACTCCTTGGCACAAAAGGCTAAAGGTCTTGAAAGCTACAAGTCCCATAATTCAATAACAATGAACTATAACAATTAATGCAGTAACACACTGCATTACTTCTACAGTATAGATGCACCCTCCCAATTAAGGCTGAGAACTTTTTTTGTCTATTCTCTTAATTTGAAGCAGTCTTTCTGAAGACATTTCAGGCCTCCTACTACATGTCCTTGGGCTAGTCTCGTAGTAGAAGCCAGCTCAACTAACATGATTATTAAATGTGGATTTTTAATTAAGAGGTATTTGCACTATAAAAGAAGCTTTCATCTTTGGAGAAAAGAATGTTTAAAACATTCAAATCATTCTATTTACAATTTTGTACCCATTTTTTGTTATTGATGTGATTTTTAAAAATTTCAGTGCATCTTGGTAACATACATATACATCTGAAAAGAGTTTTTAAATAGAAACTTCTAATTATTAGTGTTATATAAACTAGATGGCGTGACCTAATTAACAGAGGCTTTTAAAAATATATACAATTCTCTAAGCACTAATGTAGTAAAGAGTTCTAACAGCTCACAACTAAATCTTGTTTATATGGCTTTGATTCTTTCATTTCCTTCAGGGCAAAAAATAAAACAAAATCAATACAATACTCTTTGAGCTTTTTCCACAAAAGGGTGTACTTTCAAAGATGTACACTGAGAGAGAGCCTCTCAACTCCCATTGATGCTAATGGAATTTCTTCATCTAAATCCCAGGGTGTCACTTTGAAATGAATCCTTAATATGCTTAAAATACACATTTCTTCATCTCAGACAAATGACTGGAGAGTTTTGTTTTGTTTTGGGTCCTGCCACTTATTCCAGCAGGCGATCTCTGGATGGTTTCATTAAATCTGTATTTAGACATATCTTAACACAAGGAGGAGGAGGAGGAGGAGGAGGAGGAGGAGGAGGAAAAGATGGAAAAAAAAAAGAATCAGTTGGTAGAAATCTGAAAGCATGTCTGAATGAACAGCCATTTTCTTCCCCCCAGAAGAGGAGGAAATACTTTATGAAGAAATAATTAAATAAGGGTTTGTGTTTTATTTGATAACATAATTCAGGAGCCCTGGGTCTTCATTAAACAATATTTCCCCTTTTGTCAATAGCAGGAACAACCACAAAAAAGTAACAATAAAATAACAGCGACTTCAACAAGAGGAATAATGGGAACAATGATAATTGATGGCAATGATGTTAAAAATATTCTAGTTGCTAAAACTGCATTTATATCTCTTAATGAGATAAGTTTGGATGTTATGATGAGTGAGCCAGTTATTCATAATTCAACAATTTATAATGAGATAATTTGAAGTGAAGGTTAAAGTTGTCAGCTTTCATGACACTTTCATGAGCCATAGAAATGCTCCTGATAGCACAGCCAGATTTCACACCTCAAAACTGAATGTGGTCTCTTCTCTCAATTTTGCCCAACTCAAAAAGTTTCATTTTGCTAGTTTGAACCTTTTTTCATACTTTAGTTTGAAATTAAAACAACTCCCTGAATATTCATATATTAATTGCTTCATTTATTGAGAGAAAGGGGATATTTATGACATCTTTAGAAGTCAACAACTCAGCAGTGTACATTGCTAGCGTCAGCTTCAACTTTGCTGAATAATCTCTCCAACAATGGACAGGACACTTGGACCAGATCCTTTGAATATATAGATGGAGGTGAAGGAGAAAAATGAAGGGAAACCAGATAAAGATTTTTCTGATGGCTCATAGGATGAGCTGGCAACATCAACAGCATATGATTACATTAAATAAACAAACAAATACATTGATAAATAAAGACATGTAATGGTAGCTGATGCTCTGTTGTCAGTGTGGCAGTGTATATCCTGGATTTTAGTCTGGATTTTGAGGGCATTATTCATTGAATTCCCACCATGAAATAAAAAGACCAGACATAAGAAAAATCAATGTAAAGGGCAATTTTCTGACCTAAAAAACTTCTGAAATAATGTGTGAAGGAAAATTCATATTTAAAGGCATTTAATCTGTAAGATTAAATGGTGTATTACCCACCTAGTGAGAACTATCCCTGGAAAGGTATCACTCCCTCTGACCACGTCCAAGGACATACGGACACCAAAGGCAATTCAAAATTCTTTGGCTGCACCTCTCGATCATAACTGGGAAACCATCCCGAAGGCACTTCCTCCCAAACCTCAGAGATTTTTTTAAAGTGAGAATTCTCATTCCAGCCCCAAGGGTAGCCCCCTTTTCAGGCCCCTGACCCACAAAATACATAGGAACTGTTATGGAAGTCCACCCTTCACCCCTAAAGAAGGGGGGCGGCGTGCCACAGTGCCTACCATGACTATTTCACTTTTACCATACCATTGATTATTTTTAACTTACTCAGGAAAACCTATTGAAGTGATTTGACCCAAAACCAGTTACTACAGCCCCTGAAACAAAAAACAGGCAAAAAAAATCTGGGTGCTAGGCAAAAAAACAAAAACAAAACTACAACATGAAAACCAAGGGGGATTCTTTCTCGGCCCTAGCATAACCAGTGTAAACTCACACTGTCTATAGAGCAAAGAGGACAGCGGGGGGGGGGGGGGGGGGGGGGAGGTGGAGAAGCTTTAAATAGCCTGGAGCTCCACCCCTGTCATGTGATGGGGGCTGGTGATACTATCTGACCCCAGCAAGTCTGGCCTCCTTCATGGCCACTTTCAAATTCCCCTCTTTGCCTTAGACTTTACCTGCCAACTACAGGTGGGGTGTATTTTAAATTCATTTGGGGATAAGGTTCAGTAAATGGAGTTACTCATTCAAAATTTTGGCTAAAACCAGGAGCATATTCACTGCCTCTTTATCAATGGACACATCGGCCTCCAACAAGGAGCTTATGCTAAAATTTGACAAACCAAATCACTAGAGGAAAGAGAAAGAAACCAAATAATGGATAAGCAGAGGAATACTATCCATCTTGAGATAATTGAGCCAAGTCTTGATATAAAAAAATGAAAATTAATCATTGAGTAAACCTGCCCGGGAAGTTTCTATAATGATGGGGCACTACTTCTTGATAAATAACTATTTATAATAATTGTTTTTATAATATTTCATCTTTCCTAAAGTTGAATGGCAGGGCACAGCTTGACTCTGAGGCAGTCAATTCAAGATCTGTTGAATCCTGCCATATAGGCACATATGAAGGAATGAGGATCTACTTCATTTAATTTCATCTTTGTGTGGTTTAATGGAGGAGAAGGGGGAGGGGAGGTGTGTTTTTTATATGAATATTTTTTGCATAGTATGCTACTAAGGATAAATGATAGTTTAAAGAAATTTGTGTAAATGCATACAAACTGATTATTCTACTTGTTGCCAATGATTTGGCCAAATGTAATAATTCTTGCCTCACAATCATGGATTTTTAAAATTTATTTGTTTGCCTTAATGTTGTGTAACACGTATTCACAGATCCTCTGTATAGTGGAAAAATAACTATAGGTCCCATCAGCACTGTCGTATAATGCAGTTTAACTGCACTGAACTTCATTAGATGAGATTACACTGCTATGTAATGTAGTTCAATGCAGTTAAACTGCTTTATGAAACTGAATTATATGGCAGTGTAGATGGGGCCCTAGTTTCTTAGACAAAAACGATGTTTTATATATAATGGTGCTTCTTCTTTAATGCTTCTTCTTTTAAAAAAACCCCAACAATCCAGGTTATTGAAGCACGCAGGGTAAGGTTATGAACTACACTTCACATATACTAAACTAAACAGCTTTTGCTTGATGGATGTGTCTCCTCCAACATCTGACTGCAAACATTAACAATGAGAAAATCTAATGTTTGAAATATTTTAGGATGCCAAAAGCTGACAGGAAGAAAAGTACCTTAGGGAAAAAAAGAAAGAAAGAAAAAGAGAAAGTGAATAAGTTACAAAAGTGCAAGTGTTTCACAATATGCTATATTGCCATTACTGTTTAAAGCAGGAGTAAAAAAAAATCAGGAAGGGCCTACAAATGTTTTCAACATTCCCATTTTTTGAGGAAGCATTGCAATGATTTTCCCATTGCCATTATTTTCCTATTTCCAGGGCTGGTTTAACCATTATACAGGATAGGCACACACTCCGGGCATCAAAGAAAGGGGGGGGGGCACCACAAACATTTTCAATTGCTGCATTTAGCATAGGCCATATCCTCAAAGTCAGGAGCAGAATTCAAAATGATCTGAACACATTAGAGAGATGGGCCAAAACTAACAAAATGAAGTTCAACAGTGACAAATGCAAGATACTCCACTTAGGCAGAAAAAAAATGAAATGCAAAGATACAGAATGGGGGACGCCTGGCTTGGAAGCAGTATGTGTGAAAAAGATCCTGGTGTCCTCATGGACAACAAGTTAAATATGAGTCAACTATGTCATGCAGTGGCAAAAAAAGCTAATGGGATTTTGACCTGCATAAATAGGAGTATAGTGTCTTGATCCAGGGAAGTCATGCTATTCTGCCTTGGTCAGACTACACCTGGAATATTGTGTATTGCACCACAATTGAAGGGAGATGTTGACAAGCTGGAATGTGTCCAGAGGAGGGTGACTAAAGTGATGAAGGGTCTGGAGAGCAAGCCCTATGAATAGCAGCTTAAAGAGCTGGGCATGTTTAGCCTTCAGAAAAGAAGGCTGAGAGGAGACATGATGACCATGTATAAATATGTGAGGGGAAGTCACAGGGAGGAGGGAACAAGCTTGTTTTCTGCTGCACTGGAGACTAGGACACAGAACAATGGCTTCAAATTACAGGAAAGGAGATTCCACCTAAATATTAAGAACTTTGTAACTGTGAGAACCGTTTAGCAGTGGAACTCTCTGCCCTGGAGTCTGGTGGAGGCTCCTTCTTTGGAGGCTTTTAAGAAGAGGCTGGATGGTTATCTGTTGGGGGTGCTTTGAATACAATTTAGAGTAAATCATCCCATCTGATGAGGTCAGCAGAGATAAAATACCTACAACAGAAAAGCTTCATAATGACCAGGCATCTAATTTCAGTTGTGAAACATGACTCTATTTCCCCCTCTTCTCCATGAAAATATGCACATATATATACAGACAAGTGTAGATTTTTTTAATTGCAGTGGCTCCTTCACAGTTGATCCACTTCACATTTTCATGCAGGTACACATTTCTAAATAATCCAGTTTATTTGTTTAATTAAATGTATGCCATGTCTTGCAGACATTAAATTCAATAAATGTCAGGAGACAATTTCTGCTGCTTGGAAAACACCATAAATCTTCTCCATGACAGCTCAAGGCCAGTAGGAGGTGCTGGTGGGAGACTGTGCTGGCATCTGGAATTGATGTAACTATTTCTAATGGGAAAACTGTGATAAGAAATGGGGGGGGGGAGGGGAAGGAGAGAGCTTGGACTTGACATGGGAGGGCTGGTGGTACTGAGTAGAAAATGGGGACTTTTGAACATAAATGGCATTAGCGGCTTTTTGCTTGCTGTAGTAATCTAGGCAATAAATCTAATTTGTGAGTAGATTACATTTCTAGTGAAGTTCTGCACTGGCTGACATAAGTTTACCTCACTTTCTGAAATGACACAATACAACTAGTAGGACTCCTATTATTTCCAAATATGAGTAATAATTCAGCACACAGGTAAACAATAATATTTCATATTTAAAATTTGATTTGATTTGCCCTCCTGTTAAAATATAATATCTTGTAATTAAAGGTGGTTTATTCCAATATTATTCAATCACCCATGGTAGCTTGCCCAATCATCACCATCAGAATATTTGTGCAGAGTATTGTGCATAATTTCATACAAATTTCTTTATAAACACCTCATCACACTGAACTATTTCCAATGTACTTTCTCATCTCACTGATTACTGATGGGCTTTTTTATTAAACAAATCAAGTTGTCCATTGTTAGTGTAGTTGTTATAAAGCACTGGAACAAAAGCAAGGAGCTAAGGTGCTTTCATTATTAGTTGGAGGAATGGAAATAAGAGTCTAAGTTTAACTGTCAAGTACACTCTGTAATTGGTGGCACACATTTATTTTCTGGTTGTGAATGTACTCTGCTTCTGTAGTGAGACAGGCTGTCAGAATACTAGATGGTCTTTCCTGATGTAGAAACTGTTACAAAATATGTTCACAGCTCACAGTTATCATGTTTTTAGAGATAAAGACAGAATTGTCAATAAAGCTCAGGAAGGACTAAGTGCCTTCAGGAAAGCTCCAAATGTTCAAAATAAACAGTGGGTGAACTCCTTTATTATGATTTGGAATTATCATGGAATATATATAGACATTCCAGGGGAACTCTCTGGGGTAAAAAACAAAAGAAAATTTTCTTAGATCCATCCCTGAAATTCATAATGTTGTCACAAGCATGCTAGTGCTACTGCAACCATGCACATTATTGCGTTGTCCCTAAGCCTTCTGGTTTTGTTTCACATACCATAGAATTCCATAGAACAAGGAGCATGGGAAAAACTGAACAGCAGGACTATTATTATGTATCCTCATCAGATCAATCAAACAATATACAACTTCTTGTAGAAAGTAAAAAATGATCACACACACATGCATAAATAATACATGATCTATAGACCAATTAGCATTCTCAAGCATATGATCAGAATCATGTTTCATATTCTGAGCTTGATAAATACTTCTTGGCAAAGTGCTTAACTCAGAATACAGACAATCGTTAAAAGTTAGAGAACTCCATATACCAAATCAGATCATTGTGCAATCCAGTGACATCAACAGTACAAATTGTGCCTTCATTTCTATCATTTGCCAGTGAAGAACATTTACTGTGGTCCAAGGACAAAATATTCAGATAAAATCTGATGACACAAACATTTCTGATATTTCTTTTGGGGCTTCCTGGAAACCTTAAGGATTACTAATAAATGTCAAGCATTAAAAAACCCTCCAACTCACCAGTTAAGAAAGCTCCACAAAAAATTCTAGTGGCTATACAATGCCATTTATGGGCTGTCTGTAACCACCCATGCCCCACTCTTGCCCAGTGAGGTTTTTTTGGACTCCTTGGATTCTCTTCAACCCTCAGTGATCATGATAGATAGATACTTATATAGTCTCAAAGTGGTAAACAGTATCCTGAGAAAAGGATTTGCCATTTAAAGGCTGTCCCAACCTCACCCCTTTACTGAAATAAATGGGGATCAATGCCGAATTTAGGACCAATGAGGCCCTGTGCTACTTAAATTATGAGGCCCTTTACTTGGGACCTGATGAAGATAAGCCCTACTTGCTTTGTGGCACACTTCCATAGACTATCAACAATATCATTATGTCTGGAATTGCTTCAAAACAGGAAACCTTCAAATTTAGAATTTCATGCACCTCATAAGCAAAATCCATAATAAAAAATTGTTTTGGCAGGAAGATCCCCCCTTCCTTGCCTAAAGGGCCACCAAAGCACAATGGTAAATCCAGAACTAGGTTCTTGTGGGTTTTTTCGGGCTATAGGGCCATGTTCTAGAAGCATTTCTCCTGACGTTTCGCCTGCATCTATGGCAAGCATCCTCAGAGGTAGTGAGGTCTGTTGGAAATAGGACAATGGGTTTATATATCTGTGGAATGGCTGGGGTGGGGCAAGGAGCTCTTCCCTGCTAGAGCTAGGTGTGAATGTTTCAGCTGATCACCTTCATTAGCATTTGAAGGCCTGCCTGAGCCTGGGAAAACCTTTTGTTGAGAGGTGTTAAGATGTGCCTGGTTGTTTCCTCTCTGCTGTTTTGCTGTTGTAATTTTAGAGTTTTTTAATACTGGTAGCCAGATTTTGTTCACCAGATCAACAATTGGGTCACACCGTCTACAGAAAACCCCCCCACACAGATAGATATCTACATAAAAACTCCAACCATCACCCAAGTCAAAAAAGAAGCACCATTAAAGCCTTGGCAGACCGTGCAAAAAGAATCTGCGAACCCCACCTCCTCCAAGATGAACTGAACCACCTCAACTGGGCTCTCCAGGCCAATGGATACTCCACCTCAGACATCAGAAGAGCTGCAAGACCAAGAACAAGCCACGAGAGTAAAGATGAAGATCCACCCAGAGGAAAAGTGTCCTGCCATACATCAAGGGAACCACTGACCGCATAGGGAAGCTGATGAGGAAACACAACATACAAAACTTCCAATCGTATTGGAGAATCTGTGGTTGCCGCATATGATGGGGAAGCTCAAAAATGGCAATGTCCATGTCCCTGCTGTATGCAGTGACTGTATGAAAGCATTAAGGGCGATGCTGTACAAGTACGTTAGAAGAAAATCCATTCATCAGGATTCGTGGACTTAATGTGGTCCCGATGGTGAGATGAAGGGGCACCTCACTGGGAAGGTGTAAGTGAAGGGCAGAGCAAGCTGCAGGATTCCAGGGCACCTGGGGTATGGAAAAAAAGAGATAGAGTGGCTCTGGGCCCAGAAAAACACAACTCTTTTATCTGTCTGGTCCGCCTTTGTATCCTATTACTGTACCTCCTCCTCTGCTTCTCAGATCTTAATCCTGAAGACTGCAGTGAAGTGGTGCAGGTGCACATGTTCGAGATCTGAGAGGCAGAGAAGGAGGTACAGTAATAGGAAAATTACCATATTGAAAATTACCATATTGAAATCAAATCTGATGCTTTTTAAATATTTATTTGATGTACGTTGGAAGAGGGGTAGTCTTATACGGCGAATATATCCCAAACTTTATACTTTAACTGGAAAAGTTGGGGGTCTTCTTATACACCCAGTTGTCTTATATGCTGGAATATATGGTACATTGAATGCTCAAATCCTTCCCTTCTTTCCTTTTATGTTAAAGGAAACTTTTAGCATTTTTCTGTTTTAGAATCTGAAATTTCAAGATTGAATTCAATAACAAAAGGTAAAGCACACCCATGTAAAAACACACGCACACACACAGTTATTTTCTTTTGTTTTGCTTTTTTATCTGTGCATGTTTACTGAGCTGAGGCTATTTGGGTCTCATGCATAGAAGAGGGTTTTTTTTTAAAATGCTGATCACATATTATAGCTTATTCAAATAGATTAATTTATTATGACTGCACAAAGGATTTTTTCTTTAAATATTCATTTTTGTCTAAGCACTGATATTAGTAATTTAAGTTTGGGTATAGCACAATCAATTAAAGTGAAACATGCTGTGAGAAAGTGAGCCTGGCACATTAATTTAATCTATTTTAGCAACTCCTGCTGTCTCTGGAATAATTTCTATGGATGCAAGGCATTTTTCAAAGTTTTATAAAAGGGGAAAATGCATGTCGGTGAACTCTTTCTGAATGAAATGAATGTTTTATTGCTATGACTATTACTGCAAATATGTCCATTATGTTGAGAAATATGGCCACAAAGATGTGCTACATCTGGATAGGTGTGCTAGTGCCAGCCACTATGTTCCACCTGGATATTGACCAAATTTCCCTTGGCACCTGTTTTCTCCTTCTGTTTGCTTTAAGTTGGCCAATTCTCTACCACCTCAGACCGTGAAACATGATAAGAGAAGACAGAGGGAGAGAAGATGGTAGAGGATATATGGAAGTTTGTAGGGGTCTGAGGCAATTCTTATAACATCCTAATGTAGCCTTGCTTAAAGATACCATTGAACATTTAAATGGTGGTTCTAAAAGTACTTGGGCATGTGTTAAAACAGGCCTGAGAAAGCAACGCAAGGGCTGGAGCTTGGGTTGTATAATGTGTGTGGAGGGTAGATGATGGTTAAGGGATAGGAAAGTGCTCATGTATTGCCATACTGACTAGAAAATTTTGTGCATTTTCTAGTAAATGGAAAGCCTAGAAACTTGGCAGCTAAATGAGTACTTGATGTGAGGAAAAAGTTTCCTGAAGAGATGTGTGTGTGTGTGTGTGTGTGTGTGTGTGTGAGAGAGAGAGAGAGAGAGAGAGAGAGAGTCAGTCAATGGTCACTAAAATTCTGACTTTGCAGATTCTGGGAAGCTATTGTTTTGGCAAGAGAAAGCATGAGCTTTACAAGGGATAGAATAAGCCTAGTAAGAAGAACTTGCTACCAACAGGAGCTGTTAAATCCTGGATCTGTCCATTCCTATGTCTGAAGCCAAATTGTTGTCTGCTGTACAGAAGGAAGCTTATAAAGAATCCCCAATTGCATACTATACTTAAGAGGAAAATAGCTTGAAGCTAAACAGATGCTTGTGTGTGAACTACCCTTCCACTTTCATACCTTAATGTTACTTTTCTCTGTTTCATCAATGGAACAATGTTAATGAGCATGTTTGATACAGATCAAAGGTGGGAACCCTGTCTCTCCAGATGGTTTTAGACTTCAAAATCCACCAAAAATGGCTATCCTGCTCAATTAAAACTTTAGAACTGTGTGATTCCCATCTATATAGGAAACTTTATTAATGAACACCATGTAAGAATTGCTTTAGAATTTTAGGTTTATAGCTGCCAATAACATTTCAGAAAAATGATGTTACCCATTTGAATCTAGAATCCTCCTTGCATCAGTCACCCTTGATTGATTGGTCACCCATAATATCACTTTACCTGATTGTTTAGAGAATGATCCAGATGGAGAAGATACAAGGATTAATATCAACATCATACATAACCCAAGGAGAACACAACCTCATCACAAATTCTGGCTTCATCCCTATGCTAAAGTTCTATTTTTCCCTTTTCTCAAAGAAAATGGGACCACTACACTGAAACTTCAGGTTGATCACTGAAACTGACAACACTATGGACATCTGAAACTTCATCTTGGCCTTTCTTCCTCACTCAGTTGAATTTCCTGGCAGTAGCAGTGGTGCTGATTACTCTCATCTATGTCCAGAACTTGGTAAATGAAGCAATCTCACATCATTTTCCTTAATGAAAATAGATTTGGTTTCTGCTAGGCTGTGAGATGGAAAAGGATTACAGTAATGGCTTCATATGCCACAGAGGCTCCGACAATTCTGTGCAGCAAGGGAAAGCGTTTATTTCCACTCCTGTTGTTCTTTGGTAGAAAGAACACTTGGTCAAAGCTTTCCTCAATGGAAGAGCTGAAGGTCCCCAAACACAGCCTAATATTATTATTTCCCATTTGTCTCATTTTTCAGACAATACAATTTCTTTCTGCAGCTACAAAGTGGTTCCAGAGGAGAAAAGACAAAGCAAAATGGATAAATCTAAAAAAATGTTGTGGCTTATCTAATTCAAAAGAAAAGGAAACAGAAGGATTGAGACAAGCTTCTTTCTTCATCTCACTTCAAAATGAAGAAAATAAAGTTTCCACCTCCACCATCGTCATCATCATCAGAGGCTGCCAGGACAAGAGAAATGGTCCTGCATAACCATATGATCATAATAACTCACACAAATTAGAGATTTGCAGCTGGGATTTGACTAGATCTGCCCTGGGTTTAATGCTTTATTAAATCTGTTTCTGCTCTAGAGGAGAGATGCAGCAAGCAGACATGCTCACTCTCTCTGCCTGCAGCATGTCACACAGCTTTCCAAGGCATTTTAAGGAGGCCTAGGGAAAGAAGAGTGATGACTTGAAGCTAAATAAAAACGAATCAAGAAAATAAAGGAAAATGGAAAAGATTCAACTATGATGCCAAATAGGGGAGAAAGAGCCATGATCAGCTGCCACATGGTCCTGTTATGGATGGGGATCTGTCACAGCTGGGCCCTTGCTGTTATGGCCACCCGACCCAGCTGAAGAAGCCATATTGGCCAAAGGACATGGCTAAAAATGGATCTACACTCAAGCCTAGTCTCCAGGGTTGTATTCCAGCATTCATCATGAGTATGGTCTTTTTTGTCTTTGTGGACAAGCCCAAGGAGTGTATCTGAATAGAATGGAAATGTTTCAAAAATTGATGACAAATAGGGAATGAGGTATGCAGTTCACAAGTTCTTTGACCCCATTGACAAGGTCATGGGGTCAGAGAACACGACCTGGGATTGGGAAACTAGATGTGCAATTAATGATGTATATGCTTGATTGGGTGTATATTCCCATTTCAAGTGAATCTCCAGATCCATCCAGTTTATAGTGTATAGTTTTCACTGGGGTCACTTTATTTTGCCATAGTTTTCCTAGCTATGTTATTCCCCCTGGGACCAATGTGATTATTTTTCTCCTGAAAGATATTAAACATGTTAAGACATTCTTCAATCAGTTTATTTGAGAGTAGATACTTCTTCCATTTTTATGATATTGTATTTATTTTGTATTTTTGTACTTTTAAAATGTCTATACTCCTTGCTCCTTGAAAATGTTATTTCTAGTAAAGCTTTTGTGGTAGTTTTAGATTTCCATTGCAAGCTGTGTTGTGATGGAGAAAAATGAATTAAATAATAATATAAGTGAAACCCAGAAGGTATTTTATGGGCTTATCCCTCATACAAATAGTAAATCTGATTTAAGCACTTTAATTGCTTTCTGAATCAGTGCAGACTGAATTAGGAATTTGTGACTTGAATAGGGATGCTATCTGAAATGTAAACATCTGGAGTAGGCATCAGGCATTTTAATCTACTTAATTATTTAGACAAAAGATGCAAAGAATATGTCATATGGGTGTCATGTGTTTCATAATGTATGTTTTTCCATATAGCTCTGGAAAGCAAACAGATTCTTCCAAACATATTAAGAAAAGGAGAGTTTATCCCAAATTCTTTTCATCTGGATTGTATCCTGCAGGCCCACCTTTTCCAACAAAAGCTTATACTTAAGAAATTACATATTTTATTATTGTTTTTAAAGCACAATCACTGTTGACAGACAACTGTTCCCTGAAATGTAACAGAATCAGGCATGAGATCTTTTTAAAGCTTGCCTTCTGAGATTATTTACATTTAGCTTCAAGGTAATTTTTCTTACTTTATTTAATTTGTTCCTGCCATTCTCTTGAGACAGGGCCCAAGGACTACTAAAGCAGGGTATCAAACTCATTTCCACCAAGGGGCACATCAGCCTTATGGTTGCCTTAAAAGGACGCTTGTAATTGTAAGAACCTTACAATTAACAACCAGATTTGCCACAGATCCCACGTTGCCATCGCTGTGGCATACGCTGGTTGCTCTTCACTTTTGCCATGGAGCTGCACTGGAAGTAGATGTATGTTTTGGGATGGGAGCCAGTGGGCTCCATGGAAAAAGTGAAGAAGAACCAGCATAAGCCACTGAATGTATCCCATCTGGTAAATATAACTATGTTTTCCTGGCATTAAATGCCTCATGGCTGCATTCAGTCCATGAGCCTTGTATTTGACATCTGTGCACTAAGGTATGGCCATTCCACCCCCCCCCCCCACCATTGCCAAATGAACAAACTACATCCTGTGTATGCAGCAACATTGGCACCCTCCCTTTCATGTCAACATCCACCTATCCTATACACATCAGAGATTCTGGGGAAAACGTCTACATAAGATTGATTTTATCATTTAAAAAAGAAATAGGAAAATGCAAAGTGGGATATTGTCTCCCTCCTGCATACACACCACCTGTGGACCACATGACCACTCTCCACAGAACCAGATGTGATATAACCAAATGTAATCAACTGAAATAGGGCCAATTTTGGCAATGATTTATGGGGTGGGGGAATGGAGAGCTAAATAGCCATCTTTTATTACAGTTTGAACTTTTAGGAAAAATCTATTTTTCCCATTTTGGATGATAATTTCCTTTTAAAAATGAGTGGTCAGGGGGCTATGGGGATCTTTGGGAGACTTTGAAATCCACATGATGTTTCCTGCTCTCAAAAGTATGATCTAGCGTGCTATTATCTTCAGCTTCTATATGAGCTGTGACAATTCTTGGAAATGAATCACTTAACTGCAGTTGTCTGCTAACCTGGTTGCACGAAGACAATGTTCATTATGTCGAGTTACTTTTAATGGTGACCCAGAAACTGCTGGACTTAAACCTTTGTGCTGGCAGGACTACTAACTGAAAGGTTGGTGGTTCGAATCTGGGAAGTCAG
Source organism: Anolis sagrei ordinatus (assembly GCF_025583915.1). Lineage (NCBI taxonomy): Eukaryota > Metazoa > Chordata > Lepidosauria > Squamata > Anolidae > Anolis > Anolis sagrei. Next base: position 157,866,234 of record NW_026847438.1, read on the forward strand.
GTGAGCTCCCATCTGTCAGCTCCAGCTTCCCATAGGGGGACATAAAAGAAATCTCCCACAGGATGGTAAAACATCTGGGTGTCCCCTGGGCAATGTCCTTGCAGACGGCCAATTATCTTGCACCAGAAGTTATTTCCCTTTTCTCAAGTCGCTCCTGACATGGGAAAAAATGGCTACCTGCTGCCCAGCCATGTCCTTGTTGTTTTTTGTTTAATCAGACCCTCAGACCCTGTTCTGAATTTTACAACCACATTACATAGTGAAATTGGCAAATGCAAAGCATGTTGAGGACATCCAAGGTGCTCACCCAATTTCTGGAGAATCCATTAAATTTGACCTTGGATATCCACAATGTGCTTTGTATTCTGCCTAGCCAATTTCACTATGTAATGTGATTTCCGTTGTGGTCATGATGCAGCATGTTGAGGGGTTTATTTGGGCTTTTCCTCCCAGTTCGTTTAATGTGCTTTAACCTCCTTAATGTGTGCTGCAGCATGTTTAGGTGATGTGCATTGTATAGCCACCAAAGGGGCTCATCTGCACTGCATTATAGCAGATGAGCCCCCTTGTGGGCAAAACTGAGACAAATTACCTCTGATCCCTAGTTCATTCCACCAGGTCTCTGTGACACAAGACTTGTCAGGATGCATATCCAAAATAAAATTTCAGGTAGCAACCTTTTTTCTCATTCACTGGCATGACATGAAATAGATCGTAACTTCATAGAGACAAATAACAGATTGAGCAAGGCAGGGACTCTAACCAGTTTTTAGTGCGCCCTGTGTCTATTATAAGTTTGCCATTTACACAAATGATTCAAAATTAAAATGTTTTCCTAAACTGACATTTCTTTTCTGGCAGGTAGCCTGGGAGGCAGGGAAGGCATTACTGAAATGGAGCCTTATTCTTATTCTATTTATTTATTTATTTTAAAAAAATCTTATTAGACTGCCATAAATAGGTGCTGTATTAAAAGTATTTGAAAAGGCCTTGTCTTGAAAGCCAACAATTATAAAAATAACATTGAAGAGTTGTCGGGAAATGAAGCGAACAGAATAATAATACAGTCAAATGACTAGGAATTTTTTTGTGAAGGCTAGGAGAGGATCATCATACGTAATTTTGACAGGTGAAGCATTTCAGATATATGAAGTACAAAAGAAATGCATGCCTTTTCTCTTTTTGTGCCACAATGGACTTCACGGCAATAGCTGTGATTTCAACCTGTATGGATATTAGTTTCGGTGAATATCTAGAAGACGCAAGGAAATGTTAACACCTTTCACTGTATATCTAGGTATACAGTCTGTGTATCTTAGCATCCTCAGAAACATTAACTTTCTGAAGAATCCATTAAGTCTGATGTGTGCACTTAAGGAATCACAAATATTTGTGTACCAATTGATGTTCTAAATGTTATTTCTCAGTGGTAAAACCAAATGCATCAGAAGCATAAAGTGAAGTGAAGACATTTGTAATCTTCTATTAGGAGACCTGAAAAAAAGGGGAAAAAATAGAATCCTAAAACCATAGAACATGATTACTAGGGAAAGAGCTACTGTAGAATTTCAAATTATTTGTGCAGTTTTTTCAAGAAATTGTGTTGTTGTTTTCTTCCCCTCTCTGATCTATCAAATATCCTCAAGGAAACATATTTTAATAGTAAACCTATGTCTTTTTTTGATCCCACCATTAGCATGGTTAATGTGAATATGGAAAAGAACCTACTTGATGGCTACTTCCATGAGAAGTGTGGCTAGTCCTTTCTCAATTATGTTCTGCCAGGATCATTAAGGCAAAAATTTTGTTTCTTTTAATGCAGCTCAAAGGGGTATTTTAATGTGGTGGCCTACATCTTTATTATGTTTTTATTGTGCTTTTCATGGATTTTTGAAAAAAAATCAAATCTTTCTGTGTAATATTTTAGCTGTACTGTATAAGAGCATGTCTTAGGTCCCATTATGGGAGAAATAAAACAAGGAGAGCAATATGGTTTAAATAAATAAATAAATGAAAATAAATTCTGAGTACTTATTTGACTAGAATGAGCATTTATTCAATTGAATAGCCTCATGAGTGCTCCAAGTGTGTACTTCTAAGTGAATGATCTGCTTTGCAAATTTGCCATTATTATGGTTGCTTATACATTCACTGTCATTGGAATTTCCAGATATAAATGTGTACTGAATACGTTTTTCCAAGTTTTTTTTCCCTGTCCGCAATGGGTTTTAACTGACATGACAAACAGGAGATTACATTTTTGACAAATCAAGCAGACCTCAGTTGTAACCCTTGCTTAAGATTTGTTCAGTGTCTGTGGTTAAGTAAACTGCATTCTGTCTGATAAAGGGGAGGTAATAATGGCCAGATTTCTATTATGCAGTAGTGTCTGCAAAAGGTTTTATTCTCATGGTTCAATAGAATTTCAAAATATTATATATATAACTTTCACTGTACATTAACTGATAGTTTATGAAGTGGAAAGTAGCCAGCAGAAACTTATATTTTCATAGCATTTATTTTATTCAATACTCTTCTTAGCCACCTTTGAGTTCAATTTCTAGAAGACAAGCAAATGCAATAAATAAAGTATTTTTCCCCTCAAAGTAAAATTAAGAATGTACATTACAACAAATATAACACATGTTTGATGAAATGTATTCCAGATGTTCAGATTCATTACATAAAGAAGCTTTGTAGAAAAGTTTGTATGAGGTCCATATTGAGTTTTGTCAGAAAATATTGGGCTCGTAATTGGAACTCATTTGTATGGCAATTAAAAAAACTATTGGTTTTGATGATGAATGTCTTACCATGTTGAAAAGTGAATATTTATAAATCTGAAATAATTCATATATTTTAGATATCTTTTAAAGCCAACAATGCTGGCTGTATGTGTACATAATTGCAAGAATACAGAAAGTGTTTAAGGCAGGCTCAGATTCTCCAAATGTCACAGTGATAATTCAACATACTTCAAAGTTATTTCATAAAGAATGAAGACACTCTAAAATATGTCCTCAAATAGTTTTATTGAATTGTATCACTGAAATTTTACCTTGTTGCTGTGGGAAAAGAATACTATCAGGAGAGAAAAAAATCAGTTAATACAAATCTAAGCATAGCTGGTGTTAAACACGTCTGGAATGGATTGTTATGTGTTATATCCCAAAACTGTATTGCCTAATCATTCATATGGAATAGGGCATTCTTAATACACTTGATTTATTCAAATGGTAACAATCAACTAAGCCTAGGAACATAGAAAAATTGCTTGAGCCATTATGATACATTAAACTTGTGCAGGAGCATTTTATTGTTGTTTGTTCAACCTGTGCATTGCCCTAGAGCTGAACTTCTGAAGGTGACTTATATAAATATGAACCATAATGAAGTCGATAAAATGGTACTGAATGCAAGAAAATGGACAGTCTAAAACTTCATAAATGCAATTTTATATAGCAACAAATTAGAGAGATTGGGATAAATCTAATAGATAGTGTCAAATACAAAATAAATTGAAGAGATCAGTATGTGTGACCAATGCATGCATATCAAGTTCAAAAACTTATGAAAATGAAAAAAAAGTGTTCAAGTTTTTTAAAAAAAAACCCAACTGGTGGGTGTCAGGTGTCCTCTCTCTCCAAATTGCACAATTTGGGGGAATGGGAGAAGAATCTGATCATTACTCTCTCTCTCTCTCTCTCTTTCTATATATATATGTGTGTGTGTGTGTGAATATATATATATATATATATATATATATATATATATATATATATATATAATATTTCAGACATATATTACTTATTGTTACTCCCTTCCATCCTGTCCCTGTTAACAACAGATTTTAGTGTTCAATCACTGTGTGCATAGCAAGATCAGTCAAAATACATAGTCTGGTATTACATAGCTTTAGATGATATGTTGTAAAGTTCAGGTTGAGAGTGCAACTTAAAATACTTGATAACAAAAATACTATTAATAGGTCAAACATATAGAAAGTGCCACTGAGTATTAGAAAAGTGCTAAACAGACTTGACTTCTTGTCCACGGCAGATAGCTATGTAGGAAATTCAAACAACCAAACAATGAAGGTGCCAATTTTGGAATAAGAGATATTTCCAGACTTGCTTCAGTGGTTGATGGGCCCTTGGATGTGAGAACAGAGGCTAAGCTTTAGCCCAACCTGAGTGTGGACACCCTTAATTTGTGGGACTTGAACAGGGTAGGTGGGTAGGGACAGGATCTTAGAAGATCTTCTTTTCAGTTGTTGGCTTACATTTGGAACTTAGGTGCCCCATAAATACTTCCAATAAACCACTTATTCACAAATTTGTTCTCTGGGCTTTATTTTTCCTTGGAAAGAGATGTGGTTGTTATGTCCATAAAATTGTTTCATCACATAAAGTTAGATTCATCATGCAAGTGAGAATACTCAGTATCAAAAAGGCTCCCTTAACTTTCTCCAAGTATTATTCACAATAACTGGATTTAGTGGTCAAACATATGCATGTCTAGCTGAGTGTTTGGTTACCTATGTGTGGCCCATCATCCTACCCTGCATGTTATATTCCAACCTCATTCCTCCTTTAGAAATTCAGTGTTTCCATGCAGTTATTAAGCAAAACTAGAAAAACAAAGATAAAGTATCAATTTAATAATCGGATATTTTATGTTCATTTTTTTAAAAAAACTAGCTATTTTTTGCTTCAGATTAATGAATTCAATTTACAATAGGAAGGATAATAAATAAACAGAATAGAGGACCAATACAAGTGCAATAGGAAGAGAAGAATTAGTCATGGAAACCAGAGAGACAATATTTCCAGTGGGTTTTTTTATGAGCTCTATTTCATTTTACACACATAAATGGTGGGGGGAATGAGGAGAGAGAGAAATTATAAATGGCCTAAGCCTTCAAAGTACTTTTAAATTCCACCTTTTGCTTTGGTTCCTATTTTATTTTTTATTCTATGTACACTATGTCCTTGTGGTTACTGCATCAAAGGTCTAATCATAAAATATATTGCTGACCCTTAAACAATTGAATTAAATTACTTTCAGTCAATTATGCTTTTTATCAAAAACTAAGGACATAAGAGACTCTTCTGACAGATTGTCAAGGACACATTCTTACTGGACCTGTGTAAACCCTGCCTACCCCTTGTATATTAGTTGCAGATTTATTAGTTTTAAAAAACACATTACATCATCCCATCTGGCATATAGACTGCAACTTGTTTTATAGCAGCAATGTGAAAGATGTTGAATGGAATAAATGGATGAGAATATAGTACATAGGAGTACCTAAACATATAAGTAAAGGGTGAAATGGAGATTTCTGCACGAAAGCCCTCCAAATACTGTAACTAGAAACTTTTGATTTCTAATAGTAATTAATAATAAACTAATCTAATGAAGTTCCTGCTTCTTGGCAGGGGGTTGGACTGGATGGCCCACGAAGTCCCTTCCAACTCTTTGATTCTATGAGTTTATTTCTGATCTAGACAATCTTCATTGAATTAGATTATTAAGAGTCTTATCACAGTAAACCATGTAGGTTACTAGTGAACTTTTAAACTGCGTGGCAGTTGGTTGGATCACCCATGTTGTCCTTACAACTCTTTTTTTTTCAATGTCAGGAGTGACTTGAGGAACTGCAAGTCACTTCTGATGTGAGAGAATTGGCCACCAGCAAGGATGTTTCCCAGGGGATGCCCAGATGTTTTACCATCCTGTGTGAGGCTTCTCTCATGTCCCCATATGAGAAGCTGGAGCTGACAAACAGGAGCTCACCCTACTCCCTGGATTTGAACTGACAACCTTTCAGTCAGTAGTCCTTCCAGCACAAGGGTTTAATCCATTGTGCCACTGGGGGCTCCTCCAACTCTATTGTTTTATGATTTTATGATTTTGCAGTTAAGGAACTCATACATTTGTTGCTTAACACTGAACATGGTGATCTTACATGCAGAAGAGCTTGAAACTCACAAGTCTATACGACAAAAGCTCTTTTCATCATTGTACATATTTGATAGGAACATAGAATGTTTGTGCAGATTAAGATGAGTAGCAATAACCTTCAGGAGGCCAGACTGAGAATAATGGTTAAATAAAAGTGTATTTCTTTGAAATATGATAGTCCTGTGATGATCACCACATCAACAGAATAGAAATGAAGTAAAATGAGATCTTCAACAGCAGTGGAGAGCATTAAGTAGCTGGTAAGCTTAGATCCAGAGATAACTTAAATATTTGTACTAGACTGTTACTCTGTTGTTTTGGGAAATAGCTGGAAGGGAAAGACATGCATGCATGCTGTTTGCATGAATAATGCTAAGTCTTTCAAAGAAGGCATCTGTGAAGGAAATAACTTGTTTATCAGAGAGAAACATAGAACAGTGTGTTGCATATTAGTAGGTGGGCTTATGCATGAAGCATTGATATTGGTTATGGTTATATTTTCCTAATAAGACCCAAAGGAACTTCAACTAAAATGGTCCTTGCTATAGAGACATTTTCAGTAAAGCTAATTTATTATAAATTGAATTTGTTTTTAATTTCAAAATCTCTCACACAGATTTGCTGATATAATCCATTGTATCTTTTTTTAAAAAAACTTTAAAAGTCTGTCCCATCAAAGCGCAGACCTTTAATTCTAGTGTACTGCAAAGCTTTTGGATTAACCCCATTGAATATCTACAGACATGCCAACATTGGTTTCACCAAGGCCTTCAATTGACAACTCACAATGTAGCATGAAATATTTCTCCTGCCTTGTCAACTGATTAGCTCTTGCCTAAGAAATCATTGTTATGCTATTACACCCCATACACACACACACACACACACACACCTAAAGGATATCTGGTAATTTTCAGTTTTCAGTTCCAGAGTTGCTTTTGTATTTTGCTCCTCAAATCCTCCTGATCTACTAGAGCAAAAAAGGAATTCTGACACATTTTGACCGTGAGAGTTCCCTACACATAGAGAGCTGAGGACTTGGTGTCAAAGTCTTTATCTACACTGCCATATAATTGAGTTTGAACTGCATTATATGGTCAATGTAGACCATACAATGCAATGTGAACTACACTGAACTTTATTATGTGGGTCTACAATGACCATATAATACAATTCAAACTCAATTATATGGCGGTGTATATCCAGCCTAAAAGCTTCTTTCTATACGGATTCTCCAACTCATACATTGTAAAAGGCATATATGATTATTTAATGCAAGAGTGTAGGAGAGGTGGTGTAACGGATTGGCCAGCCTTAAAGGGTTGGTGTAAAAGGCAGAAACCAGGCCCGGTTTGCTAAAGCTAAGGAGAGCTGAAAGGAGGTGCAAACAGGCAGTCTCATAACCAGGAGTGCAGTCTGATTGGCTGATGTAATTGGAGGGAAAAGCTCAGTCACTGGAGATGGGCAGAGCCAGAAAAGGAGAGAAGAAGCTGATGCAGCCATTTTAGGTCAGTTAGGGAAGGACAATAGTTAATAGGCCTCTATAGTGATTAGAGTGCTGTGGGAGGAAGTGAGATTTCAAAAGGTTTAAAAGATCCTGTTTGGATCTTTTAAACACCAGTGGTGTTGCTACAACAGGGAGGCTGTCTACACCCTGTCACTGAAGTCCATAGAATGAAATGTGAATCCCCCCCCCCCACCACCAACTAAAATCTTATTCAAGATATTTTGCTAGTAATCGATCAGGTTAAAGATGCAGCAGCAAAATCAACATATGCCACCAAATAGGCTTGTGGCCCTTTTGGACATTAAGGGTCCTGCCACTATTTCACTCTCCATTCTTTAAGGCCTTCTGCCACCTTTCACCACTGGAACAATTCTGAAAGGAATGAGGGCTTTAATGTGGAGCATTCGTGCTTACATTTGCACTCACATTGGTTATGTAGCCCTCGTGATCCAAATTCACTTTCCTTGCTCATCCATCTTAGGAAAAATTCAAGATGCCAGGATAATTTCTCAAGTCTGGACAATATGCTCACTATGAGATTTATCACCAGCTATGGGTCTTGCCAGCATCATCAAATGCATTTAGTGCTGAGGATGCATTTGACCCCATCTCAAATTAGAGTTCAATTCAGTTTTCATAAGGAAAAAAAAGCATCACCATATGAAAATCAAACTGGCCTAGCAAAACCACCCTAAATCCTATGGCCTATATCCATATAACAGATAAGCAAATATATGAGGGGTATTTTTTAAGTGCACAATGAAAGTTTATTTCAAAAAAGTAAATTTATTTTCAGAAAGTACATACTTCACTCTATTTTTCGACATAGTTGCCAAGTTTGTTCAAACACTTGTTATACCTCTGAACCAATTTTAGAATACCCTCTTCATAAAAACTTGCCGCCTGCTCCGATACCCAAGAGTTCACTGCCGTTTTCACGTCGTCGTCATCATGGACGCTGTCACGGCCATCTTTGGTGGATGCAAAGGAGCTCCAGAGCCTACATATCCCTCTGTGTGTGTGTAATTAAAAGGTAATGTATCATTTTCTGTAGATCCTACTTGCTCTGTAGGCTATCTACTTGCCAGGATTGGGCCTGCTTCACATGCAGCTGATGACTCCCTTGTGATCAGTTATAGCAGGCATCCTCAAACTGAGGCCCTCCAGATGTTTGAGCCTCCAACTCCCATTGAACAAGCTGGCAAGAGTTTCTGGGAGTTGGAGGCCAAAACATCTGGAGGGCTGCAGTTTGAGGATACCTGAGTTATAGCATTCCAAACCTCTTAAGGGCAATCAAAATGTATCCTTCTCCCTGGTCAGCAGCCCATTCTGTGATGACATCTGTCTGACTGCATCCAAGTTCAGCTTCCACTCCATCCTCTTCTGTCACTGCTGATCATTTGCTTCTTCTGTAGATGCACCAGGACATACTCAACAGGTTATTGAATGGATGAGTAACCTTCAATTAAAATACATAATCTGAAATGTGATTTTGAAAAAAGGAATGTTATTAACCTTTTGTTTATTAAAATATTTATGGTCCATTTTACAGTAAAAGCTCTCAGGGTAGGATACAATAAATGAAATCACTTCTAAAACCTATAAAAGGAGTTAATCAATTTAAAACAATTAAGGGAACTGCTTACAAAGCCCTTAGAATCAAAGAACTGTCTACTTAATTTCACAGAAATGTTTAAGTAGGTCTCAATTTAAACCAAATGGCCATTGCATTGAAAACTCCTGACAATCGGAGTCCTATGGTTTTTCTAATATTTTGTAAAGTTTCACCTAAGGAATATCCTTCACATTCACACCAGATCTCTTTATACTAGAAACCTTGATGGTAAGCCCACTAGCAATGAATTTTTCTTTCATTGACCACTTTTTGACTGCTAATCACTGTAAAAGAAAGAGCAAGAACCGTACTCTTCCAACAGTGTCTATAAATATTTTATTGACTGTCTTGTCTTCCAACTCATTAAATGTAACTGTTCTCAGTTGTTATTAGGTAATGAGCTAAATATTATGTGAGTTCAGAGCTGGCATGTAGAACAGTTCATTTTGCTGCCACATCTATTATGTGTTGGGAGTTTAGTAAAATTCCTATTGAATAAGGAGTGAAGGTTTATGTGAAAATTACAAAGAAGTCTGCAAACCTTATATATCTTTCTCTCTCCTGTGTCTGTCATGTTTTTTCCTTGTATGAGGTTTTTAAAAAAGAACTAACATACAGACAACTGGCTTCAATACTGTTGCTGAAAATGATCCTAATTGGACACCATAATCAATCCCTCCATGATCATTGTGACTCATCATTTTATTTAATGGACTTGTAATAATTTTTCACTTTGAGGACCTTGGAGCAGCTTGCATTGGATGCTGTCCTGCCACTTAGAGTCCTTCCACACAGTCATATAATTCAGAATGTCAAGGCAGATAATCCAAAATATCTGCTTTGAACTGGGTTATCTGAGGCCAGATCCAGATAGGCCTTTAACCCAGAAGAATCTGTGTTTAAAAAACATGGATATTCCTGGGGGACTGTCCACACTCACCCAGAAAGCATGTGCTTTCTGTGGTAGGTGTTCAGACATTCTCTCAGTATTAGCCCAAGAGAACGTCTGGAGGTCCCCCTCCCCCCCAAGCCCACAGACCCCTTAGAAAAGTAATAAAAAACTTACATGGCCTCAATTACAAGCCTCGGCTGGTTCTCCTGGCACATAGAAATGATGCGCCAGGAGAGTGGAAGGGGGGAGGAGGAGGAGGGAGGAAAATTGATCTCGTTCTCGTGGTACGTCATTTCTATGCGTCCGGAGAGCCGTCCAAGGCTTGTAATAGAGGCCACGTAAGTTTTTATTACTTTTCTATGGGATCTGGGGGCTTGGGGGAAGGGGTGGGTATTCCCACAGTTTACCAGACATATTTAGCCCAGTAAACTGTAGGAATACTGTCTGGACTGCAGTATTCTGAAGTCCAGAACAGGAAATAGTGGGTTTATCCCATGCCTTCCAAGAAGGCGCAGAATAAACCCACTATTTAATTAATTCACTACAAACAAGATTTTCCTGGTTTGTAGAAAATTAATTCAGGACTGTCCAGAATGTTGTCTGGACAGCCCCTCCTTTATTGCAGTAGATACCGCAATAAAGGTCCTGACTGGATGGGCCCTGCGTCCGTTCTGCCACCTAACTCAGTTCAAAGCAGGTAATGTGGGATTTTATACAGCTATGTTGACGGGACATCAGGGCCCATCTGGACAGGCCTTATATCCCAGGATCTGATCCCAGGTTTTTGTTTATCCCAGATTATTTGGTAGTGTGGACTCGTATAATCCAGTTAAAAGCAGAAAAACTGAGATCAGATCCTGGAATATAGGGCCTGTCTGGAAGGGCCCTAAGTCAAACTTTCATAACCAGAATTACTTACTTTTGCAGTAAACATTTATCATGATTCTAGCTGGAGCAAGGATGATTGGCAAATATTCCATGTGTCATGTGATTCCTGTGCTTATAGACCTACTAATTTATTTATTTGTTTATTTATTTCATTAAAAATATAAGAACTCATGTGCTATTTTCTAGTTCTTCTCTTTACTCTGTTGAGGTAACTGTTTTTAACTGTTCCCCGCCTCCTTAGCTGGATGAAATGCAGGCAAGAGGCAGAATCTCAGTAGTCACAGACACCATGCACAATGATTCTTGTACATTAATATATACGCATTTGTGAAAGATGTAGGGTTTGGGAAGTTAAGAGATGGTGGAAAGGGTAGTAATCAGTGGACAACAGATGGAGCTGGAGACACACTCTGGGGAAAAAACATCACCTTATAGAAGGGAAGAGGGTTGGTCAAGGAGACTGCCAAATATCACTTTGTTTTGCTGATGCTAGGAGTCAGGCATGCTAATCTCAGCTCACATACTGATGACCTTGAGGACACCATATGCAGGATGCATGAAGTCAATTACTAATCTCTTAAATGATGTCTTTGCCCGTCTTTATCTTAGTTTTGATCCTCTCTTAATAGTGGATCCACATATATAGGAGAAGGCTGAGAGGAGACATGCTGGTTATGTATAAATATGTGAGGGGATGTCATAGGGAGCAAGGAGTAGGCTTGTTTTTTTTTTGCTGCCCTGGAGACTAGAACATGGAACAATGGCTTCAAACTACAGGATAGAAGATTCCACCTGAACATTAAGAACAACTTCCTAACTGTGAGAGCTGTTCAGCACTGGAACTCTCTGTCCCAAACTGTGGTGGAGGCTCCTTCTTTGAAGGCTTTTAAACAGAGGCTGGATAGCTATCTGTCAGGGGTGCTTTGAACGTGATTTTGAATGTGATTTTCCTGCTTCTTGGAAGGGGGTTGGACCGAATGACCCATGAGGTGACATGGGTGATATAATATGGTCACAGTAAGGGACTATAGGGGAATTGAAATCATTCGATCCATACACTGGTAGAGTTGACGGTGTCACCACTGAAAAGAAGATTGGATCAGTAAATGATACATGTCTGAAGCAGTCCTCAATTTAAGATAATTCATAACAAAAAATAGAAAATAATTTTGAACAAACATCAAATTATTTTAAGTACATTATTATACATGGCCTTGTAATAAAGGTACAGATGGTCTTATAACACCTATTTTCCTGTCCATTTAAAGTTCTGATGTTGGAATTTATCCCTTGCAAATAGGGCATACATCTTCACCATGTTATTTAATTTTTAAATGACAGCATCTCATCACACCATTAAAAATGTTATATTAGGGGAGACGAGTTTAAAAGGTTCAGAAGTGCTTCATCTGCCTCAAATTCCTTCTAGCAGTTTGACAGGTGCTTAACACCTGAGCTTATACTGCTTTCAGCTGGGAGAAGCCTAGTCATCTTTAACACAACAGTAATATATTTGTGATCATTAGCATGCTTATCTTTTGATTTCTTTGTATAATGCATAGTTTCCGGTCAGATTGAAAGGATGAACGAAAGAAAAGAAGATAATACAGTACCTAAGCTGCACCAAATTGTATTTTGTCCAGTTGAACAATCTTTGATTTAAACATAACCAGGAGCTCAACAAAATAATGCTCCATGTGCTCTTTAGCAAAGGTTTGGGACTAAAATTAAGAAAGGGAGAGCCAGGGCAGAGCCTTGATGTTTTTCGGATATAAATTATCAGCAAAAGGTTTTACTGGGAAGCTACTGATCATTTAACCAACTTTAGTGGCTGTCAATAACTACAAATCAAGTCATGTAGAAATATTGATGTATATATGCAATGTAATACAGATCAATGCCACATTAGATATAAAAAGTCATTACAGGCATAGTAGGTATGGAATTATATTTAAAATATATTGATATCATAATGTCAATATTTCACTAAATATCACATCTACGAGGAGCATTCATTAAAGATTTTCCCTGATCCACTATTTATCTCAAGATGCTGAAACTGCACATGTGTAATGATGTCTCTATAGGTTACATGCCAATTTACAACTCAGAACTGATAATGGTCTTGATTTTACAGGTGCTGAAGTGATGTGAGGTTTGATATTACACCCAGTAGAATACAGATCAGTCATCAAGTTGCTATACTTGAAAGGCCACACACCAAAAGAGATGTTCAATGAGATGAAAGAGGTTTATGGTGATGATTTCCCATCATATGATGTAGTCAAGAACTGGCATTGTCAATTCAAATGTGGTCAGACTTCAATGGAAACATCTCCAATTCCAGGGCAGCCCCTCTCTGCTATTGAACTCACCATCCAGCATATGGATGGTGAGTTCAGCCAATGGAGGCCGCCATTTTGGAAAATTGCTACCAAACCATTCACCACCTAGCCCAAAATGTCAAGATTAGTGTGGGGTCCATTGAAAAAATCATCCAAGACCATCTTCCCATGCATAAGGTATCAGCTCGCTGTGTCCCCCGGCTGCTCACACCTTTCCAGAAGCAGGAACAAGTTAAATGCTCTCAGGCTCTAATCCCAATGTGCCATTGTAACCAGGAGAACGTTTTCAACAGACCAGTCACACAGAATGAAAGTTGGATCCATCACTATGATCCTGAGACTAAAGTCCAGTCAATGCAATGGAAGCATCATGACTCACTGCCTCTAAAGAAGGCACATGCCCAACTCTCGGAAGGCAAGGTCATGCTCACAGTATTTTGGAACTTCCTAGCAAAGTGTACTATGATCACTGCGGCATACTATGCTTCATTACTGTGGAAATTGTGAGAGGCCATTAAAACTAAGAGACGTGGCATGCTCACCAAAGGTGTTCACCTTCTGCAAGACAATGCACCAGTTCACAACTCACATGTTGCTCAAATGGAAGCATGCTCCTGTGGCTTTGAAATTCTACCGCATCCCCCTTATTCACCCAACTTTGCACCATCAGACTTGCACCTCTTTCCAACAATGGAGTTATTTTTGAAGGACAAGCATTTTTCAGATGATGAGACTCTAATTTCTGAAGTCACAATGTGGCTTTTGGAGCAACCTGTCAACTTCTACAAGCAAGGTGATTACAGTTGCTTAAAAAGATGGAAGAAGTGTGTGTCCCTAGGTGACACCTATGTAGAGAGGGACCAATAAATGTGCCAAGTTTCATTGCTCTCAGTCCACAGGAAGTGGATCCGGGGAATTCTTTAATGAACACCCCTCATAGCTCATAGTCGAAATGATGAAAGTGAATAGCCAAAATATCCTGAAGGAAATCAGATCCCATCTGATCTTGGAAGCTAAGCAGGTTGGCCCTGACTAGTACTTCAATGGTAAATAAGTACTAATGCTGAAAGCTATATTTTGGATGATTGAACTGACAAAATGACCTCTGAGTATTCCTTGCCTAAGAAAACCTTATAAAAATCACAAGGTCAATGTTAAGTCAAGAAGCAACTTGAAGGGACATATTTATACACATTACAGAGTAACAAATTAAAATCAAATAATGGAGTTCTTATGGAGCTCGAACATATGAAAACATTGATCACAGTAAAGACTACAAGGTGCTTCATGACTCATTTTCTTTTCTGTGGTAACCTAAGATGGCTACCTTGTAAGGCTCCTCAGATTTAGCTTTCACAATAACGAGGGTGAATAAAAAGCAAAACCCTCTGTTAAAACTGATTTTTTTAATCTCAAAAATGCTAAAAGAGTGAATATATAATCTACTTTATTTAACTGTTTGCCACTCAGCCTCTTTTTTCCATTTAAACATGCTTTTCAAGCTTCAGAAATTCTGAAAATAGTGACAATGCTCCATCTAGTGGAAAGGAAAAGGTATGGATATAACAAACATAGTATAAGCAGTTATCTAGGCACCATTTGAATTAAAAGAGTTTACAAATGCAGGAATTGCAGCCTTTTGATAATTAAAATTAAAAAGAAATGGTTAATTCTCACTGAATTGTTTATCCATTTCATTTCTATTCTCGTTCTTCATCGGTTCTAATACACACACATGCACACAAAAATACCATATGCAGCTTTAGTATCTAAAATGTTTGAGGAAAGAAGTGTTTTGGATTTGGGGGAGGGGGCATTTTGTGTATAAATCTAAAAATGACATTCATTCCTGTTTCATAGACCTAACTTCAAAGTAATTCTATATCTAATATCTTTAATAATTTTGTGCAGAAAACCATATCAGTGTACAATGAAACATCAGAAAGCAGAAATGTCACTATCTCAGCCACCCCAGAAGGATACCATGGTCAAAGCCACTGAGATATCCAGGAGAACCAACAGGGACACACTCCCCCTGTCAAGCTCTCTTCAGAGGTCATCCACCAAGACCAACAAAGCTGCCTCAGTACCATGGCCAGGTCTAAAACCAGACTGAGATGGATTTAGATAGTTGGTGTCATCCAAGAATCCCTGGAGTTGGGAGGCAACCACCTGCTCTACTACCTTGCCCAAGAAAGGGAGGTTAGCAATTGACCGGTAGTTATTTAGGACCGAGGAATCTAGGGACGCTTTTTTGAGTAAAGGTCTCACAATTGCACTTTTCAGGCTTGATGGAATATGTCCCTGTTCCAATGAGGCATTATAAATCTTTGAGATCCACTCAGCCAACCCCCCACTAGCAAGCTTGATCAGCCAGGAAGGGCAAGGGTCCAAGGCACATGTGGTTACTCTCACCGCTCCAAGAATCTTGTCAGTTAAAACATTTAACTGAAACTCATGAAATCAAAAGTATATAGCAGAGCAGGGTAGCTTGAAAATGGATTTGCTAATATTACACATTATTAATCAGAGGATGCAATCACTGCAATAATCACACATATTATAGGTAATCTAACTTACCAATAAAAATAATAGTGTGGATTAGACATGTGCTTTCAGGATAAACCTTGCCCCATTTCATGTCCTGGCTTTTGTTGGGGGTCCCAATATATTTTTGTGAGCCTCCCAAAATTGGGAGGATTGTTTTTGGCTCTTTCGGCTCAAGGCCCTAAAATTGGCTCCCCTTCCTGGAGTGCATTCTTCTCACCTGGCACCTGCTGTTTCTCCTTTAGAGTCACAGGTGCTCGACTGTAGGAACTAGCAGGCATATGCACTTTCTGGACCTACCTATGTGCTTTGCCACACATGCACTCTTATTGAAACCCCACTTTAAAGTAAGATATGCTAAGCTGCAGGAATGTTCTGGGCCTGCCTACATGCTCCACCGCAGTCTCCGAGAGTGTGTGTGTGGCAGGGCATGCAGGCAGGCCAGGAGCGTGCTTGCAGCTGAGCTCCAGGCCTGCCTGCACATCCCACCACTCATTCTCTCTCTCTCCAATAAAAAGGATCAAGTTTGGATGCACATGAAAATAGGCTTTTGTGTTGAACATTTTTTTGTGTGGGGATGGGGTTTCCTGTTTTGTGCTTCCAAAGAAACAAAATACATGAAAAAGGTAGAAATAGTAGGAACAAATTTTGCATACAAAATCTGTGAAGTCAGATCTTAGAATTTATATGGAATGGTTTACTTTAGAGAAGCACATTTTGTTAATTGCTAGTTTATTAGAGCTCTGTTTGTTCCTTTTAAGGTTACCTGCTTGCAACCTGGAATTTTTGTCCCATAAACTATAAAGCCTATAATGGGTTTGCTGCCTTAAAAAGTGGAGTCATCTGAGAATTCAACTATATTTTAAAATTCAGTATTATTTTGGGAAAATTAAAAAGGACAAAATTGTGAGGAAAAAAATAATGAATAAATAACTTAGAAAGTGCCTGTGTGTGTGTGTGTGTGTTCTTCTGTTGTGTCTTCTTTATTCTTACTTTTAAGTTATATAATAGTTGGACTGCTGGTATAATGCCCTAGCTCATCAAAAGCACTTTTTATCAGCAAAATGGGGTCAAATATATAATTGTTATTGTTATTAACTTTGCCTACATTCTACAGTTGAGTGCTTTAGCTGGTAATTATTGCTACATGTCCTTCATTTTCTTCCCATTGCTATTAACTTTTAAAAGAATTTTATTGTTATTCCTTTTTAATGCTATTCTATTTCTATCCCTTTGCTTTTTATTAATGCTATTATGCAGCTAGTTTGTCTTGCAAATGCATTATTTCACACAAATAGACTTGAATAGAAACTTAGTATGGGGTGAACTGCAGGATACCAAATACTCCAGAAATTTGTAAGGAAGGAAATGATGTAGTTGTTCTTGGGAGAACATTTAGAATTAACAGAGGTGGCTGAAATGTTGCCATGTTTTCACATCTTGACGGGTATTTTTCTTCAAAATATCAGCAAATATGGTATAGTTCTTCTAGAAGAGTGTTTTATCCATTCCTTCAGCTTTCCAGTTCCGTTCTCCAACTGTCACTGAGCCATTTTTGGATACCTGAACATGCTCAATTTTTCTTGGGCTAGTTGTCTTGATGATGAAGCATCATTCCCCCCTCCCTTTGCCAATCCTATAGACATCTGAGAAATCCAGTGTTTTTCTCATCACTGTGAGACAGGCCACCTTTCCCAATTGTGCTATTTCATTTCCATCAGTGTTCACCACCTATACAAAATAAAAGCTTGTTTTATCATTCTGGACATTCACTGGGACACAAAAAAATCAAGATTGGCCACCCCTAGTGCAAATAAAGTTTTTCCATGCCAATCTAGCTACCAGTGACATGCAGCACTAATGGCACATGTTTTTCATTAGAGTTCTAGAATGTGTTGTGATAGATGTTTTGAAGGTCCAAATGTTGTGTTCAACAGTTATAGTTGTGGCTTCTTGCTCATAAATTAGATTTTACTGCAGGTCATCACTCATGACAAAATGAGAAATTTAAGAAAGGTCCACATTCCTTCAGTTTAATTCCTTTAAAGCATTTCATCAAATATGTATGTCTCAGCAATCGAAGTTACAAAGTTAATGTTTACCTTCTAATGTGGAGGCCCAGGTGGTACATTGGATTAAACCCTTGTGTCAGCAGGACTGAAAACCAACAGGTCAGCAGTTTGAATCTGAGGAGAGAGGGTTGAGCTCCCTCTGTCAGCTCCAGCTCCCCATTTGGGGACATGAGAGAAGCCTCCCACAAGGGTGGTAAAGCATCAAAACATCTGGGTGTTCCCTGGGCAATGTCCTTGCAGATGGGCAATTCTCTCACACCAGAAGCAAATTTCAGTTTCTCAAGTCACTCCTGACACAACCCCCTCCCCCTTCTAATGACTATTAACAGCATGCTAAATGCCAGATTCACAGGTAGAGAAAATAATGTGCTATGACAGTGGTTCTCGACCTTCCTAATGCCGTGACCCCTTAATACAGTTTCTCATGTTGTGGTGACCTCCAACCATAAAATTATTTTCATTGTTACTTCATAACTGTAATTTTGCTACTGTTATGAATCGTAATGTAAATATCTGATATGCAGGATGTATTTTCATTCATGGGACCAAATTTGGCACAAATACCCAATATGCCCAAATTTGAATACTGGTGGGGTTGGTGGAAGGGATTGATTTTGTAATTTAGGAGTTGTAGTTGCTGGGATTTATAGTTCATCTACAATCAAAGAGCATTCTGAACTCCACCAACGATAGAACTGAACCAAAGTTGGCACACAGAACTCCCATGACCAATACGAAATACTGGGTTTGGTGGGCATTGACCTTGAGTTTCAGAGTTGTAGTTCACCTACATCCAGAGAGCACTGTGAACTCAAACAATGATAGATCTGGACTAAACTTGGCACGAATACTCAATATGCTCAGATGTGAACACTGGTGGAGTTTGGGGGAAATGGACCTTGGCATTTGGGAGTTGTAGTTGCTGGGATTTATAGTTCACCTACAATCAAAGAGCATTCTGAACCCCACCAACAATATAATTGGACCTAACTTCCCACACAGAACCCAGATGACCAACAGAAAATACTGTGTTTTCTGATGGTCCTTGGAGACCCTTCTGACACCCTCTTGTGACCCCCCACAGGGGTCACGACCCCCAGGTTGAGAAATGCTGTGCTAAGAGAAATAGACATCTATCAGTGCCTGGGGAAACATGTCTTTCAATAAAGGCACAATTACAGTTAGATCATCTGATGCCAATTCCTACTGAAATGTCTATGAAACAGGCATTGCATTCATTCCCAGTGCCTAAGATTTGAAGTAGAAAGCAAAAAATTTTGAAAGGAAAAGTTGGCTCCAGAATATGGGTGGATGAATCTGTTCCTTTTTATTTGGCATTCATATTTTCTTCATGTGTGAGCTCTGTCTGCCCCATTTCCTAAAGTCTGCACAAAAGTTCATTTTTTTCATGCAAACATAAGCACTATGAATCACTGCGAGTCAATCCCTAATTCACACATTTCTTGCAAACATTTGCCCCAACATATGACTTTTTGTATGGTGTTTCCCCTAGTGTGTGTGCGTGATTGTGTGTGTGTAGTTTTTAAATAGAAAAAAAATGAATCAGAAAATCTGAAGAAGTGTGGAGACGAAAATATAATTATGCTCTATTTTGCATCTTTGGGAAATACAAATTAGGACAGGGTACATTAAAATGCAAAATGAGCAAATGTTTACTTCCCTCATAAGTATGCATATAGTTCAATACCACCTACAAATATTGATTTAGAATTCTTTGGTATACCCTACCTCCCATCCTATTTTTCCATTAGAGATTTGTTTGGGTTTTTCTGTTTTTAATTATAAAACATAAAAGCGGAGGGGAAAACAATTCCCCAATTCAAGCATATCTTCCTAGCCTCCAAATTTCAGCAACCAAATTAAATATGTTTCCAAGCAGATCAATTATATTGCTTCCAGCATTGACTGTCAAGTCAGACTAAGCAGTGATTTTTTTTCTGGAACTGTCTCATATTTTCCAAAGGGTGGTGGAATTAGGAATAATAAAAAAACAAATCTAGCACTAAATGTACGTTTTAAAAGCCTGTCATCACTTGCTTAGAAAATGCACGTTTTCCCAAGTACAATGGGTTCATTAGGCTTCTTGTGTTCAAAAGCTTTTATGTGCCTGTTATTTATAGCCATTAGTCTGTGGTACTAATAATGAAAGCTAATGGAAACCATAGCATATGAGAAATTCACTTTTTCCCACTAATTAAATATATTTCTAAAAAGAGAAGAACAATGCTATGGCATCACTATTAGAATGCAAAATACTTCTTTTAATGGTGATGATTTAAATGCCTGAGAGCAACCCAGTGGAAGTCAGAAGTACCCAAAGGCTATTTAAATACTGATTTGCAAAACATTGCATTGGCAGGAGCTGCAGAGAAGTGAATGAAGCTAGTGCTGGGCTGGAATGCTGAAAAATCAGTTGTCCCGGTTAAATTAAATGTGTTCTCTATGAAGAAATATACATTCCGGCAGAGTTTTAGTTGCCTTTCCTGCCAAGTCGCCCAGATTCACAACACATCTTTCACAGTCTAGCTGTTACACTATTTAATTAGGGGATGCACCGAAGAATCTCCAGGCTGCCAGACTTGATTGATGGGTTAACTGTGCCCTCCAAGCCACAAGGAAAGCCAATAGACTTAACACCCCCTTCCCCTTGAAATTACTTCTTATTTGGATCCACGAAAGTACATTAGTGGAACCCCAGACTTATGTGAATGCCAGGCACAGCAGGTTTACTTTGAACTCTACAGAACAAGAATCTTGTTTAAAAAGAAAAGTGGGGAAAGGGAAAAGAAACAAAAGCATCAATAGGTTTTTTTAATAGGCAAAACTATTATTTTGGTTGATCTTCAGAGAAGAATCTTAAATGAATACCACACTTAGTTATGCATTCAGTCTGAAACTGGAGACCCTGAAGCATTTTGCTTTTTGAGCAGAAAATCTATAAAAGGTACTTGATTTTAAGAAATGGGAAGGGAAGAAATCCACCCAGTGCTTTTTTCCCTTAACCAATCCATATTTCCCTGTAGCTTATCAAGGAGTAGAATTCCTGAAGTTCTACAGTTCTCAGTGAGCATGATTTTATTTCATGTTTATCACATTTATATCTCAGATTCTCTATAGGGAGCTTGAGTTAGTGGGCATGTAAAACATGTAATTCACACAATTGCCCCTTAACCCCTGAAATAACGAGACAGACAACAAAGGTATGGATTCAAATTGGGCAACTTTTATTGAATGTTACCTATTTAACTTTACCTGAACTAAACTAAGTGTCAAGGAACTTGGTGGCAAGCTGAGGCAGCGTCCCCAGCTACTTTGTAAGTGATGTCTGTGTGCCCTGGATCCCCAACCGGGCAACCTGAAGGTAAAATTTGGAGAAGCCTGTGTCCGATTATTGTTAACAGCTTCTCTCTTTACTGGGCCAATTGATGTCCCCTCACCCATTTGTTGACTTTTAGGTGAGTGTTTGTTATACAGTGCCCCCCACCCTTAATGGGTGCCATGTGTATACCTCCATGTCAATGTTTTCCTGAACTATTTATGCTGGCCTAGTTAAACCAAACCACTCCATCTAGCCCCTAATAACAGTATAGGGTAGGCGAAAAAACCCCCCAGAACATGAGAGGCAAAAAATTCCTACCCGGCTCCAACGGGCAACCAAATATACTGTCAACGGGCGGGAGTGGCGGGCGAAAGGTCTGACAAGACTGAAGGACGGAGGCTGGCTGACGTGGTTAGCCAGCCCCGCCCTTCTTCTCGGAGGTTCTAACAGGAACCTCCCATTCTCTCTCTTCAGGGGGTGGGGCAAATCGCTCTCCCCCCCAACTTGTTGGAGTGGAGAGTCCCTTGCCCCTTAACCCCTGAAATAACGAGACAGACAACAAAGGTATGGATTCAAATTGGGCAACTTTTATTGAATGTTACCTATTTAACTTTACCTGAACTAAACTAAGTGTCAAGGAACTTGGTGGCAAGCTGAGGCAGCGTCCCCAGCTACTTAGTGTGTGATGTCTGTGTGCCCTGGATCCCCAACCGGGCAACCTGAAGGTAAAAATCTGGAGAAGCCTGTGTCCGATTATTTATATCAGCTTCTCTCTTTACTGGGCCAATTGATGTCCCCTCACCTATTTGTTGACTTCTAGGTGAGTGTTTGTTGTACGGTGCCCCCCACCCTTAATGGGTGCCATGTGTATACCTCCATGTCAGTGTTTTCCTGAACTATTTATG
>NW_026847438.1:157893990-157986490 GCF_025583915.1 Anolis sagrei ordinatus
GCCCTGAAAATGGCGGCCGTTCCCGCCAAAACAACATAGGTAAAATAAAATGGCGCCGAGCAAAAAGCGCCAGCCAGCGTCCTGGGCGAGCCACTATTATGATCATCACCCAAACCGCAAGCCTCCCTGTCTAGCCGGCGCTTGGGGCTAAAAATGGATGGCGAGGGACGCTCCAAAGTCTCCAGCGCCCAAATGAGCGCTGGAAACAAAGAAACACGCCAGCAGCCAAAAACGGCACCCAGACCACTCGCCCAACAGCCCAACCGGCGCTGGAGGCGAAACGGGGCGAGCCCCAACCACTCTCCCCACGGCCCAACCGGTGCTGAAGGCAAAGGGGGTAAGGCGGCGTGCCGCGCGAGAGCACCTAGCAGCCCACACCCTAGTGCCGCGACCCCATAAGAAAAAAGGCAAGCGCCGCCGTGCTGCTCGACACGCGGCATGGCCGGCGCCAAAGCACACACAGGGAAGCAGCGCGTCCTGGCCCCCGCGGACCAGCCGAAGGTAAAATTAAAAATTTTGCGGCCGCAACGCTGCACCGCACGCCGCCGCCTCGCCGCCGGAGAAAAGACGGCGGGGGCAAATGCAGCCTCCAGCATGGCGGCAGCGTCCCACGCCCTCCCGCGAGAACCGCGCCGCTCGGCTCGGGACTTTGCCGCCAAGGAACCAAACGGCAAGGGAAACGGCAGCCGCCGATCCCTTGCCCAAACACCCATCGCCGCCTCCAGATGAGAAGGAGCAGTCGCCTCCTCCCCCATTTGCTGCTCCGAGACCGACCTGGAGCAGCACGCGGCACGTCTTGTCTCCTCGAAAGGTCTGACAAGACTGAAGGACGGAGGCTGGCTGACGTGGTTAGCCAGCCCCCGCCCTTCTTCTCGGAGGTTCTAACAGGAACCTCCCATACTCTCTCTTCAGGGGGTGGGGCAAATCGCTCTCCCCCCCAACTTGTTGGAGTGGAGAGTCCCTTATTTTGTTAGATGATATAAGCTAAGAAAAGTGGTTAGCTGAAGGCACTTAGTAACTTTTGGTGATGAATAGTAACTTGTACACTCATTCCATATGAGGTGGGAATCACAACCCCCTATACAGCCTTTTCATAGAAGTACAGCACCAAATCCAAATTAACATACCCCAGAAACTTCAACCAGGAATATTCTGTCTATTATCCGAAATACATAAACAAGGCAAACCCAAAAACCCATCGTTTCAAGAAGTTGAACATGCACAGTTGGTGCCGCCAGATATATGGACAATATTCTTAGACCATAGACTACTAGCACTTTCAGAAATGTGAAGAACATTACCAGTTTCCTGTAGGAATTACAGTTCATTCACAACTTTCCAGGAAATTGCTACTACAGATGTTGAATCCCATATGCCAACATCCCACAAGTTATCTATAAGTTAACTACAAGTTATCAATAGCATAGTTCCAAATGAGATCGTAGCAGACCTAACCATAAAGATTTGTTGTCATACACAACTACTTCCTTTTTGGTATTAATATATTTTCAAGTCAATAGTACTAGCATGGACTCTCAAATGGCATCACAATATGCCAATAAGATCGGCCTCATCCCTCCTGGCTTTCAGGAAGAAATAGCAATCGTGGTTTTGGGACCAAGCTTTTGGACAGCAGACATAATTAGCACTTTGGTTGGAAATTGACTGGAATGACGACACAGTTGATGATACTGTATTATTATTTTAATTAATGCTTTATGCACTGTTTTAGGTAATGCTTTATTAATTTTAAATGTGTTGTACTATTATAATTGTTTATATGTAGTGGCATTAGAATCATAGAATCATAGAGTTGGAAGAGACCTCATGGGCCATCCAGTCCAACCCACTGCCAAGAAGCAGGAATATTGCATTCAAAGCACCCCTGACAGATGGTCATCTAGCCTCTGTTTAAAAACCTCCAAAGAAGGAGCCTCACCACACTCCGGGGCAGAGAGTTCCACTGCTGAACAGCTTCCATAGTCAGGAAGTTCTTTCTCATGTTCAGATGGAATCTTCTTTCTTGTAATTTGAAGCCATTGTTCCGCATCCTAGTCTCCAGGGAAGCAGAAAATAGCTTGCTCCCTCCTCCCTGTGACTTCCTCTCACATATTTATACATGGCTATCGTATCTCCTCTCAGCCTTCTCTTCTTCAGGCTAAACATGCCTAGCTCCTTAAGCCGCTACTCATAGGGCTTGTTCTCCAGACCCTTGATCATTTTAGTCACCCTCCTCTGGACACATTCCAGCTTGTCAACATCTCTCTTCAATTGTGGTGCCCAGAATTGGACACAATATTCCAGGTGTGGTCTAACCAAGGCAGAATAGAGGGGCAGCATTACTTCCTTAGATCTAGACACTATGCTCCTATTGATGCAGGCCAAAATCCTGGCTTTTTTTTTGCCGCCACATCACATTGTTGGCTCATGTTTAATTTGTTGTCCACGAGGACTCCAAGATCTTTTTCACACATATTGCTCTCAAGCCAGGCGTCCCCCATTCTATATCTTTACATTTCGATTTTCCTGCCAAAGTGGAGTATTTTGCATTTCTCACTGTTGAACTTCATTTTGTTAGTTTTGGCCCATCTCTCTAATCTGTCAAGATCATTTTGAATCCTGCTCCTGTCCTTGGAGTATTGGCTATCCCTCCCAATTTGGTGTTGTCTGCAAACTTGATGATCATGCCTTCCAATCCGTCATCTAAGTCATTAATAAAGATGTTGAACAGGACTGGGCCCAGGACGGAACCCTGCGGCACTCCACTCATCACTTCTTTCCAGGATTGGTGAGCACCCTCTGGGTTTGTCTATTTAACCAATTACAGATCCACCTAACTGTAGTTTAGCCTAGCCCACATTGGACTAGTTTGTTTGCCAGAAGGTCATGAGGGACCTTGTCGAAGGCCTTACTGAAATCCAGGTATGCTACATCCACGGCATTCCCCACATCTACCCAGCTTGTAACTCTATCGAAAAAGAGATCAGATTAGTCTGGCATGACTTCTTTTGATAAATCCATGTTGACTATTAGCAATGACCGCATTTGTTTCTAAGTGTTTGCAGACCACTTCCTTAACAATTTTTTCCAGAATCTTGCCTGGTGTCGATGTGAGGCTGACCGGGAGGTAATTGTTTGGGTCATCCTTTTTTCCCTTCTTGAAGTTTGGGACCACATTGGCCCTCCTCCAATCTGCTGGGACTTCTCCTGTTCTCCAAGAACTCTCAAAGATGGTTGCCAATGGTTCCAAAATGACTTCCACTAGTTCCTTCAATACTCTTGGGTGTAGTTGATCTGGCCCTGGGGATTTGAACTCATTTAGAGCGGCCAGGTATTCCTGGATGACTTGTTTCCCAATTTGGGTTTGGATATCCTCTAATCCCTCATCCACTCCATCTTGCTGAGGTTGAAAATGACTTTCTTTTTGTAAGAAGACTGAGGCAAAGAAGGCATTAAGTAGTTCTGCCTTTTCCCTATCCCCTGTCAGTATTGCCCCATCTTCTCCTCGACGAGGCCCTATCGCCTCTTTCCTTTTTCTACTGACATAAGAAAAGAAGCCCTTTTTATTGTTTTTAATGTCCCTAGCAAGCCTGAACTTGTTTTGTGCTTTAGCCTTGCAGACCTTTTCCCTACAGGAGTTGGCTATTTGTTTGAATTCTTCTTTGGTGATTTCTCCCTTTTCCCACTTCTTGTGCATGTCTCCTTTGTGTCTTAGCACAGTTAGAAGTTCTTAGCACAGTTAGAAGTTCATTGAATCGATGCAAAATGAAAGCCGTCCTGAGTCCCCCTTCAGGGGTGGAAAAGAGATGAGGTAGAAATACTGGAAATAAATAAATACATATCTTTATGGTTGACCTATAACATTTCCTTATCACCTGTACCTAAAAACCTCTCCTCTATCTATGGTACACTGATGAATATCTTCATTTATCTTCATACTGAATCCTGGGCACTCTACCAAATCCATAGTTTATAACTAGGCTACTGACACAGTCAAATATGCTCAGACTCACAAAACCAGGGCACCAAAGTCATGGAATTACAACGTACATGCCTCAAACGACAATACCCACCTTAAGATGTTAAAGATCATTAACTGGAGCAGCGTACAGGGAGGTACCACTCCTTTGTTGCGCCAGGTCAACTTGCTGCCGATCAGCTTCTGGGCACAATTCAAAGTGCTGGTTTTAACCTTTAAAGCCTTGAATGGTTCTGTCTGAACATATCTCCTGCTATGAACCATCACAAAACTTAAGATCGTCAGAAGAGGCCCTGCTCTCGATCCCACCACTTTCGCAAATGCAGTTGGTGGGGATGAGAGACAGCCTTTTCGGCAGTGCCCCCATCTGCGGAACTCTCTTTCTAAGGACATGAGGTTAGCCACCTCCCTCCTGTCCTTTAGAAGACAACTGAAGACTTGGCTTTGGGACCAGGCATTTGACTAGATGTTAGAGACAACTTGGATAGGAAATTTTTGAACATTGCAACATTGGATTTACCTGGATGGATCTTGGTTTTAGCAGCATGTTAATGTATTTTTAATGAATTTGTTAGTATATTGTATAATGTTTTAAATTGAGTTTTACGGTTTTAATAGAAATTTTTACTGTATATGTTGATAGCATCATTGATGCTTATGTGAGGCCGCACTCAATCCCCTTTGTGGGGAGAGGGGTGGGGTAGAAATGAAATGAAATGAATGAATGAATAAATAAATAAATAAATAAATGCTACAATGAACGCAATGCATTCCCAGTTTTCATGACCCTCTGATGCCATTTTAAAAGTATTGGCATGAATTAATTATATGTCATGCCATCTTGCACAATCATTCATACATGCATTCGAGATTAATTTAAGAAATAACCTTCAGCTAATGAAGATGCCTGTTGAACTGTGTGATCAGTCAATATGGGAAAAGAATGTGTTGTTAGGGCATCTTGGTCTATGCAACCACTTTAAGAATGTAATCATGCCAGACAGGGACTGTTTTACAGGTAATACTTGAACATTCACATTTTCTCATATGCTAAATAGATGCTGTCGTATACTAATTTTTGTGATTGTGTAATGAATTTGAACATCGGTTGGGAGGGATATAGTTAAGAGTTTTATTTCTATCACTGAAATCATTAGGACAGTCACTGGGTTGTGAATGCAGCTGTATATGGCAATATTACTGTGTGAGAATGCAAATACTCTCTGGGTTGCATCAAGACAATTGACTTTTACATTGACTTGACACTGGCATTTGTATTTATTCTGCTGTTTTGTTTTGTTCAGCCCTATGCAGAAGTGCTTTTCAACATTTTGTCATCAATAGCAATACACACAAGGGATCCTATTGTCTAAACCATGTTCAGGATCAAATTCCCCTCACTCCCAGGTATAAATGAAATATATTACTTCACAATAAACATTCTTGAAGTTTAAAAAAAATAAAATCCATTTTCAGATTTGAGACATTTGTATTAGATACAAGTGAGGGGAAAATGGTATTAGGCATTAGGTTATAAAAGCTAGAGGGAATTAAATGAAAATATCCAACACCAGTTTTTATTCTAGTAAAAAAGAGGCCACGTGTTATTGAACCAGATAATTGATTGTTAGTTTCTGTGTGCAAAGGCTTTAGCACAGCAAAGAAAAAGAAGATGGAATTCAAAGAGATGCTTTGCATGTGCTACTATATTACAAATGTGTAAACAAGATGGCTCATACATGTAAGCTCATCTCTGCTTACATATTAAAAATCTGCTTAAATAAAGGAGGAAGAGAATTAGCCTAGCCTCACAAGGGAGCAATGGTGGGAGCAGCTACTGAGAAGACTTTTTCTTTTGTCCTCACCAAACTAATCTATGTTGATGCTGGACCAAGACAAAGCCTTCTTCTCTAGATCTCAAGGTTCTTACAAGTTAATGTAGGGAAATACATTATTTCAGATAATTAGGACCTAAACTATGTAATGTTGCAGTCTAAGGTAAAGGTAGTCCCCTGACATTAAGTCCAGTCATGTCTGACTCTGGGGTGTGGTGCTCATCTCCATTTCTAAGCCGAAGAGCCAGCATTGTCCGTAGACACCTCTAAGGTCATGTGGCCGGCATGACTGCATGGAGCGCCGTTACCTTCCCACCGGAGCGGTACCTATTGATCTACTCACAATTGCATGTTTTCAAACTGCTAGGTTGGCAGAAGCTAGGGCTGACAGCGGAAGCTCACGCCGCTCCCCGGAATCGAACCTGCGACCTTTCGATCAACAAGCTCAGCAGCTCAGTGCTTTAACCCCCTGCACCACCAGGAGCTCCTTAATGTTGCAGTCTAACCTGACAGAAAACACCACTGAACTCAATGGTCTGCACCATAGAATAATGATTTGTCAGACAACCTCATTAGATGTGATTGATTTTAGCAGCATATGCTGGTTCTGCTATAATTTAGCCACAGAGCACTCCAGCTCTCATCCCATGATGTACAGTTACATCTGGTGGGGCTTTGTGACTAAATTAAAGTGGATCCAGCATATGCCGCGAGGGAAGCAACATGGGGGACTTCCCGTGTTGCACCAGCAACAATGGGGGAGACTGGGTGGTGGACTCTTCCCCCGTAAGATTGGATTTGGGATAAGTCGGGTGATGTGGGGTGACAGGTTCCCCATGCCCCCTGGCAGATACTGCCGGATTTGCTACTATCCATGATTCTTCTGGTGGCCAATATGATGAGATCCAGAGTTTCAATGGCTCCCCATCCACTGGACACAATGACTTCTTTACAGATTCTCCTTCCAATTTCTCTCCCCCCCCCCTTTTAACTATTTCCCATAGGATACTCATAACCCCTCCCCCCCCCCAGAATACATGTTGGTGTTTCCTTTTCACTCCTCTTTGTCAATTTTTCCCAAAGTTGAAAAACAGCACAGCTTTTTTAGTTTCTGCCTTCCTCACAGTGGTGACTTCCCTCCTTTATCCTTTCTCCATCCATCACTTTTTTCTGTTCCTGTTGGTTGATAGCTACTTGATAAATCTGGGAAAGATGTGTAGTTCATGTCTCATTGCTAGACTGAAAACATGCTCTGTCAGGGACAGATGAACCCCATCCAATAACAAAGCTATTGCTTTCAGTCATTAGGCATTGCCAACCATTGCCATGTGGAAGATCTGATTTAATGCAGCATTGCCTACGCTTCTCCTGGAAGCTATATTCTTAAGACCTGAAAATAAAAGTCTGCAAAAATAACTCCAACCAAGCCTCCTATGTAGTGGTAATATAAACAAAAGAGCTGTAACTTGCCAAAATCTAGATGAAATAAAATGCACTAGATTAATGTTTGAAAAAAATGGAAAACAGTTTGCTTGAAGCAAGCAAAACCACAGGTAGAACCTGACACCTTAAATTGTTCTCTAAATGAGCATGCATATGGCATTCTATACATATTCACTTTGCATTCAGAGGATTTCCCTTTTCCTATGCAGTTCTTCTTCCTTAAGATATGTATCTGCCTCACTCTACACTGTCATAAAAATTACAACTGCAAATCAGACTTGGTTCTCATGTTCTATTAAGCTGTGCATTTACTTCTTACTCCTCTTCTTTTACCTATTCTGTATACAAATTTGCACTCTAAACATTATTTTCCATTTAATAGCAGAAGTGTACTTAGTACTGCTCCTATTCATCCCTCATATGCCCCAAAAGGTCCTGCTTCCCTGATCAACCACTTAAAAAAATTAAAAATTATTTTAAACAAAGTATACTACCAGCAAAATAAAACAAGATATTCTACCAAAATAGGTTACTAGCCCCTTCATTAAAAAAAGAACACTTCCACAATTTTATCAAAATTATTTTAATCCTTTTCTCATTTCCATCCTTTATCTTGTCTCAATAATTTTATCAGCAGGGCCTCAGAGAGATCTCTCCTGTTTTCTAGGTCTATTCAGATATTCCAGTGGCAAATTCATTGTTATGCTTTGTTTTGTCTCAAATTTGGAATTTTGATGTGAAAATTGGTAACTTGAGTAACAACAAAAAATCAGATTGCCAGGTTTTGAGATTATCAGCACATTGTTCATATAATATGTCTCTATGTTTAAAAGATTTTACTACTGAGATATAGCAAATACACTTTTTTGATTTCTAGGAAACCACTCCTCAATTTGGAACTTTTGGAACTTTGACATGACTTGTAACCTGAATTACTAACTAAAGCAATATATCAGATTTTGAGGTATTTGGTGTGTTGTCCAAATGGGATATGTCCACCACAGACAGACAACCAATCTATTTTAGTTTAGATTCATTGCATTTATAGTCTGCCTTTTCTCTGGTAAGCATATGGTTGAATTCATGGTTCTCTTCCGTCTCATTTTATCCTTATCAAAATTATGTGGAAAAATTTAGGTGGCAAAGCTGATTGATCAACCATGTGTTTCATAGCTCAAGGACTAGAGGTGTGTCACACTGTAGAATGAATGTAGTTTGACATCACTTTAACTACTATGTCTCAATGCTATTTTATAATGGAATTAAAGTTTTACAATTTCTTTAGCTTTCTCTGCCTAAGAGTATAGGTGCCTCACCAAACTGCAAGCATAACAAGGTGATGTCAAACTAAATTAAAAATACTGTATGTATTCTTCCTAAAATTTAGCCCTCTCAGATCCTAGTGTATTGTTTCTCTGACTCAAAACTTAGATGTAAACAGGAGCTGCTCATATCTATCAACATGTCTTCAGTTTTGGGTGCTTTCTGTATTGTTTCACAATTACATATACCTATATAATAGCAAAGTACACACTTCAGTTCTGGAATGAATTTTAGAATGTTGTCTTTCCAAGAACAATTGTTGTTGTGAATCATATGAACCTATGTTTATTGACCAGTTTCTTCACCTCTAGATGAAGAACTATGGCACACAGCCCCAAAACTTCTTTGTCACCACTAACCTCTCTGTGATCCCAAATTCTCACAGCTTCCAAAATGTTTGGTGTGAAAATTTACCCTTAAAACTAAAATTAAGGGCAATCACTGTTTCTGGAGGCCTCAAAAATAATGGAGTTATTATAATCCAAATTCCCCTTCGCCCAAATTCTGGGAATGTGGCTTCCGGTTATGTCTTCTATGTTGTGGAAATTGTCCTCTACCCTTACTGCATTTTGCTAATCCCCAATATTCCATGTATGTCCTTGAAGACCATCAGCAAAACTGATAGAGAGTTAAAAGTAAGAGACCATATTAAATGCAAGGGAGGGAAATTCAGTCATCCATTTCAAACACTCATTATCCTTTTTTAAAAAAAAAGATGAGAAAGAAAAAAGACCACAGCATATAGAGGGTCAGGATAATCCAATTTGAAGTTGTTAAAGGCTAAAATGTGGTGGGAAGAGGGTGGGGCCTTGATGTTAAAAGAGGTTGACCTGATTGTCTTTATTCCGAGAATCAGATATTCTTCCCGCTAGTGACATGTTAATTAAAATACAGTACTAGAATTTGGTGCTCATTAGGCCTCTGGATGCAGTTAAATGCAGTTTGTTCCAACTCCATTTCAAACAGGAATGGACTGACATGACAGTAAGCATCACTTTTATATTAAAACAAGAAAAGAAATAAGTGTGCATGAAGAGAATGTGAGGTAGTTTTCTTCCTAAGTCTGTAAAAAGAATCCTTCTTGTTAGAGCAATTTAACAAGTCATTGGGGCTTTGAAGACTGGAAATAAATAGGCAGATAATACAGACAACTTTAGTGCAACCCATATATGGAAGTCATTATAGACCTTTTTTGTATTTCTTTAAAAATGAAGTACACTGTTGTGGTTGCTATTGGGTGTTCCCCCCTCCTGAAATGCTTCTGTGAAATATAAAACAAATCTATGTGCATGACCTATGAGAATAGTTTAATACAATTCTCTGCATTTCAAACATTTTACCTACATTTAAATATTGAGAAAATCAAAAGAAATAATTTCAAGACTGATCCACAAAATGAGACAGACTTTGAGAAAGCATTAGTTGCGTGAATATTACATTTATATGTAAGGCCCTAAAGCATGGAATAGATTATGTCACTCCCAACATCTCCATATGGTCTTGGGATCCATCTTTTCAACCATTTCCACTTTTTGACAATACTCCGGTCCTTAAACCATCACATAAGCTGGAGGTCTCTGAATACATTTCAATATATGTAAAAGCTTGTAAGGTGTGATAACTGTTATGGTTTGTAGGACTGATTATAGAATCATTGAATAATAAAGTTGGAAGAGACTACATGGGCCATTTAGTCCAACCCCTTGTCATGCAGGAAAAGCACAAAGTACTCCTGACTTATGTCCATCCAACCTCTGTTTAAAAGCTTCCAAAGAAGGAGCTTCCACCATACTCTGAGACAGAGGGTTCCACTGCTGAACAGTTTAACAATCAAGAAGTTCCACCTAATGTTCAAATGGAATCTCCTTTCCTGTAATTTGAACCCATTGTTCCAAGTCCTTGTCTCCAGGGCAGCAGAAAACAAGCCTGCTCTCTCTTCCTTATGACAACTTTTCACATATTTATACATGGCTATCATGTATCCTCTCAATCGTCTCTTCTGCAGGCTAAACATACCCAGCTCTTTATGATGGTCCTCATAGGGATTAATAATCTCCAGACCTTTGGTCATTTGAGTTGCCCTCCTATGAGTGCCTTCCAGCTTGTCAAGATTTCTTTTAAACTGTGGTACCCAGAATTGGACACAGTATTACACATGAGGTCTAACCAAAGCAGAACAGAGAGGCACCATTACTTCCCTCAATCTAATGGATTCCATCTGAAAGGACTATTAGTATTAGAGGAGCTGAACTGCAATCCATTTCTGCTATCTGAATTTCAGTGGACCCACAGATCCATTTTTGCATGCCTCCCAAAAACAGCCAGGCATCCAAAAAACTGTCTTCAGCCCACAGCCGAAAAATGCAACAAGATCCGACCCATTGGCAGCAATGGGCTCCCCTTCCTGTCATTTTTAGGTCTATCAGGATGACAATGCCCACGCTTTGAGGACCCATTTACAACTGTTAGTCCACCAAGTTTCATAACATTTGGGTCATCCCCTGATTTTTTTCTAGAAATAAAATCAACTTAACAAATTCCCATATCCTCGTTGGCCCCACTCTGTAACGTCTCCAGGAGTGGCAGCAATTTTATTATTATTATTATGCAACAGTGAAATTATTATTATTAAATGAAATTAAAAAGGCAGAGATATGCAACAGATAGGATGGGTATAGGAAGGTTGGCAAAGCTTCCAAAGAAGCTCAATTCCTTTATTTTTTATTATAAGGTGGCAACAGCCAAATTATTATTATTATTAAATGAAATCAAGAATGTAGACAGATTTCAAAGTATAGGATTGTTGTTACTATTGTTAGAGGAAGGCTGGTGAGACTTGGATTGGCGTTTTGCTGGTAGAATTCTTATGAATACTAGTACAAATAATACTAACAATCTTTTATGTGCTGATGGAGGTTGGAGTTAGAGAGAGATGATGGATTCTGTTAGATTCTTGGCAAAGCTTCCACAGAAGCCTTCTTATTCTTATTCTTATTCTTATTAGGTGGCAGCAACCAAATTATTATTACTAAATGAAATTAAGAAGGCAGATTGCAAAGGATAAGATTGTTGTTACTATTGTTTGAAGAAGACTCGTGGTATTTTGGTTAGTGGTGTTTTGCTGGTTTCATTATTATGAATGGTACAAATAATAATAACAATCTTTTATGTGCTGATGAAGGTTGGAGTTAGAGAGAAACAATGGGTTCTGATGGCTTAGTAAAGCTTCCACCGAAGCCCAATAGTGTTATTATTATAGTTAACAGCCAAATTACTATTATTCTATGAAATTAAGAAGGCAGAGAGCACAGAAAAATATAAAATAACAGAACGAACTTGTGATGAGATTGCAAAGGAAATAAATTATTAGGTATTTGTAGTAGGTTTAGGTAGGCAGGTTTTTCTGAGAATGGGGCTTTGCTTGTCAAACTTTTTAATGTTGAAACACTGAATTGAAAGTCATGAACACTCCTTTGTCATGACAACTTGAAAACTTCTTCACATTATTACCTTTCCCCATTGTTACCTCAGCAGTTTTTTTTAGGTATGACCCAGCAGAAGGAACAGTATCATGGGGCCCAATGTTAACCTTTTATTAAGACCACCAACTATTACACAAGGCATATGCGTATTTTCATTCTTCAGAACTCTTAATTTGTTGAGCTCCTTTGCAGATTTTGTAGAAATCAAAATCTCATAGCTTTTACAATGTTTCTGTGGTCATAATACATCAACACACAGTCTCCCAGTATAACACAAGGACACTTAACCCCCTCCCCAGAAGCCCTCCTAAACACAATAAAAAAGCAAAGTAACTCACCCTGCCTTCATGAGACCACTGCCAGAGTTCTCCTGGTGTGTACAAATGTGTGGAAGGGCCCTATGAGTGGGAGTTCAGGACACAAGGGAGAAAGATTGTGAATGTGCAAGTTGAGGTAAGGAAGGGAATAGAAGGAAAGGGAGTGTGTAGTAAAAAGGGCAGCATGTTAGAAACAACGGATGGAGGCACTGGGGAGATGCAAGAAGGAAAGGAATAGAAAGGTAGTTATGAGTGGCATCAGCTCCAAAGGACTAATGGAGGTTGTATTATGAAGAAGTGAGGTGGGGTAGAGGAGGAAATGGTAAAGAACGAGTGTGAGTGATGCAAATGATGGAGTAACTACCTGGTGGTCAGGTTTGCTCAGCTGTAGTAATGCCCAAGTTCTCTAATAAATACTTAATTCTACAATGAATTTAATGTCCATGCAGAGCTTTGAATGTCAGCTTCCCTGTTCCAAACATGCAAGATCTTTATTGGAGCAGGTGAATGAGTAATTACTGTTCTCATAGCCAATGGCCCATGACTCTTATCTTGTAATACTTTTTCACTCCTAAAGAAAGTTAGAAATGAATTCATCTACTTATGTCCATATGACAGTGCCATTAGATAGCTTGGTTGTCTCAGGTAGGAAATTCTGGATGTCACGAAAGCTTAGCAGATTCTTAATTTTTTAATTTGTTATTATAGTTTTGGTATTTTGTTTACTATAACAAGGGAAGAGGTAGTTACAATAGGAACAGGAACTTCACCTGCTAAAATTACTATGACTGTATCCAGTTTGATGGTAAATGGGCAGATACTGTTTGGAGCTTTGATTTTTGTGTCAACATTTCTTAGATCAGTGGTTCTCAACCTGTGGGTGCCCAGGTGTTTTGGCCTACAATTCCCAGAAATCTCAGCCAGTTTACCAGCTGTTAGGATTTCTAGGAGTTGAAGGCCAAAACATCTGGGGATCCATAGGTTGAGAACCACTGCCTTAGGTCTTGGCTTTTGGCTCTATAGGAGAACAACTATTCTTTAGAAGCCTTCATACCTACCCAGCAAAGGCCAAATTCATAGCCAGATAAGATGCAGGTCAACATATCACAGCTGTTTCTGCTGCCCCTCAAAAAAAAATCTCACAAAAACTATTGACATGCACCCTGAAAAAAAAAAAAGGAAAAATCACCAGGATTTTTTTTAACATTATGCATCAATACATGTTGAAACATCCTCTATTGCTTTGAATAAGAAAAAAAATGAATATTATTTCTATCCCTAATAATAATAGTTGCTTATCTTCTATAATAGCTGATTCATACATTTTTTAAAGTTGTGGATATGCATGCATGAACTTTACAGACATGAAATAAAGCTAGAAAAATAGCCCATATGCTTTACTGACAAGACATACATTACTATGATCTGATTTTCTTACTGAATATGCAGTTTAGTGATATTTTTATTTGTAGGATTATTACTCTCTCCAGGTGTAGCCTTTACCTGTGATATTATTAGTCCTCCTAAGCTGTAATTAAAATCTGGTTGTGTAATTGTTGCTATTCCAATAATTAATATTAACTTTGAATCCTAATGCATTGTTCACCTCCCCCCTTTTTATTGGAGCAAAAAAATTAACCATGACTGGAGGTATTAAAGAAAATCCTTGGTTGCTGTAAATAGTCAAGACTATTTCATTGTGACTGAAGTTATCTTTTTGATCTTGGTCCTTCTGCCATTTTTGGGAGGAGACTTTTATGAAATTCCACTGAGGTGACATGATAATGAATCTACGCGGTTCAAAGAGTAGAAATGCTACATTGGGACTTTCTAGAAGTCTAATTTAGAAAAGCTGCCAAAAGGTCTGTCAGGAAACCTCAAAAAATTACAACCCCCAGCATTAAAAAAAGATTTTCAAAGGATTTGTGTCAAACCTTTGGGTTCTGAGTCAAGCATTTGGGCTTGCTTTTTTCTCTGAATACCTAGAGGCCACAAGTTTGGTTTTTTTTTTTAAAAAAATCTGTATCTCTGAGATCTGGGGACTATTTGTCAGCTGCCCAATTTGTGCTGAAAATATGACTCGTAGAAAAATCCCAGGGTTTCAAATGACTGTTGCAGTATGCTTGAAATGCTACTGCTACAAAGTGTTTGTGCCT
The DNA here is from genome assembly GCF_025583915.1 of Anolis sagrei ordinatus. Taxonomy (NCBI): domain Eukaryota; kingdom Metazoa; phylum Chordata; class Lepidosauria; order Squamata; family Anolidae; genus Anolis; species Anolis sagrei. Next base: position 157,908,526 of record NW_026847438.1, read on the forward strand.
ATGAGAGGTGCAAACTACAATCTCATTGTTTTGTGTCTTTGTGTTATTTCTTAACGGAAGGATATAACATTAAAAAAGAAAAGAACAATGAAACAAGCCCAAACTGTTATCTACAAAACAAAAAGAAAAAAAATCACTGAAAATCTATCTCAGTTTTCCACAAGCTGCTTGTAGGACACTTCGGCTGGACATTACTAGAAAAAAAATCACTGGAAACTGTATTTTAATATATTTCTTTCTCAACTGTATGGAGATAACTACTGTGAGACAATGGTAATGTGACTGTGCCACTAACACCTATTTAATATTTGTATGCGCTTTTATATTTTATTATCTATATTTTAATTGATTGGATCTATGATTTGGCACATGCAACATGGCTGCAGAAAGTGGACTTTATCAACCGGCTCTTTCTCCTCCCAAAAATGTTGCTGATGATAATAAGACGCTAATAACAATAAAAGTTGTTTTCTGGATTTGAATGTGTCAGTGTACGTATGTAGGAAAGGGAAGGGTGGAGGGGATTTTTCTAAGCAGACCTCTTTTCCACATCCAACCTATAATCTAAAATTGAACAGTGGAATGAAAAGTATATGGGAAAGTATAATTAGATTTCAAATTATTTTAAAGATTATGGCGTTGCTTATTAATTTATTTACATACATATTTCTATCTCCTTCTTTTCCCAACAAAGTCCAGAATAGCAGTACCATAAATCTGCAATGGATCTGGGCCTACCTGCATGCCCTGCCACACACACACACTCTTTCCAAGAAGAGTGCATGTGTGGCGGGGCACTCACGCAGGCCCAAAGTGCACCTGCAGTTGAGCACCTCTTACACTAGAGTAAGAGGTGCTTGGCTACAGGCACTTACAGGCACATGTGCTTTCTGAGGCTGCCTACATGCCCCGCCATACACACTCTCTTCCAAGGAGAATGCATGTGTGGCATGGCATGCAGGTAGGCCTGGAAAGCTCGTGCACCTACCAGTCCCTCCAGCCAAGTGCCTCTTACTCTAGAGTAGAAATAGCAGGTGCCATGTAAGAAGAATGCACATCAGGAAGGGGAGCCAGTGGGTGGGAAGCCCCCATCATAATGGTCCGATTTTCAGGCCCCAAAACAAATGAACCCAAAACACCCCTCTCAATAAAAAATTGATCAAAACTGGACAAAGTTTACCCTGAATGCATATGTCTAGTTATTTGCACTTCCTTACAGGCTTCTTCCAAGAAAACTATGCCCATATGTGATTTTTCAAGGGTGTTAACATGCATCATCATCCACCTATCTCTACTTTCTTAATTCACATGGCATTTGGCTGCTAGTCACATGCTCATTTAGACAATGGAATCAGTGCATAAGTTTATGTATCCAATATTTTTCACATTTACAGCATTCCAATATATGTTTAATTTTTAAATTTGCATTTTAAAAACTTATTCAGAAAAACAGAATGAAAAAAGTAAAGAAAACAGACCAGAAAAACAGTTTTTTATAACATGTAAACTACAACAAACACAATTATATCTAGGAAAATCACTGTCACGTTAATAAACATACACTATTTAACACATTCTAAACCTACAATTACTAAAGCTAATCTACAAGTCTCACACTCTTTACCTATTGATTTTTACTTTTTTTATTTTTAGCTCTCTTTAGGTATTGTTATATATACACTTTTCTACTTTTAATAAGATTCTTCTAAATCATAAAACTGATAGATGAAGTTTATCCCCATCTTTGCTATAAAAAAAGATAAATAAGACTTTCTTTAAGTTAATCAAGGATTTCTCTTTGATTTGCATCATCAGCTTGTCCATCTCATCTAATTCATAAATCTTCATCAACCATTCTTCTTGTAGCAGGATAGCTGGCTATTTTCATCTCTGAACATAGATGATTCTTGCTGCAGCAATCATATATTGGAGAGTTTATTTATGTATTGATTGATTTTGCATATTTGTATCCCATCCTTCTCCCCCTCGAAAGGGGACTCACAGTGACTTACAATAGGCAACCATTTGATGCCATCAAACAGATTCATAAATAACAATTGCAATTAAACAGTAATTAAAACATTAAATTATTAAAGCATTCATTTAAAACCATGCAAATTCAAATTATAGTTTAGGTCAAACCAATTGTCAGTAACATAGGGACAGTATCAATCTCAACTACTGCATCTATTGTTCTTCCATGTTTATTTTCTAGTTGATCATTCAGTATCTTCAACAAGTAAAAATCTGCTTTCATCATGATTTTAACTTTGATAATTTCTTCTAACATAATATGTATTTGAGTCTAGTGTTTCTGAGCCTTTTTTCAAGACTAAGCATTCCAATATCTAAAAACTTTGACTCAATATTAAAACATAGTTTAGCCATTCAAAGAAAATAAGCAGGTAAAGTTCTAGATATGAATTGAAAAAGATGGTGGGGCTGACAAACCTACTAACACATATAAACCATTTAGGAGAGTTCTAAGTGTGAATGCTTTTCAGTGTTTCAGGTTCTGCAAAGCTAATTTAGAGAGTGGGATGGATTCTTATTGGAGGAAAATATTTTCACCATCACCCTGAACATCAGTCCTATGCATAATTTGGGCAATGTTTTTCAGATGTTCATGCTAAGAAACATATATGTGGTTTGGAAAGTAAAATCTTGGGGATAGATTCTTGAAACTTTGTAGGAAACCTGTATAACCAGTATACTATGACAATGATCATATATGTCTAAGGACAAGGAGGAGTTTTCTATAACTGTATTATTTACCAGACCAGACAAGAACCAGAGGCAATCTCAATTAAGTGTGATTTCACTTTATACTGTTGCATTTGCCCCTTAACCCCTGAAATAACGAGACAGACACAAATGTATGGATTCAAATTGGGCAACTTTTATTGAATGTTACCTATTTAACTTTACCTGAACTAAACTAAGTGTCAAGGAACTTGGTGGCAAGCTGAGGCAGCGTCCCCAGCTACTTTGTAAGTGATGTCTGTGTGCCCTGGATCCCCAACCGGGCAACCTGAAGGTAAAATTTGGAGAAGCCTGTGTCCGATTATTGTTAACAGCTTCTCTCTTCACTGGGCCAATTGATGTCCCCTCACCCATTTGTTGACTTTTAGGTGAGTGTTTGTTATACAGTGCCCCCCACCCTTAATGGGTGCCATGTGTTTACCTCCATGTCAATGTTTTCCTGAACTATTTATGCTGGCCTAGTTAAACCAAACCACTCCATCTAGCCCCTAATAACAGTATAGGGTAGGCGAAAAAACCCCCCAGAACATGAGAGGCAAAAAATTCCTACCCGGCTCCAACGGGCAACCAAATATACTGTCAACGGGCGGGAGTGGCGGGCGAAAGGTCTGACAAGACTGAAGGACGGAGGCTGGCTGACGTGGTTAGCCAGCCCCGCCCTTCTTCTCGGAGGTTCTAACAGGAACCTCCCATTCTCTCTCTTCAGGGGGTGGGGCAAATCGCTCTCCCCCCCAACTTGTTGGCGTGGAGAGTCCCTTGCCCCTTAACCCCTGAAATAACGAGACAGACAACAAAGGTATGGATTCAAATTGGGCAACTTTTATTGAATGTTACCTATTTAACTTTACCTGAACTAAACTAAGTGTCAAGGAACTTGGTGGCAAGCTGAGGCAGCGTCCCCAGCTACTTTGTAAGTGATGTCTGTGTGCCCTGGATCCCCAACCGGGCAACCTGAAGGTAAAATTTGGAGAAGCCTGTGTCCGATTATTGTTAACAGCTTCTCTCTTCACTGGGCCAATTGAAGTCCCCTCACCCATTTGTTGACTTTTAGGTGAGTGTTTGTTATACAGTGCCCCCCACCCTTAATGGGTGCCATGTGTTTACCTCCATGTCAATGTTTTCCTAAACTATTTATGCCACAGATTGGGGGCAAATGTCCATTTCGCCCCCATCCCCCACCAAACCCCTCAACACTTCCTGAATGCCTAACTGCAAATCAGCTAAAAATTGTGAGTTACCCAATTCTGTTAAATGTACACCATCTGAACGGTAGAACTGTGTTTTGTCATGCGTGATGTCCTTATGTGAAATGTAAGATCCTCTGCCCCGTGCTAACGCAGTGCGCATGGCCCAGTTCACACGCTTTCTGGCCTTCTCGAGCTTCTTGACGTCACCGCCTCCTGGCCACCGAAGGCGTGGAATGATGGCCGACCAAGCGATGTGAACCCGGCCATGCCTGCCAGATCCCAAAAATGTCGGCACGGGCTTGTAGATACAGGGCCCTGCCGCTAAGCAGTCCCGGATCATTACCTCCGATAAGGAGCACCGATACAGGGCCCTGCCGCTAAGCAGTCCCAGATCATTACCTCCGATAAGGAGCACCGGCCCAACGAAGGCCCCGAACACCCTTCCACTCGACCAATGCAGTGGAAGCGCACCCAGACGCTGGCCAAAGGACGAGTTCCCGGCGTATCTCTCCGCCCAGTGGACATAATTATGCCCACAACAAGGATACTCCATCTATGCACCAGCCTGGCAGTCCCTGCAAAATAAGCAACAAACAAACAAACACCGGGCGAGCCTATCGCCAGTAAGCACCCTATCTTACCCCCTGCCCATTGACCCCGGGATCACATCCAATTACATGGATCTCCCATTAGTGGATAATGTGGGAAACTGGGAACCCAACATATGAGTATGCAAACCCACTGAAAACCTCCCATAGGCATTTAACTGCCCCCTTCTAGGTACCGCTCCAGCCAAACCTTCAACTGATTTAACTTAATTGGGCTGGGGCCCTTGAGAAACTGCGGCCTGACCTGAGGATTTCTTAGAGAATTGGGTGTCCCTATTATTACCTCTCGCCGCCCTCCCCTTGGGGCAATTTCGGGATGGATGAGACCCATAACAAATAGAGCACGAGTGCGAGTATCGACAGTCCTTCCGTGAACAGGCTCCCTGAGCCACAAATTCCCAGCATAAAGGCTTCTGGCCCTGGGACTGCAGCTGGGGAGCCCCCTGCCGAGAGGGCTGTCCCGCCGCGTTCTGAATAGTGTGCCCACTATCCGCCTTCAAGGCAGAGGAAGCCCTAGACGGATTCATCACCTCAATCCAAATTTGATCGTCAATCAAATCCCAACGCTTGTCCGGATGGCAAGCCGCCTCGGTTCTAAAACGCCGATCGTATTCCAGCCAAGCGTTGGGCGGACCACTAACGTATGCCTTGTTAATAATATTCTGATACTGCCACAAGGCCGTAGCCCTTTCCGGGGCAGCATCAGAAAGCAGGTTCGCATACATAGTAAAACAAGGGAGCCAGTTCTCCCAATTCTGCTCAACCTTGCGTTTCTTAATTTTTTCCTTACTGTCCTCATCTAACTCCTCCTTCTCCTTCTTATCAATATCCCTAAAGTATAGAGAAAAGATATCGATATATTCATTTCTCAATATCTTCTCCAATGTTTTGGACGCCAGATGAGAACCTAGCCCTGAAAGACTAACAGTAGGCGTCGCTTGAGGTGGCCACTTTGCTGTCCCCCAAAATTTGCTTGCCTCCCCAGTACGAGCAGATTCCAAAGTGACCGCAGCAGGCTTGGCCGACTGAGCAGCAGCATCATCCTTCCTAACTTCCGCACCGGGTTCTGCCCCCCCCGCAGGCTGACCCCCAGCTGTAGCATAAGACTGGACCCCTACGACAGTCTGTGCGGCCGCCCCTGGTCCCAGGGCCATGTGAGTGAGGTGGAAGTGTTGGATGATGTGAGTGTGGTGGAAGTACCTGTTGGGACAGCCGTCACCAACTGCTCACTCACTGCTACCTCAACCGCAGCAGCGGACGACCCCACAGACTGAGTGGACCCGGCCGCAGCACTGGCCGCGGAAGCCAATGCCGCGGGCTGACTGGGTCCGGCCACCGCCGCCGCCAAGGAGCCAGACGAAGCCTGCGCCGGTGGACGCACTTCTGGGCTGGGAATGACAGAGCCGTCCACAACTCCTGGAACAGCCGGATGTTCAGGAAGCCGAAGCGCCCTTTGCGCCCCCGCCTCAGCGGTCGACTCTATAATAGAAATCCGTGACAGAAGAGACTTAAACAACTGTTTCTTACTTGCCCTGCGAGTAGAACCTGCACCAGCCCTACCCAGACCAATCCCTCTATTTTGTTCTATCTGATTAACGCGTTGCAGGAGGGCCTCCAACTCCTCCATAGACACCCCCTCTTCGTCCGATGACGAGCCATCCTGCCGCAAAGGTCGCTTGTGACCCGTCTTCTCCATAGGACCCTTCCCTTTAGGGCCCCCTTTGTTCTTCTTAGATGGCATCCTACAAATTAAAGGAAGGGGAGAAAGCCAGTGAGCGACAGGCTTACGCCGCGCACTAACGCCTACATGGCAACGTCCTCCACCACCACACCACCAAAGCATAGAATCAAAGAGTTGGAAGGCACACCGAGCCATCCATGCCTCCCGACTAAGCCTCAGTGCTTCGTAAACTCACAAAAAAGGGGGGGGGGAAAGAGAGATCGCGCCCCATCTCCCTCACAGCATCATAGCATCGCAAGACGAAAAAGAGCTCGTGTCCCCTCTCCCCCCCCCAATTTCATAGAATCAAAGAGTTGGAAGAGGTATCAGGCCTCGCACCTCTCTATACTGGTGTGAAAGAATTGGCCACCCGCAAGAAAAGAAACATCCCGCCCCCGCACCTCTCTATACTGGTGTAAGAGCATTGGCCACCTGCAAGGAGGTCACCTAAGTGACAACGCCCGATGGCTTGGATGTTTTGCCATCATAATGTAATACCTCTCACCCCACCTGAATAGAGTCAAAGAGTTGGAAGAGACCCCAGGCCTCACACTCCTCCTATCTGGATATATCCAATAACCCCCTTCTGAATTGGTTCCTTTCCCCAGTGTGGGCACAAACAAAAGCAGTAGGCTATAGTCAAGCCTTCTGCTAATCTCTTCAGGCTAGTAAGTAGTCTAATTCATTTGCAGCACACAAAAGGATTACATTTCCATACTCAAAGTAAATTTCCTAAATGCATATACCTATATATATATAGATGTATATATTTCTATATACATTTATCTTCTATTATTATTATTCCCTTTTTTTTTTAATTTAATTTATTTATTTATTATTTATATACATATATATACCACAATTTATTAATCAAGAACCACTGACTGTAATAATAAAAAGCCAATGGCCCAAACGAAACTGCGGCACAATAAAAGCCAATGGCCCAAAAGAAACTGCGTCACAGCCGCTTACAAAATGGCGGCTGCAACAAAGACTTTAACCAAAATGGCGCCTGCAACGCGGCCGCCTAAAATAAAATGGCGCCAAGCAAAAAAGCGCCAACCAGCGTCCTGGGCGAGCCGGTATTATGGTCTTCGCCCAAATGCACGCCTCCCTGCCTAGCCGGCGCTTGGGGCTGAAAATGGATGGCGAGGGACGCTCCAAAGCCTCCAGCGCCCGAAAGAGCGCTGGAAACAAAGAAATGCGCCAACTGTCAAACACGGCTCCCTGACCACTCGCCCAGCAGCCCAACCGGTGCCGGAGGTGAAATGGGGCGAGCCCCCACCACTCCACCCACAGGCCAACCGGAGCTGAAGGCAAAAGGGAGGTAAGGCGGCGTGCCGCGCGAGAGCGCCTAGCGGCCCACACCATAGCGCCGCGACCCCCTAAGAAAAAACGGCAAGCGCCGCCGAGCCGTTCGACACGCTGCGTGGCCGGCGCCACAGCACAACAGGGAAGCAGCGCGTCCTGGCCCCCGCGGACCAGCCAAAGTCAAAATTAAATTTTTTGCGGCCGCAATGCTGCACCGCCGGAGAAAAGACGGCGGGGGCAACTGCAGCCTCCAACATGGCGGCAGCGTCCCACGCCCTCCCGCGAGAGCCGGCTCGGGACTTTGCCGCCAAGGAAAGAAACGGCAAGGGAAACGGCAGCCGCCGATCCCTTGCCCGAACACCCATCGCCTCCAGACGAGAAGGAGCAGTCGCCCCCTTCCCCATTTGCTGCTCCGAGACCGACCTGGAGCAGCACACGGCACGTCTTGTCTCCTCGAAAGGTCTGACAAGACTGAAGGACGGAGGCTGGCTGACGTGGTTAGCCAGCCCCGCCCTTCTTCTCGGAGGTTCTAACAGGAACCTCCCATTCTCTCTCTTCAGGGGGTGGGGCAAATCGCTCTCCCCCCCAACTTGTTGGCGTGGAGAGTCCCTAAAAATAAACTGGGAAATGAGCTGCTGACCATAATGGGGCTTCGTTTTAACTTGATTTGTTATCTTCCAAAGGTCTGAATTTAGATTTTCCAAATGACCTCATAATAAATGAAAAGGTCTAATTTTATTTCTCAGCTCTCACTGAACTCCTAAACTCAAGAAGAATATTAATTGTAAAGCAGGTCAGGTGTAGATCTGCTGCAAAACACAACAAAATCCAACATTCACAAAATGCTATTAACTTTATTGACTGACCAAAATAATACAGAAAAAACATGTAAGCTCTTGAAGATTCACTAAGTTTTTCATTGGACAAGGATGTTAAAAACATGCAGGAGGAAGAAGTTAGGGTGTTACAACCACAAGCTTACATTCTTTTTCAGGTGCCATTTCTATTGTCTGTTAAGGTGATATTGAGGGAGTTCAATGAAGGTAGTGGCCACTGATATTTGACCATGTGAGGACCAGGGACAAAAGGCAATAAAATATTGATAATAACATTTCAACTCATTTATTAACTGAAAGAAACTTTCCTCAAGATCCAGAAGTCTGTCGTGTGAGAAGCTAACTGTTCCTTTATGAGGCAGCAAATATTGAATTTCTCAAGATGTTTCTGTACTATTACATCTGGAAAATGTTTCAAAGCCAGAATCCTGAGGCTTAATTTTGATCATGGAATTCATATAACACTATTTTTGTATAGTATCAGTGGGGTGTCAATTACCATCTGTCTCAGGAGAGAAATCTGTCCTGCCAACTCCTGAACTTCTCTCCTGAGCAAAATACATTTTTTGTACATATGCACCTTACTACTATATTGTGACCTACTCAGCTTTCTCCTTATGTTATCAAATAAGATTGTAGCCAACACTGAGAGTAATATAAGGTATGGACAACTTGAAAGACAAAGCTTAGAAACGTAATGAATACTGACTGCAGTTGGGATGGAATGTTCATTGACATTTCCACATTTAAGAAGAAAACATGCCTCAACATCTCAAGAACATGGTGTTGAAAAATCAGCAACTGTCATTAAAATTTTCACTTGTTTTGTTAGAGTGAAATGTGGGACATATCACTACCACCAGTTTTTATAATAAGCTTTCATAGAAAATAAACTTCATTTAGGTCTTAATATACATGTGTTGTGAAGTCTCGGCCTAGTTTAACTCCTCTTTTCATTTCCCTGTTTGCTCTCTTGAGGTGGACTGTTCCATTTTGCTGAGTTTTAGGGGTGGAGCTTAGGATCCCCCTAGAGGTCTAGCTCTGTTGGTTCAGCTCTGCTGGTTTTGAGCTTGGTGTTAAGGCTTTGTCCCTCCATTCTTTCTTTGGCAGAGCTTTGAGTAGTTGAGCCAGAAAGTGTCTGGTCTGGCTTAGTGATCTGGAAACAGGCATCCTAAGCACGTACCTGCCAAAACTTAGAGTTGTACATATAAAAGACCATAGATTACATCTTGCATATTCCAAAGACTATAAGCAGTATTTGCCTCAAAGATCATAGAAGTACATGCCAAAGATTAGAGTTGTACATGCCTTATAGATCAGAGCTGTACATATTAAAGACTAGAGATCAGAATAGTATTTGCCTTAAATATTAGAGTGGTACTTTCCTCTGTTATCATAGCCTGCGTTTACCATCATAGAAAATACTTACCTCACTGACTACAGCCTTGTTCTTTACCTCAGAGCACATACCATCATTATACCTCATAGTCTCCTGTATCATTTTAATAATCAAACTGTGCCTTTGTACTACTTTGTTTTGATTCACCTTTATTGAGCTCTAACAGAAGTTCTCTTTGCTTTGTTCAGTAAACTTAATTGGTTAAATTTAATCTTGTCTCCAGAGTCTTATTTTAAAGAATTAAAGTACATTTAGGGCATACCGATGGTCACTGGGAAAATAGCCAGACATGTATAGTTTCTTTCAATTCCTGGTGTGCCATCACATGTGTTATTGTGATAATTTTATGCTTATGTTGTTTTGTTAATTTTATGTTATGCTGTTTACTTTGTATGTTTCAATGATGTTACTTGGAAACCACCCTGAGTCCCCCTCGGGGAGATAGAGTGGTATATAAATAAAGTATTATTATTATTATTATTATTATTATTATTATTATTATTAATCTCCAAATTCCCTCTTGGAAGACCAAGGAAATTTGTTTCTAAAAATTAGAAGTGTAACAAAATTTCCAAAGAAATATCAAAGCTTTCTTAAAAAAACAATTTCCCTTGCTTCTTTTGTTTTGATCGCTACCCAGCATCCTTTAATAGAGGGGCATTTATTTGATTCTCCATCTGATTTTTTTTTCATGTCAGGAAGCAGTGAGAAAACTACTGAAAGAAGTAAATACTATATGACAAAATACAGAATCAACCATATCTACTTGAAAGTAACCAACTCTTTCAAAAGCAATTAAGAGTAATTTGCATACTCCTTTACACCCGTGTGAATGTAACATTTCATGCTGCCATCCAAACTGTATCTGCATATAGCTGGTAGAGACAGAATGAGTGTGTTTCCTCAATAGACATAGGGCACATCTATACTGACCACCTAATGCAAAAGGGCCCCAGCCCAGTGCTACGGTGGCCAAACCCTGTATGTGTAATGTGCATCATGGGTGCATTAAGGTGGCCTTGTCCCATGTTGTCCAAAGTTGGGTCATATTCAAAATTCTAGCCTATATTTTAAGGTATCCCATAACTTTGGATCCATGTAAATACTTGGGCTGGATGGAACCAGCTGCTTTGATTTACACTGCCTTCCCATGTCTCTCAAACTTGGGTAGCACAGGGACATGGGATGGTAGTACCTTACCACTACCTGCAGTGATGTCAACCAGGGGACAGGGTACATAGGGAAGGAAGTGGGGGCAGGGGGGAGAGATAACAAGTCAGTGTAGATCCACCCTTATTTTCCATGGACCAATGAAAGATGTTTATTGTGCAGCTTGACCAAATAATTCACAGCTTATATAATGTGAAGCCTTTAGCTTTGCTACAACAGCGACAATCACTATGTAAGGTGGTTTATTGAAAATCTCCAATAGAAACTGGATCTTGTCTACAAGCTTAGAAAAGTTGCAAAGAAGAGAGACAGCAAAGAAGTCTAAGGCAAAGGCACTTAATATGTTTTGGGTTTTGTTTTTGTTTTTTGGTAGATCGATTGTACAAAAAAGAGCTGACAGTTGTACAAGATCATAAAATAAATTGCATAAGAGTAATAGAACTGAACTTAAAGTAACAGACAGTAAATTCACCTGTACACATGTGAAGAAACAAGAATATGTCTCTGTGGAACACAGAGTGAAAGAATGTGTGTGCTTCCTCCACACACAAATTTTATGTGGATATTTTTTTTCCATCTGTGGCTGTATCTGTTTTTAATCACTATGCATTAACTGCATGTCTCAAGAATATATGAGGAAAAGCATAAGAGATAGGATAGCACATTCCTGTCCAAAATTTGCAATGCAGATAGATACAGTGTTGTGTCTTCAAACAGATCTATATCCTCTCTGCGTATGATCCATGACTAGGAGCCCTGCAATGATGTGTTTTTCTAGATTGTGTGAATAGTGTCGTATGTGAAAGGTTGAAGAGAAAGATTCTTGGGTTCATATTTCCTATTAAAATATCAATTTTATATGTGTAAGGTGCATATTGTCTTGGAATTCTGAATATTTCTGAGATTTGAAATGCACATAATAAAAATAAAACAATGGTCCCTCTCACAGATAAATATGTTTAGTCCGTAAGGGGAGTATGTACGGGAAAATGCGTATACTGGGGAAAATATGTACTTTCAGAAAAACAGATGCTCAAATACTCACACATCTCACTTATTAGTGGGGAGAATTGTCTTATAGTCTCATGCAGAATTGGGACAGGATTGAAATGCTGGTAGGAATTTAAGAAAAGTGACAAAACTGACAACTTTTCACATGCATAACATGTAATATGATATATGCCAAAATCCAGAGCAAAGTGATATGTGCTTATTTACTACAAAAAAAACTAATTAAAAGTGTTTCCTCTGGCACTATATTGGCCATCATTGTCAGAAGAAACTCTATCTATCTGTCTGTCTGTCTGTCTGTCTGTCTGTCTATCTATCTATCTATCTATCTATCTATCTATCTATCTATCTATCATCTATCATCTATCTTCTATTTCTCCCCTCAAACTCAAGAAAGAAATTCATTTCAGTTGGGCCTTTTACAATTTCATACTTTCCAGATATATCTCATGCTTTTATTGCATTCAGGCTCACTCCCTTGACATATCAGCTTTTCATGGGGGTTTATAGTGAATTGGTCTCAGCTGCTCTCCTGTCTCGAATCATTTCACCCATGTCAGTAAAAGTGCAGTCTTTATCAACTTTATCATTGCCTTATATTGATCTATGGACTTCAGTAGTGTTTAGTCCCTGGCTCTGCTTTATGATTTAATGCACAAACTTTGTGTTAGCTTTGGGAGGGCACATTAGCAAAACCATTCCAATGTGCTCTGAAGCTTTCTTACTCTATTGATGGACTTTTTTTTTCAAGAAATTCTCAAAGAAAACGACAATGGGCCACCTTTTCACTACCAGCTTGCTTGCATTTTCTCTGCATTATTTTGCTTTTACCTGAGGTTTCCTTTAGATGCTTCAAGTAAAAGCGAGGCAGTTCCAGCATTTTGGGCATGTCTAAAAGGGCCCTAAAAGTTTTTTGAGATCTTTTAAAAACCTGGATTAAACTTGGAAAATCAGGTTTACTCCACATTGAAAGTGATTAGCCTGAAATGTCATCTGGATGCCTCTGGCTCATCCTTTTTAAAATTTGTATCTGTTTTTAATCACTATGCATTAACTGCATGTCTCAAGAATATATGAGGAAAAGCATAAGAGATAGGATAGCACATTCCTGTCCAAAATTTGCAATGCAGATAGATACAGTGTTGTGTCTTCAAACAGATCTATATCCTCTCTGCGTATGATCCATAACTAGGAGCCCTGCAATGATGTGTTTTTCTAGATTGTGTGAATAGTGTCATATGTGAAAGGTTGAAGAGAAAGATTCTTGGGTTCATATTTCCTATTAAAATATCAATTTTATATGTGTAAGGTGCATATTGTCTTGGAATTCTGAATATTTCTGAGATTTGAAATGCACATAATAAAAATAAAACATGCCTGTGTAGATGGGGCCACAGTGACAGAGCAGGTCTTGGTTGATAAAGTCATTCCAAATTGACCACCTTACATGTTTTTCTTAAAGTTTGTTCTTCACAATCTTTAAATTCCTTTTTTTCCATTATACTATGACAGTTGTGTATTTCTCATAATTCATCATAGCTTGCAAAGTCAAAATGCAAAATAGAACTAATGCTCACCACATTGGAGCAAAAGATTTACAAGGCTATTGTTTTCTAAATGCTATTTCCATAGGCCACCATTTCACAATAACTGTGCAATAAACATTTTTACCTGATAAACCTTAACTTGATTATTATCTTTTATCACTATGAGTTTATAGTGAGAATCAATCATCGTAAAGCTATTCAAAGGGGGAAAGTTCTCAGTTCTTGCAGAAAAGTCATATTTTCTTAATCTTGCTTCATTCCATTTGCTCATACTTTGACAATGAAATTTAAAAGTAATATTATACTACTTTAGTACTTTACAGATAGTACAGGATAGTGCTTTTATATAACGGAAGCATAAAAATAATAAATAGCTCTATTGCTTTTTCAAGAAAACAACTACAACCTAACAGATAAAGCAGGACATCCTCAGTTGAATAATTTAACCCAATTCCTGTCACAAAGCTATGCTAATGTTGTTCTTGCGGAAGAATATTTGAAGTAGAATAAAGTTGAGCAGTTGAATAATGTGAAGGCTTATTATACTCATAAAATAACTTAACATCAAGCATGCAAAACTTAAACAGTTACAGGTAAATTTGAACTCGTGAATATGTGATATGGAATTTTTTAATAAGTACAATTATATTATATATTATATTATGGGATGTTAATAAATTTGATCTGTCAAAAATCTGTAAATAAAAAGTAGGATATGAATATTTTAATAAACAAATAAACTAAGTCACCAATCTTCCCCCACTCCCTCTTGTGTCAATGGAGAATTATAGACTATCTTTTAGCCATGATAACTTCAAGGTAACACACCAAACAAATATGGAAAAAAACATTAAGAACAAGGACTTTAAAAAAAACCCAACAATAACATAACTATATTACCACCTAGATCAGAGTCATATTAGAAGCAACCTAAATCTGAATTAAATAAATATATTTGCTTGCACTGAAAAATCACTTTTCTGTATTCTCAATTATCTAATTTGTTTCAGTGGTAAACATACAAGAAGTCCTTGGATGAAGGTCATAAATTATATGTGGGAGGGGAACATACAGGAGATTGCTTTATTTAGTTTCCTAGACCAAACCTTTTAAAGCCTCGTAGGTTAAAACTAGATAATTCCTTCATAAGTTAGAACTGGATAATTCTAGTAATATTCATTCCACTTTGGGAAAGTCTTTGAAAGCTACCAGATTTAAAGTTTATTCACCATTAAAATGATTGTGATTGGTTTGATCAGGAAACAGATTTTTTGCATATCAAGCAATACTTTGAAGTAAGTAATAATATTCAGGAAATATTTTTTGCATAAAAAAGTTTTATATGCAAAAACCTATGTGACTTTTGTATAGAATAAAAACTCAATTGCAGAATTCTCAACACATGGAACAGGATTTCCTGCATAAAAATTCACAGAAAATGATATATGTACATAAAAATATTCTTTTTTCTGCATACAATGTTGTTTCCAGCACAGAATATACTATTCTGTGCAAAACAAGCACATCCAAATAAAGTACACGAAATATATTTCTCTCAGCCACCCAACTTGTAATAGACATCCCATTTTTCATCTTTTGATATAATGGCTGAGAGAAATATATTTGCTTTCTCATAGTTCAGTATAAAAAATTGCTTCATGCACAAACATATTCAAAATAGGGTGTAAAATTACCTTCAAGCTATGTTTATAGGGTGGATATGAAATAGAAATGAATTTCATGTTCAGACTTAGGTACCATATCCAAGCTATTTCATTATGTATGCATATGTAAATGCTGGTGTACCAAAGTCCAAAAGAATCTGAAATCCAAAGCATTTTTTGTCTCAAGCAATTTGGGTAAGGGATACCTAAACTTTAGTATTTAATAGGTTTGTGCAATCAATGAAAAAAATGTTTCAATCCTCATTACTAAATTAGGGGGACGGGTCAGCAGTGAATTGTTTTTCAGAGTAAAGTATTTCTAAAATTTAGCATTTTTTGTTTGTTTTTCATTATGTAATTATGCAAGTGGGGAAGGTTCTGGGGCTCTTTTCTCACTCATTTTTATACCTACCAGGATTAAACTTGCTACAATGGTAGAAAAAATTTACCACTGTTACATTCCCCCACCCACAAGTTTCAGAACATTTCACACATCCACTGATTTTGGGGGATGCTTTAAAGTTTTTAAGAACATTTTTATATTTAAAAAACTACAAAACCTATATCCTTGCATTTCTATTTTCAGTGACACAACATAACCAGGTAATCATTTTCCTCAAGTCTCTGAATGATTGCACATCCACTAGTTTTAGGTAAATTTAATCAACATAAGCTATTTCACTGGAAGACCCTAAGGGCCATTCAGTTCAACCCCTTTTGCCAGGTAGGAAAAGCACAGTCAAAGCACCTCCAACAGATGGCCACCTCGCCTTTGAAATTATTATTATTATTATTATTATTATTATTATTATTATTATTATTGGAAACCTACTCGATAAACTTTGGAATTACTGCCTCTCAACTTTGTCTACCTCACAGGAACATTCCCCATTTATCTCAAAATCCCTTCAGAGAATGAACACCAAAACTTTCAGGGAGGAATTCTGGGAAATATAGTTTGGGAAAGTGAGGACCCCTGTGCCAGAGAATTCAAAAGGCCCCGTCCTAAATTACATTTCCCAGAATTCTGCTCACTTTAGAATACTGGGGCTGCCCACATTAAAGCCTCAATGTGAGTGCAGTCTCTGCCTGTCTCTCTCTGGGCTGGCCATGTACTGGACCATCGCCTGGCCATCCAATCAGGTATCCTTAAACCCGCCCCCCCTCCCACCACCCTCTTTGGGGAGAGAGTGAGGATTCTCCCCGACTCTGGGCTTCGTCATCCTCCTCAGGGCCCTTTCAGGAAACAAAACCCAGCCCTTTTGTGGGAGAAGTGGTGTCCAGGACAGAGACCTGTAGCTCCCTATGAGATTTACATAACTCTTCCAAAAAGTCATAGGTCACTGTTTTGAATCTTATTTGTGTGTGTGTATGTGTGTGTGTGTGTGTGTGTGTCAAGGCATCCCCAGCATTTCTTAATGTCGCATTGTAGGTAGAAATCTTACAAAATAGATCTGACATACAATGCACAAACAACTTTTAGCACAGCCCTGGTATCTAAGCAAGGAAGGAATTTCTTTTGTATTCTGATCTTTATAGTCTGCTAATGGAAAATCATTGTTTCTCATTACATTTGTCTATCAGTATACACTACTACTACTACTAGACATACATATGTGTACACACACACACATTAATATATTCATATCTATAGTGCAAAAGTTTTCAATAGGTACATGACTATGTAAAAAAACTTTCGAAAAATAAAATAGGAAAACTTTTTTAAAAAAATCAATGATAACTCTTCTGAGTCCTCTTTCAAGATTAGCTTTATGAGTTCATAGTTGGCTAATTAGCCAATACATGCTCCATAGTTCAATTGACTCACAGATCAGATTTCAGACATGGCAATAACCCTTTCACCTAAATTAAATGGATTGAATTAAAATAAGATGTACTGTTATGATTTGGAAAATGTAATCTTTATCAGAAAGTTAAGTTCACTATGATAAACTTGAAATATGGTTTCAAATTGTTTAACACTTTATTCACTCTCCAGGGCTACAAAACAGGCATAATAGTTGGGTTACAGAAGGGAGTTACTCGCAGAAGGTTCTGGAATCTTTCACTGCCATCTTAGGTTGCCAAGCAAGAAAATCTCTCAAGTAAAGAACCTCATGTCCAAGTTTAGCAGGTGAAGCGAGTTAATCCTGTGTTCATCAGTCCTATGACTGTCATGGTTTGAAAGCCAGATTAGCTAATGCCTATCACTTTTGGGTATCCATTCCTCAGAGTATTTACAATTTCCTATGCTCCAGATTGGGGATAATCAACTCCTACACAATATTTACAGGGCCACTGCCTGGTCTACAATCCAGTAGTGAGGGAGCCAAGCCCCAATCTCAGGCTGTTTAAATGTGAATGAAAGTGTACAAATGGAAGTACAGCCCTTCATTGAGACACGGCATGCAAACAATTATAATGTCACCATTGTAAGCTACCTTACAATGAAAATGTAGGTAGGGCCATGTGAGAAAAACAAGTAACAAAATGTTACTTGTGGTCAGATGCACTGTTCCGCAATCTTCCAGATTTGAGTGTGTTCACCTGAGGATGGGGAACCTTGATAGCTTGGGGATTCTGCTGGTGTACCGTCCACCCCACAACTCAGCAGTTTCCCTACCTGAGCTAGCAGACATGGTCTCCAATTCGGCCCTGGTCTCCCAGCACTTGATTGTGCTGGGGGACTAACATCCATGCTGAGACCTCGTTATCAGGAGCGGCTCAGGACTTCATGGTCGCCATGATGACCATGGGGCTATCACAAGTTATATCTGGACCCACCCATCAGGCTGGACACACACTCGACCTGGTTTTTGTTGCAGACAGCGGAATGGTCAGAGAGGAAGAACAAAATATTCTTCCATTGTCATGGTCTGACCATCATCTGATCAGTTTTAGACTTGCTGTGACCTCTAACCTTCACAGGGGTGGAGGACCAACTAAGATGGTCCGCCCCAGGAGACTGATGGATCCGGATGGATTCCTGAGAAATCTTGGGGCTCTTCCTGTCCTAGAGCCTGGCGATCCTGTTGACACCCTGGTTGATCGCTATAATAGCGAGATGTCCAGTTTGATAGACACGATTGCTCCTGAACGCCCCATCTTGTTGCGCAGAGACACACCTTCTACTTGGTTTACTGAGGAGTTGGCTGTGATGAAGTGCACGAGAAGGAAGCTGGAGTGCAAATGGAGGAAATCTCAGGATGCCTCTGACCAAACATGGGCTAGAGCCTCACTTGCCTATACCGTGGCTATTCGGGTAGCCAGGGAGACCTTCATGACTGCCTGCATAGTGTCTGCATCTAATAGATCTTTGGAGTTGTTTCGGGTTGTTGGGGAACTCCTTCACCCCCCTGAGGTGGAGGAGGCCTTCAATGACCCAACAACTCGGTGCTGCGAGTTTGCGCACCATTTTGCAGATAAAGTTGCTCAGATACGCCTTGAGCTAGACTCCACTTTCATCACAGTGCCAGAGGAGGTGACCGAGGCACCCGCTTGTCCGATCTTGTGGGATTCTTTCTGGCTTGTTGGTCCCGAGGACATGGAGGAGGTCCTTGGGGCTGTGAGGGTGACCACGTCAGCTCTGGACCCTTGCCCATCTTGGCTAATTAAATCAGCCAAGGGTGGGTTGATTGGTTTGTGTTGATCATTAATGCATCTTTGGAGCAGGGGACTTTTCCATCTGGACTAAAACAGACTGTGGTTAAACCACTCCTGAAAAAGACCTCCCTTGACTCTGCGGTTTTGAACAACTACAGGCCAATCTCCAACCTCCCTTTTCTGGGCAAGGTGTTGGAGCGGGTGGTCACCTCTCAGCTCCAGGGCTTCCTGGATAACATCAGTTACCTGGATCAGTCACAGTCTGGCTTCAGGCCTGGCCACAACACTGAGACGGCTTTGGTCGCCTTGGTGGATGACCTCTGCAGGGAACTGGACAGGGGGAGTTTGACCCTGTTGGTTCTCTTGGACATCTCAGCAGCTTTTGATACCATTGATCATGGTATCCTTCTGGGATGACTCTCCAGGATGGGTCTTGGAGGCACGGTTTTGTCGTGGCTCCAGTCCTTCCTGGAGGGCCGTTCCCAGATGGTGAAGCTGGGAGACGCCTGCTTGGACCCCTGGCCTTTGACCTGCGGGGCATTGTCCTACACCCCGCATCACTAGCCACCAGTCCCCCTCCCCTGTGCTTTCCCTATTCTATTGAATGAGAATACAGGAAGCCTCCCCTGTTCTCAGGGTTCCATTGTAGGAAGTTTCCAGCACAGTTCATGGACTGAGAGCCACCGGAAGAAACTGTGTTTTCTGATGGGATCTGTTGGGACCCATCCAGGAACCTGATGTGCTATGATGGGAAAGAAAGCCCGAATAATGAAGTTGAAAGAGAAAGAAGAGGTGAAAGGGAGGGGAGGGGAGGGGGTGGGCCCTCCAATATCCAGGCAACAATGGGTAAACACTTTATTGTAGTGATAACACTTACAATCTCCTCACATAGAAAAAATGTGGAGGTAGGGTTCTTAGGAGTAAATGCAAAAGTTCCAATTTTTAAAAAAAGAAAAACAAACAAACTGAAATTGCCTAGTATATGCCATCATATTACTGTAGGGTACTGGCATGATTTCACCATATACTTCTGCAACATGAATATACCAAGCCCAATTCTTGTAATATGTTATAATGTAGCATGTGTATCTCAAATTTCCTTCAGGATGATGTGCATGGCTCCCTTTAATGAATTTTTCCTATCATATAAACTCTACACTGGCCACATAGTTTGAATTGGGCCAAGGGATGCTCCTGGACATTTACACAACATTTATGGACTTTCAGACCTAATTCAGGATCAAGCTGGTTAGTCCAATTTTATCCCACACTAGCTTAAGTCAGGAAATGCTTCAGAGCTTCCCTGAAACATGAGGAAAGGTACTGGCAAATGGCCAGGTGTTCTCAAGGTTTGTGTAGCTGCTGTTACTGTGACAAACAACAGAAAAGGTAAGGGTGGCTTTTTGGTCTAACTGGATGTTCAGGATTTCATGGAACATGAAAACACCTCTGCAGAAGCAGCAGTGCTTTGGACCAGCCCCTGATTTAGTTTGCTTGTGTAGATGAGCCCAGAGTAGATTAGGGGAGATTAACTAGCCCAGGATATTGCTCAGTGGGGACAACAACTTAAAACTTCCAAGGCCCAGTCCAATACTCTAATCACCACGACTCATTGGCTTTCAAGTTCTAATGAATATCAAGTATTCCAAAGAATATCCAGTATCAGCTACTGTCATCACATTTGCCCCATTCTAGCAGTCTAACATTGATCAGTCACATGTATATTGCAATAAGCTGTTAGTAATACTTGTAAATGGACATGCATCAGCAACTTGCCATATTGTAAAGTATTAGACTCATTCAAAGAATTACCCTGTATGTTCTAAACTATTCATAAATAATTTCTGCTGATTTCCATGAAACATATTCCTGAACAAGGGAGCACTGGATCACAGTCTGATTCATGTGTATGATTAGGAAATGTTTCCTTCAATAGGTGAAAAACATATAGGATGGATTACTTTGGAAATGAATATTTTGGGGTCAAAACCACAGGCCGCAAAACCCATTTCCTCCCTGAGTGTGAAATGGACATGGTTATTATACAAGCTACATTTCAGACCAAGTTATACTTTATGGGTAATGAAAAGGGGAGACATAAAAAATATTGATATGCCCTTAAGAACGACATTGAAAATTGTGGCCTTATAAAATATTAGATGGTATTCTTTTTATGATTGTGCTTTACATTTCACTACTAGTTTGTGTGCCAAATAGTCATAATGTGGCCATTCAGCTGGAAAGAAGAATAACTATTCTGTGTCCCTTTCTAAAGCCAATGGGACAATGGGACTTCAATTCATTGCATCTAGCATAGCAGAGAGAAAGATACATACCATAATTTTATCCAGTGGTCAGTTTGTTGCAACATACTAGATGTGTTCTTTTCATCAGTCTGAATGAAATGTTCCGGGTGATAAAACCTTAATTACCCCAGAAAGCAATTGTATGAATGAATACAGTTACATTCTTTGCCTTTCTCCCTGAGTTGGAGGGGGGGGTCCCCTCTAAATGCAAAAGTGAAATGGTTGCGTTCCCCTTGAAATTAAAGCATACTCAGATCACCATAGAATTGGCAATACAGCTGAAAGGCAGGATTGCAAGAAGAATATTACAAATTAATCTTGACTTTAGTGCAGTGTTAGTGTTTGCCTAAAAATCAATCTATCTGGCACTTTTATGGCTGTTCTGCAAATGGAAAAGGCGCAAATGAGCCATTTGCTGCTTTTATTTTCTGTATACAGGCATACTTTGAATTTTCCATTCGCCTAATCCTCATTTTTTTTTCAACCCAGAAATCCTTGTCCTGCAATATAATTGAGACTCTAATTATTAGTTATGGCTAGGTTTTGGTTCCTTCTCCCTTAGAGATGTACCTATCACAGCTCACAAAGCACAGAGAGCAAATGTGTATAAAATGTTGTTTTTAAAGGAGTATTGAAACAGAAAACCATAATGAAATATCCTAGAATCAATTCAAGGCATAAACTATTGAGTATGTGTGGTACTTGGACCATAACTTTGGGTGCCTGAGGCAGAAAGAAGGAAATATGCACAACATGACTCTAGGACTGGTATATTTTCAAGGTCACATATAAACATTATTAATTACAAACTCATGACGGGGTTTGCAGAGACAAAATGCAAAGATTTCTTTATGAATCCGAACTTCTATTTAATCGATGGTGATATACAAACTGAGGCAGAAGAAAACTTAATTGGGTGTATCAGAATTATTCCCTATCCATCTGGACACAACCAATGAATATTTTCCTTCCTTCCAGGCATATTAGGAAGAAACGAGATGATCAAATTTAACCTTTAGCACAGACGAAATAAACAGCATTTTAAAAACCTCTGAAATAAACAAATGGATTTAACATTATTTTTCTTAATTAACCTCTAGAGATATGATCCACTACTAGTGGCAATAAGTGTTTATTGACTTTTTTAAAAAAAGTTTTGATTCATATTTAAGAGGGACAGTTTTAGGAGACATCTTTGTTTGCAGACAATGGAATAAAGGATGGATTTCACTTTTTGTTCTTAAAATGCAATATCTTTTACTTTAAACTTGCCTTCCTGTCCTTGAAGGTATAGATTTAGGTAGCAAATTACAGACACTATTGAGAACCAACATATCATGATTGGTGGCAGAATAAGATTCTAACATCATTATATAAATATAAGATTATTTCACATCTTCTTTTAACATTTTTTCTCACACATCAACTTTTGAAGTGTACTGTGGAAAGACTAATGAAGGAATTAAAACAATACTTGCCTTTCCACGGTTGTCAGCAGAGTGCTGGGGAGCAAGTAGGTGGCATGTCATTGCTGGGGACAGCTGTAACATGGAGAGGGCAGTGACCCCTAGGGTGGCTGCCCGGTGGCAGAATTTCCTCCTGCCTCCAGATCAGGCCTGCATTTGCTGTCATTGTAGAAGGGCCCTATGTCTCAAATAGCTTGGACTTCCTTGAAAGTTTACGGTGGTTTCCTTTCTCAAAAACTAGTGAGAACTTCGCCATTATAACTATGCTTTTCCTGAAACAAAAATATTCATAGGGATAATCTAAGGGTAGTTATTACAAAACAAGGTCCTGAATAGATCTTAAGTATTTAATTTCAGGTATAACAGGAAAATGTGCACAGTGCCCCTTTGGTCACTGTGGTCACTCTGCACATTCTTGCAATCGAGGTACTTGTGCTGATAACTTGAGGTGATTTGAGAGCATTGCAATATCTATGTAGATTTATCCACTTCCAACAACTATCTACATTTGTGGTTCCCAACCTTAGGGCCTCCAGGTGTTTTGGATTTCAGCTTCCATGATTCCTAACAGCTGACAACCTGGGAGCTGAAGTCCAAAACACCAAAGGTTGGGAACCACTGATTTACATGATGGTGTTGCACCCTAGACCAGGAACAGGACCTTCTAATCATTAATTACACCACACCTTGGATGAAAGAAGAGTCAGTTTTATTTGAAGAATAATTGGAGCCACTAAAAGAGATTAATATAAAGTTGATAGAAGTCTTATCTATCTTCTTATTAGCTGCAGCAGATGTGAAACTATCTTGCAAACTGGAGCCTGGAGAAAGAAGTGAACTTTCCTGTCTTCCCGTGGCAGGAACTTTCTCATGAGAACTTAGCCTTTCCTTTGACCCTTCTCGATCAGAGTCTGTAGTGACCTTATTGTCCAAAGTGTCTCCATTTTGCACCTCATCCTCATTGACATTGATCACAACAGGTTCACTATCCAAGTCAGGCTCAGAAACATTAGAAGGGGAACACACTATAACAGATTCAGGGTCAAACACAGGATGAGTCCCAACAGATGGTTAATATGACTGGGAGGAAGTGAATGACAGTGGGAGTTAATGATGCCAATGCTGTCAACTGTTTTTTTGAAAACAGTTTTCCTCTTGTTATGAAAAACACATGAACTGGGTTCTGGGCTTTGTCAGAATCCGCAAAATTAAAGAAAACATCCTAAGTCTGCAAGAAATGACTATATACCTTAGAATGAAAGCTTGGAAAAAAATTACAGGTAATATATCTTACATTCCTCAAAGTAAGATGGATGCTGGCTATGCACACCAAAGAATTCTGGAAGTTATAGCTGGGAAAAAAAACCCTTCTATGCTTTGCCTTGCAACAAGGAAGTTTGTCTTTTGATAGGCTCAAAGGAAATCTTCAGTAGGATTCCTAGACGGTTGAAAATTTGGTGGTTTCCTAACTAGGGCTGGGCGGTTTCGTTCGTTAATTTCGTAATTTGTTATTAATTCGTATTTAAATTAGCTTACGATCCAATATTGAGCCATGCAGGAATAGTGTGAGGAGTAATTAAAAATTGAAACAATTTTTCCAATTTATTTCGTATTGTTTCGTAATTGTTTCGTAATTGGTTCAAAATTGTTTCGAAATTGTTTCGTAATTGTTTCGTAATTATTTCCGTATGTCTGGTGCAAGTTTTATAGTTGTTGTTTGTTTTATCAGTGATAAAAAAATAAATTATCACACCAACAGTCAACAACAGAGGGAGAGGGAAACTTCAGAAGTGCCCCCTGTCCCATTTGGAGAGGTTTTTTTTAGCATATTGCGCAATCGCGTCTGCCATTAACGAATCGATTTGAAATTAACGAAATTTCGTAAATAACAAAATTTTGAAATCTCAAAATTTTGGAAGTATTTAGAATTTGGAAACGCTAGCGCCCCCTGGAAACGAATGGAGATTAGAAACAAATTTTTCCATGGTTACCCAACCCTATTCCTAACAACTACTTATGATGCCACGCAAGTATTTCTAGTTTGGATGACATGCTTGCTTAATGCTTGCTAGGGAACAAACAAGTATTATTATTGGAACTGGCAAAAAAGGTAACAAGAAAATATCTAATCACATTCATTACCATCATCATCTATGACTTGTGGCCGAGTATGATTGCCTTCAAAGTGTAGTGTTTTGGCAGTGGGTCTGTGACTGTAGAGACTTATTCTGTCTATTCTGCATGTTCTTTCACAGTAAGGACAGCAATTTCCAGATGGGAGGCAGTCCCAACATTACGTTCTACCTGGAACACAGTGCTGTCCATTATAAAACCACATTTTTTCTCTCCCTTATTCTCCTTCCTTTTTTGTGGGCAGTTTTAGGAGGAAATGTGGCTATTTTAATGGGCAGTCCCTGTTTATCTATGAACCTGAAATATAGTATCAAGACAAGAGAAATATGCCAACATCTAATTGAGATTCTCTTTTTTAAAAAAACCCAAAAAGAAACCCCACTTAGCTCATTTTGTCTCCAGACTATGTTAAAGTTAAGCTCACATCTCTTTCCTCCTCCAAAAATATCGCATGCAATTCCATAAACTTTTTCCCAGTGGAACCATATTTATGCACAGTACCTAACTACAGGGTTTTTTTGTGTGCATTTTTGAATACATATTATATTACCAGGTTGTGAAAATGTTTATTCTAAAAAATCCTTTGAAATTTTACTGTCAGTTTAAATAATACATTTGCAATTTTCTAAATCCAATTTCACACTGATCCCACTACCACAATCATGGGATTCTGCATTTTGAGCCATACACCCTCGCAGCTATGTAACAGGGTGGGATATTGTGCCTCATTATGCATCAGAGGTAGCACATTTCCATCTGCAAAATCTCAATGCTAAAATACATCTTTAATATTAGCATACTTAATTTTTAGCTTGAAGACTCCCCCCACCCTTTCTATCTTAAACAGATTGATTATTTTGGGAATTTTTCCCCTCATGGATTGTTTCACAGGCATGCATCCTGTTTCATGTTGTGTTCAGGGTTGTATATGATTCCAGGAAATGCCAACTGGATTTTCCCCATTTAAAAAACCCCCTCCCCCAAATATGTATCACTCACCCCATTTGAGAACAACTCAGTTGTCCTTAAGCTGTTTTATGAAGTCGGCTTCTTGTTCTGGCTTACTGTGAGATACATGCACAACCCCACCCTGACATATGATGTTTTGAAATGTTGTTGATTCAAAGAGGCAAACAGCAGCTTCTATATTGTTAAAATATTGTAATTTCTGATTAATTGGATTAATAATTATTTCTAGCAAGTTCAGATTCAGTCCTAGAAAGATTGCTGTCCGAATGGTATTGCTGCCTCTTCAACTATGATTCTTTCACTTTTGATTGCATAATTAGTATGTCACCTCTTTTATTCCAGTAAAATATTTACTTTAGAGATTTAAAAATACTGCATAATCACTATGATTCATCCAATTATTCATTTTCAAAGAGGTTTTTGCCAATAAGACATATTGGAAGATGCATCACATAAAATAAGATACAGTTCACAGTAGAAAGGGAAACATACACTATTGTGACCCACTGCTGTGTCCCTTTTAAAAGACATCACCAGAACCCCTTGGGTCTCTATCCAATTAGACACTATGAGGTGAGGTGATCAGATACAACAGATTTATTTGAACAAATTTCTCTGTTGGATATGTTAGGAAAAGAAAGTGCAACACTCTTGAGGCACAGCTCAGGGTGGTTTATAGTCAAAGATTTTAAGCATACAGAAACAAACTATTTCATTTACACTTCTCTTTCCCCTTTGTTGTCTTTTGGTGCCTCTTTATCAGTAATTTGCAATAGCAATTGACAACAACAATGTCCCTCTTCCTGGCTTGGAGGTCAAGTTCGATTTCATTGAATTCCTTCTCCTGTTGCTTTGACTAAAAAGTTTATATATCCCTCTCAGCCCCCTTTCTTTGTCTAAATCTTTCATGGTTTAGCAATTTTCCAATTTCTCCTTCTCAGGGTATGGCATGTGAATAGGGCATTTATTTGTCCTTCCCCATCTCAACTGCAATTTTCTTCCATCCAACCCATTACTGCCCCCATGATCCTGAAAAAAAATATTCTATTTTAAATCTGATGGATAAAAACGATGGAGGTAGGAGTCAGTAATATATGAATAGCAACTTGTCTCTATTTTCCAATGAGCCAGCTCAGCTGTTTATTCTAGATTAAAACAGAATGGGAAACACAATGACACCTATAGATACTTCAGCACAACTGCCATGAAACTAAGCACAATTGGCCGATTTCTATCATTTGGAAACACTTGTGGGGAAGAACACCTACTGTGATACATATTTCAATTTCCCAGCTAACAAAGCTTTCCCAGTAGAAACCATGGTTGATGGTATCAAATGCCATGCAGAAAGAAGGTTGTACTTTGTTACTCCTCTCACAATACAATGCAGGGTGTCCAAAGTCATAATTGTCTTCTAAAACTGATATGAACCTATATAAACATCTTTGTTGAACTTTGTTGACAAATATGAAGTCCATATCTATCTGATTAACTGTTATCCACCCAACTACCTTGGTCAGAAGAGAGTATCTACAAATGAGTGTTTATTTTTAAACATTCTGACATCCAGACTAGTGAAGTAATTTTTCACTAAAGTCCCTTTTATACTGCCATATAATCCAGATTGCCAAAGCAGATAATCCACATTATCTGCTTTGAGCTGGCTTGTATGAGTCTACACTGCCATATAATCCAGTACAAATCAGATAATCTGGAGTTCCTATGACAGTGTAGAAGGGTCCTAAGTTTCTAAGATAGCAACAGTAATTTCAACAATTATTTTCCTGCTCTAAGAAAGTCTCCAAAAACCATTTCTTAAATTAATCCATGTCAAAAACTACATTTCCTTGTCATATAACAAGAAATAACAATGTAGTGTCAGCAGATGAGATTTGATGGCAATCCATTTTGCCCTCTCACTTCTATTTGGCCTTTTTTTGTAAGTCTCCATAACTCAGAAAATGCTGCTTTTCCGTTTATATAATGAAACAATGTAGATGTATTCTGATATATGCATGTGTGATATATACACACACACACACACACACAATATATATATACACACATGAGGTGTGTGTGTGTGTGTGTGGAATACTAGTTTTTTTCATCTCTAACATAACAAACAGATTGGAAGGAGAAATTCACACAATATTTCCTATTCTTTCTGCTAACATTTCTTTCCCATATCTTCTCATTTGAGGATGTTATTTACTTCTAATGATACACATGATAAGAATATTTAAGGTCACATATGTATTATATTGCCACTATCATTGTCATCTTTATGGAAAGTTAGTTGAGAAAGTTTTGTAGCTGATGATTGCTTGTTCAATGAATTGCTACGCAATCCAATTTGAGCATTAGCCATTTTCTCTTCATCCAGCTGAATTGTCTTAAATTGCACTTATGGTAAACAATTTAGCTAATAACTTCTATTAGCTCTTTGTAGAATTGCCTGTTTTAGATAAATTAACAACTCTTTGTTTTAATTGTTGTTGGTCAATGTTAAATATGTCACAGGGGAAAAAGAGAAGTTGATAGAGGAGGTATGCCTAGAAAGAAGTAGAAAGAATATTGATTCCTGATTAGAGTTCTCTAGCAGCATCAATTTATTGATCATACTGGTAATGTGCCTTTTCTACAAATAATTCAATGAAGTCTGTACATGTGGTTGGTTTCCTTCTGGTTTTATTCCCACAAAAGCACTGTGAGTCTTTTTTTTAAAATGATTTTTATTAAATATTTTATAAAACAGGACAACGAAAGAGGGGGAACAATAAGAAGAAAATAGAAAAGTAGGAAAAAAGAAAAAAAGGACAAAAAAACGACAAAAAAAGACTAAACTAACCTAAACTATTCTAAAATGACTTCCACTCCAACATCAGGATCTTTTCCATCAACTTCTTCTACTCTTGTCTATTCTTATCCTCTAATATTTTTCTAAATTTCTTTTCATAATCATAAAAAGAAGTCCAGTCTGTTCTCTTTAGCGGTTTCCCGGTATTTCTTCTCATTAAAAATGTCAATTCGTCCATGTCTCTAATTTCTTTGACTTTCTCCAACCATTCTTCAACAGTAGGTATCTGTTCATTTTTCCAAAATTTGGCAAAAATAATTCTTGCCGCAGTGGTAAAGTACGTGAATAATTTATCTTCATTTTCCTCTACTTTAAGGTCAGAGTCCGTAAATCCTAATAAATAATATTCAGGTTTCTTTCTAAACCTTCTCTTCAGTATCTTTTGTATTTCTTCATGTATAGATGCCCAGAACTTAGTTGTTTCTTTGCACGTCCACCACATGTGGAAGAATGTGCCTGTTTGTTCTCCACATTTCCAACACTTATCTGAGACATTTGGGTACATATGGCTTAGTTTATTCGGAGTCAGATACCATCTATAAAACATTTTGTACCAATTTTCCTTCAAATCCATGGCATAAGTATATTTCAACTTTTTATTCCACATTTGTTCCCATTCTCTAAATTGAATGGGCCGTCTTAGATTTTCGGCCCATTTAATCATACAATTTTTAACCTGCTCTTTTTCCGTTTGCCATTGGATCAATTTGTTGTAAAGAATTGTGACTACCTTTTTCTCAATTTTTAAAACTTTATCCCATGTGTTTTCTTCCCAGTCAAATCCAATTTTTTGATCTTGTTTGAAGTGCTCTTTAATTTGAAGGTAGTGTAACCAGGTTATATTTCCGAACATGTTCTTAAGTTGTTCAAACGATTTAATCTTCATTTCCCCTTTCAACAGAATATCCTTGTATCTTGGCCAAATCCTCCATCCTAAAAGTCTTCTTTGATGGGCCTCCATCGCCGAGACCCAAAGAGGTGTAACTTTATAAAAGAGGGCTTTGTATCTTAACCATGTCCTCAATAGGGAGGCTCACACGAAATGATTTCCAATTTTTTTTCCTTAGATTCTCTATTATACCACACATAAGCGTGCCAGCCTACCCTCAGGTCATGGCCCTCTAAGTTTAAGCACTTTTCCTTATTCAAATTCATCCAATCTCTTATCCATGATAGAGCACAAGCCTCGTGATAAGTTTTCAAGTCTGGGAATCCCAGACCTCCTCTCGTTTTTTTATCAATTAAGTTTATGTAATTAATTCTTGGCCTTTTCCCTTTCCAAATGAATTTAAGTAAATCTTTCTTCCATTTTTTAAACAAAGTTTGATTTCTTATTACCGGTATATTTTGGAATAGGAATATAAGTCTTGGAAGAACATTCATCTTTATTAATGATATTCTACCCAGGAGTGATAGATTTAAGTAGTTCCATTTTTGTAAGTCCTTTTGAATTTTATTCCAAACTATTTCGTAGTTATTCTTCAGAAGTTGGCAGTTTCTCGCGGTAATCCAGACTCCTAAGTATTTAATTTTCTTCACACTCTCTATCCCCAATTGTTGTTGAATCTTTATTTGTCTCTCCTTTTTCACATTTTTAAATAACAGTTTTGTCTTCTTCATATTCATTTTGAATCCAGCCACTTTTCCAAATTGCTCTATTTTCGTTATCCAATGTTGTAGGTTTTTATCTGGATCTTCAATTGTTCCTAATAAATCATCTGCAAACGCCCGTATTTTATATTCGAATTTGCCGATTTTCGTTCCTTTTATATTTTCATCTTCTCTAATTTTCTTCATTAGGATCTCCATAGCCATTATAAAAATCAGTGGGGATAATGGGCATCCTTGTCTAGTGCCCTTCGCAATTTCAAATTCTTGTGTCAGTTGTCCATCTTAAAGACTGTGAGTCTTTAAGATGAAGTTAGAGATGAAAGTATGTACTTGATTCATTTTGCATATCAGAATAAAAATACTCAAAGCCCCCTCTTCCATTTGCTAGATTACAAGATTCTAGCATCCTGGATTCTGAGGATCTGTTTATACATTCTGCTCCCAAACTGTGACATTAGTGGGAACAGAGTCCTAACCACCTAGTTGAGCTAAACCCAACTTGACCTGCAGGATAGTTCTGCTTATCTTTTCAATTGTTGCCATGACAGAGAGCTCCTGTCCATTATTATATGCCTTTGTTGATGCCCACATGATGTGGGGAAAGAAGGGGAGAGAGCAATTTTACTTCTTGGTCTGCATGGGTCCCTTTTCTTACATCAGTGAAGGCTTTTCTGAGCTCTGTGGCCAATGCCACAAAGAGAGAAAAACAGGAAAGGCAAGTGCCATCCCCTTTCCACTGCACTGTGGAGTTCAAGGAAAATGAGATGATGACACTAATCCATGTGAATAGTTGTACTGATTTAAAACAGAACTAGCCCAGCTGTTCACACCAACCCCAAAGTGTGGAGAGTTTGAGGGAACCTCCAGAACTTTCCCCCACTTCTGCTAACAGGACTCTGGGAAGATGCTACTACTAGAGGTGCTACCAGTACTGGATATTGCCCTTGGGACTAGAAATGTGCAATTCTGGACTGGAAAATAATGGAATGGTAAAAAAGATTAAATATCAGAGAATCCAAATACATGAATTAACAGAGGAAGTAAAATAATTTACTTGTTGGTATCTATTTTTCTGTTCACTATTTTGAATACGCTACCAAAGTATCACAAAGGAACCCCCTCCCCCCCCCCGCTGACAAAATGGTAGCTGCCCTGATGATGTGATGCTTCCCCCATCGCACAGGTGAGGCATTGCCCAAACAGGGCAGAAAGCTCCAGTGTTTGGAGGGAAGTGTCCAAGGACACTTCCAGCCCGGTTGGGGGCAGGACCTTCACTGGAAGTCACATAATGTCATGTGATGACTGGCAAGGGATTCCATCCACAAAGAAGTCTCGAAGTATCCTAGGACACTTATTTTAGTAAGTGTGATGAAGTCCTTTTACATTCAGATTTCAATTCTGAACACACCTACCTGGAATATTTGTATTAAAACCAATGGAGTCAATACCTTACGATACATGTACTGTAAATATCTCATCCACAAGTCCATTTTATTTTCTATACAATTCTAATTAGTGGCACTTCTTACTCAGTTCAGTGAGCCAGGTAAATGCATGGGAATAAGCTCTATAAGCTGGAGGTTAAATAGAATAAGTATGTAAGATGTTTTCAAAAATAAAACATGAAATAATGGATAAGTGTGTATTCATTGGCATGCGAGGTCAACTTTTAGCTATAAAATATATGCCCATTTTCTTCATTATTTGTGAGCAGCCTGATGCTTTTTAATCAAACATCAACTTCTAACAAACAGGTTTAATTCAATGGCCAGAAGACTATTTGGACAGACATGGTGGGGATCCATGAAAATATCTAGCTAGATGAAGAATAAAGTCCTATATGTTCATTTCTGTCACCCCATTTCAGGAAAAAAATGCATTCATTTTCACCTTTTCATAGACCATGAATTAGAACAAATGATTTATGTACAACATTACTGTAAGACTTTTATGGTTGATGTTATCTCATAAATTTGAGCTCATAGCCATTCTGCTGCCCTTTCCCTGGCATCTTGTACAATGGCAACATTATAGCTATAAGGAACAAAGCTGATGTGGAGATATTGGGTGACTGTTTTCTGCTGGATCTGCAGTATTTGTAGATATATCTATTTTCTTTAATACCAGCCAACCTTCACACTGCATATTGGGAGAGTTTTTGCTGACAAGGCAGTCATCTTAATCTGTGTGTACAGTTTCCTATCTAAATGCTCAGAGGTTTCTGTTTTCAATAGGATAGAACAGAAGAGCCAATACTTGAATCTGTGACTCAGTATAAATCTTGGATTGATATCTCCATTTACCGTAAGTATCTGGATACTCATTACAAAGTGCAAAATCTTTTCCACTGTCCAATGCTACAATATGTTTTGTTTCAAGGCAAAAAAAACCCCAAAAAACAAAACAACAACATTAAATTAAGGTTCTCTGGACTCACTCAAATTTCCTACATCAAATTTGAAAGATTCTCCTTTAATCTTCATTCTGAAGTGTAAGTTAAACATGAGATGTTTTCCTCCTTCACATCTATGCTTAGGTGTCTTATATTTTTGGGACTGAGTGTGTTTGTTCAACTTTTGCAAAGAATAATAACCTAATCAATTCTGCTTTCATCCTCTCTGATATATGTCTTCGATAGCTTTGGACAGGAAGAAGAGAAACTATTGCAATTTCTTCCCAGACTACTGTTGTTTCTTATGCAGAAAATGCATTTCCTGTTCATCTGTTTTCTGTCCAAAAATATCTGTTTTCTGGTTTTTATTTTTTTTAAGCCATTTTTGTGCAGAATAAATCCCAAGCATCAAAGTTTTCTCGCCAATATATGATTCTCCTCATTTGCATTTCTGTATTCTTAGGAAACTTGTTCTTTAATCTTTTTCAAATATTTGTTCAATTCTGATCTCTGTTTTTCTTCTTCTTGCAAACATTTGGGGTAGCAGAATACAGTGACTGATTGGAGAATCATACTTCTATTGTTTTTGGCACAGCTTCAATTCAAAATAAAATGGAAGCCCAGTGACAGCTTGAATTGAACATATAGAGCTTGATCAAGTGAAATGTAATTTGACCATTTATAATAAATACAATTAAAATGCATCTTGGGCAGTAACATACTACCTCATTGCATGGGACAATTAGCCAGTTGTCCACTGCTTCACCTCCATTTTCAGCATGGAGCTCTTCACAGAATGCACAGGGACTTCTGGTTGGTCTCTTTGCCATGAAGGGAGACAAAGCACCACATGCCACTGCTGCAGCAACACAGGAGCCTTCCCGTTTGCCTTCCCAATAATGGGACAAAGCCAAAAGGTGGCACTTCCCCCCATGGGATGAGGGATGAGGAAAATTGGGCGATGTGGGATGTGGAGTTACGGAGAAAATCCATGGGCCTTTATGAAAAGGTCCTTAATGGATACATAATTTAAAAGGAGAAAAAAGGGAGACATGTAGAACATAAATAGGATACAACAAAAGTGGGATACACATAAACAGCTAGAAAGGTGGGCCTGAATGTCCTACCCAATTTGCCTTTTTTGATTCAATATCAGTACTCTTTTTCTCACACTTAGCTTCTACCTACTTCTCCAAAGTCAGTGTTGCTGTTTTCTATTTATTTGAGCAGCGGTTAGGAAGGAAGAAGGGATGGAGATAAAGATTGTGAAGTGTTACAAATTCCTTTAAATAGACCTATCTTGTTTGTAACCCAGGGATTTCCTTTACTAGGCTTCGACTGAACCCTCAATTTTTTGGCTTGTGGCTGTTTTGTTGTTCCGGTTTGCATCGCCTAAAATTTGGGCCTGATAGAAATCACTTTTTTTAAAAAAACTACAAGAATAGGGTAATTAAAAACAGTATTTAGGCTCCAGAAAACCACATGTAGTTCCTCCTTCTTTTTCAAATCCAAGTTCCTTTCTGCTTCAGCTCCTTCTTTCCTGGTTGCAATATTCCTTCAGCCCTTTTAAAGGCTCTAAACAAGTGGTGAAACAGTTATGTCAAAATTGCTTGTCTCACCAGAGCACCCCACTATCATTTTATTTGCATGCTGGTATAATAGAAAGGAGATCAAAACATCAATGACTCTTCACATGAGAATATGACCCAATCAAATGAGTAAATAATATGTTGGCTTTAAATAAAGTAGTTGTGAAGATTCCAATCTCCAAGTTGCCAGTATTTTCCCCTTACAAGTAAAGTGACCTGTCCTGGAAGTGCCTAAAACCCAGGGGAGCATGAAGCAATAATCTCAACATTATTATTTTTTTATATTCATAAAAGCAATAAGTTATACTTTATATGTGAGCGAAGAAGTGCTTTCAGTGTGACTGGTTTTAGATATTGTCACCTAAACTGAATTATTCAGGAGACAAGAATATAAATCATGGAAGAATGTAGACAGATGAAACCTACCAATCATTCCTTTCACTGCTCCCAGTGTGCTGCTTGAAGTGTTATTTTTCTTCCGTTCCTTTCCTTTCTTTTTTTTTTTTACCATTTGGAAGGACTGACTTTGTATTATGCACATTAATGAAAGGAAGGCAGGGACTAATAAAAAAAATTAAATATTGAAGATGGTCAGAAGCTTTCCAAATAGTATTACTTTCTTCCCCCTCTCACGGAAACCAAAATGTAGACCAAATGAAAGTGGAAAGTGGGGGTGGGATGAAAACGTCTATGCTATGGGTAGATAAAATAAATTCCTCTTAAAATAACCAGAAACATGTACTGATTTACTTGGTGTGAGTTCTTTGTGTGTATTCAATGAAGCAAAGGCAGATGCATTCTGCAAGCTAATAGAGAAAGAAACTCCTCTGTGATTCAAGAAAATGAAGGACGTATCTACTGAAACTGTACTTTCTTCTTGATTATTCCTTTAACCTGCCCTACATAGCTTTTTGAATGAGTTTCTACTGAGTATAGAACAGAATCATAAAAGAGTAGGGTTTGAATATTTGATGGCAGATTTCTCTACAAACCCAGTTCATATAGAGTCCAGAGTTGGTGGTAATTGGATCCCATTAGGGTCCAACAGTCCAATACAGGAAAGCAAAATATACATTTATCAAATAAATATTTTCATCTCTTACTATTTTGGGCATTTAAAGTACTCAGGTAACATAGCACTCAAAATTGGGGAAGAATAGATGAAATTTCTCCAAACTATCTTCCTGTGTCTGAGTTTTTTTTCACATTCTCTTTTGAGAAAGGTGTATGTGTCTGTCATTTCTAAGAGGACAATTTGGCACATAAAAGGAAATTCAGAAGCCTTAAACAAAAAGCCCCCCTGCTACAACAAACAGCCAGCTATTTTTTTCTTCACTTGTATAAAATATTCTGAACTAGTTTTATATTGCCTTCTGAGCAGGCTACTATGCCTCCCATAATTATGAGAAATATCACTCAAACATTGAAAGCGCACTATTTTAATAGGAAAATCAACTGGCCAAAGTTAAAAATAAGGTATAAGTTAAAATTGTATATATTTTCCTACCCATATATTACAATGGTTAGTATGAGCCACCTTGCTCACCATGTTTTTCTAAAATTCCAACACAGACATTTCAGATTATTATTATTTATTATTATTTTTACCTTTATGTATACCCCACCTTTCTCCCCATGGGGACCCATGTCAGTGAACAATCCTACACTTTACTCAAGTTTTAAAAGTGAAATACAAAAGTTAAAAAACAATTAAATAGTAGATGTAGTGAAAACAGATTAAATATAGTAAATATACTTAATTTTTTTTAAAAAAACTCACAGTCCTCGCATGCAGTCTCTCCCACATCCTCACAAAGCCTGCCCCTTATCCTTCACTACATACAAAGTGTGGGTCACTACTTTTAAAGCCCTAAACGGCTCAGGTCCAGACTATATGATCATTCACATCTCCTCTTGCAAACCAGCCTGGGCACTGCGGTCTGTGGAGGAGGCCCTGCTCTCAGTCCCACCCCCTTCTCAGGTATGGCTGGTGGGAATGAGAGAGAGGGCCTTCTCCATGGTTGCTCCCCACCTCTGGAACTCCCATCATAAAGAACTAAAGCTGTCCCCTTCCCTTCTCTCCTTTAAAAAAACAATTGAAGCCCTACTTCTGCTCATTAACATATGGAGAGGAGGAGGATTAGACAATAAGAGATAACTACCGGGCTCTGGTTGAGAACTATTTTGTATCTGGGTTCTGCTGGCTCATGTCAATTACTATTACTGGCCACACAACCAACTCACAAAACTTAGGGAACTCCAGTTGGCTTTTGAAAATTAAGGTTGGATGTTTGTTCAGATTTTATATAATTATATATTTTTTGTCTGGCTGCAGATGTTCAATTAATTGATGTTAGGTTTAATTTATGGAAGTTAGGTTTAATGTGATGTTAAGTTTTATCTCGTTTCCATATGTGGAGTTTTTCTGGGATTTTATGTTGGTATTTGTTTGTTTTATAGAGGCATTGAATGTTTGCCATTATATGTTGGAAGCTGCCCTCTGGGGACATAGGACAGAATACAATTAAAGTTTATTATTATTTGAAACATAACAAGATTAATACATAGCAAACAAGATCACTCTGCTAGCTGTTGTATTGAATCACACATCAGATACTTTCCAAGTGTATAGGACTGTGTGATGTATCAGCGAATAATAAGTACAGATCCTAGTAGAGTGGCCTTTTGTAGCTGACAGATGGTAATTTTGTCAGTGCTGATTGTGTTTAATTGCAGGCCAATGTCTTTAGGAACTGCACCCAGTGTGCCAATCATCACTGGGATTCCCTTTACTGGCTTGTGCCACATTTTTTCCAGTTCAGTCTTTAAATCCTCATATCACATCAGCTTTTCCATTTGTTTCTCTTCAGTCCTGCTGTCGCCTGGGATTGCAACATCAACAATCCATACTTTGTTTTTTAACATGATCATGAGTGTATTATTATTATTATTATTATTATTATTATTATTATTAATTCCCCAAATGCCTGCTGGCAGAAGAAGGTCTTAACCTTCCTGCAGAAGACCAGAAGGTCTCTCTTAGGAAGGAGTTCCACAGTCTCGGGGCAGCCATTAAAAAGGCCCTCTCCCATAGTCCCACCAAATGGGCTTGAGTGGCTGGTGGGACAGAGAGAAGGCCCTCCCCAGTAGGTCGTAAATGGCAAGCCATTGTCAGAACTTAGAAATCCATTCCCATGGGGAGATTTATTTCCTTTTGAACAGAGTTAATCATTCCAAAGGCATTGCTTCCAGTTTTATATCCAATATAATGGTGTCCTCATCTAATACTGGATGTCTTGCCATGTTTTTAGGTGACCCCCTGTCTGCTGGGATTCATCTTGTTTCTCTTTATTTTGAGTCCAGACAGCTTCACAGAGGTCTAGACCAAATATTATGTTTTATTTAAATTCATTGTTCCAGTCTACAGATCTTGAATAGAGAAAAGACAGAATAAAACAAAGAACAATTAACTTGCAAGAGTGAAAACCATAAAAGTGGGGGAGGGGGGTTAGCAACTCCATTTTATTAAAAAGTAAGAACACTTTTTGATGACATTCTCATTCTTATCTACAAAATGTGTAAAAAAAGGAAAGGAAAGGAAAAGCATAGTAGTTGGATGATCTTTCTGGAAACTTGCATGAACTGGACAAAAACCAAAGAACCATAAGTCTTCTTTTTTGCTGAATATAAATTTTTGTAATCTACAATTTAATATATAGGATAAAATAAGATCTACACCTACTGAAATCATACAACAAAAGAACTGTTGGAGTTGAACCTAGAGTATTCATTTTGTTATTTAACATTTTCATCTTCACACTTTTGTATAAATTTAAATGTTCTGATAATGAATAGCCAGGAGAGAAAATAGAGAACACTAGACAAAGCCAAACTATTAAAACTGGACCCCAAGCCTTAACTTTCATAGCAGGGGAAGGAATTGTATTGTCGAAGGCTTTCATGGCTGGAATCATGGGGATTCTGGCCAGGGGAAGGAATTGTTTAGTACTTCTAATGTTGTTGATATTAATGTTGTTGCTTATAGTCTTAAGAGTATAACATTGTGTGGAATTCAGAGAAAATTAGCACAACAACATTTAGAGTGTAACAATAACATAATTTCCATTGCTGTTCTAGAAAGACGAAACCCGACTATAAACTCAGTGCTGTCACTACCATGCATTTTGTGGGTAGCAAAAATGACTGCGTCTTTTCAATATTGAAGTGTTTTGTATGATTATATATATATCATTCAAATTCAAATCAAAGTAAGTATATAAATGTAATAAATAGATACGTATTTTTAAAAGGGTAAAGGATAATGACATTCTTCCACTTACCATATGTGACTTCTTTGTTGGAAAGTTTTTTGATATATGCAGTTGTATGATTGAAGATACTTTACAAACGATACCAACAGCAGAATATATCACGTCCCCCAGAGTTTGGAAGCAAAGCTTGTTGGAATATAACCCCCAGAAGTCAGTGGATCCTATAATTTTGCTGACCAAGAGGTTTGGGGATCTGTAACATTTTTTTTGTGGACACTCAGGAAGGCAGTACCTTTGTATAGCTTAACCAACTTATATCCAGTGTCCCTTACTGATATCTCCATTAATTGAATCTGTATTAATTTTAGATAAAATGAATGTTGGTGGTTTCAAGCTTCTCACTATGTAAAGACTTATTTCCATAAAATATGTAGATTTGCATGGTTTGTGATAACTTTTAATGCATAAAATAATCACACATAAAATATGACCTGTGAAGAGCTAAAATATAACTAACTCAAAAATGAACTGATGACTTGACCACATCATTAAAAAGAAATACTCTGTAGCTTCCATGATCCTGAGGCACAATGTACAGCCCTTTTAGCAGTGAAGGCACTTTTTTAAAAAAAGAAGAAGTTTTAATGCAATATTCCAAAACTCACTCCTTGTTCTGCAGTCTCTGCTGTTGTTCTGACTAAAGAGCTTCCTCTGAAATGATTTGTAATTTCTTTCCTTTCTGCTCAGGCTGCTGCTACAATGGACTATTTAGCAAAATAGATTCCCAGCAGGGCCTTGTTGAAGAAGTCATTTGATCAGAACATGGCACACAGCCATGAGATCAATGATGAGGGACTCTGTTGGATTACATAATAATAATAATAATAATAATAATAATAATAATAATAATAATAATAATAATAATGCACTGACAGTTTATGTGAAAGGCAGTCAAAAACCAACATTGAGGGAAGTCAATAGTAGTAAACTGCTTCAAGTACAAAAGACAAAGAATGAATACTGTAAAAACACAATCCGGAGCAGAAGAGAAAACTGGTGAAGGAAGGCTCTCCATGGACAGTTCCTGGGGAAAATTGAGAGCCAAATTGACAAAGAAAAAAATGACTGTGGCTCACAAATGGAAATTTGAAAAAGGAGACAAAGGGCCTGATTCTGGCAGCCCAAGAACAAGCCATTAGAACCAATGCCATCAAAGCCAGAATTGAAAAGTCAATGACAGATCCCAAGTATAGACTTTGCAAGGAAGAAGATGAAACAATAGATCACATCCTCAGCTGCTGCAAGAAGACCAGGCAGACAGACTACAAGCAGAGGCATAACATCATTGTTCAGATGATTCATTGCAACCTGTGCCACAAATACCATCTGCCTGTGACAAAGAACTGGTGGGATCACAAGCCAGAAAATGTTACAGAAAATGAACACATCAAACTCCTCTGGGACTTCCAAATCCAGACAGAGAGAGTTCTGGAGCACAATACTCCTGACCTCACAATCATATTTAAAAACAAGGTATGGATTGTCAATGTTGCAATCCCAGGTGACAGCAGGATTGAAGAGAAACAACTGGAAAAGCTGACACGATATGAGGATTTAAAGATCGAACTGCAAAGACTCTGGCACAAGTCAGTAAAGGTGGTCCCAGTGGTGATCGGCACACTGGGTGCAGTGCCTAAAGACCTTGGCCTGCACTTAAACACAATCGATGCTGACAAGATTACCATCTGCCAGCTGCAGAAAGCCACCTTTTTAAAAGATATTTTTATTATGTTATACACACAGATCAGTAAGCCAAATTCCAAGTGTTACACATTCAAAACCTGTATAATTCAACAAATATCAAAAACATTATGCCAATTTACACTGGTGTATATTACCTTATCTCCACCTTCCCTCCCTCTCCCTCCCTCCCCCCTAACCATAAACTCTTTATCTTCTACCATTAAATTATATATTTTTGCCACTGTTCCTTTACTTGTCTTTTCTCTTGCATTTAGCAGTTTATCTACCTTTAGTTCTTCAGTGGACTTGCAGAAAGCCACCTTACTGGGATCTGCACACATTATTCGCTGATACATCACACAATCCTAGACACTTGGGAAGTGTCCATCATGTGATCCAATACAACAGCCAGCAGAGTGATCTTGCCTGCTGTGGACTCATCTTGTTGTGTTTCAAATAATAATAATAATAATAATAATAATAATAATAATAATAATAATAATAAGAAGAAGAAGAAGAAGAAGAAGAAGAAGAAGAAGAAGAAGAAGAAGAGTAAAAAAATTAAAAAGCTTTATTTATATCCCGCCCCCTCTCCCCAAGGGGAATCAGGCCAGCTTATAACAATAACACAAACAAATCAGGAAAAATTAAATCCGAACAGCAAATCAACAAACAAATCTTATGCTGATTGCATGATTGGTTCTGATGCCAAAGTAGGCAATTTCCCAGTGGGGCTCTGCTGGGAAGGAACTTGGTGAGAATGGCAACAGCAGTGGTGAGGAAGGAAATAACTTTGGAACAGAAATAGAAATAGAAATGCTGTTTCAATACAGTTACAGTGTGGCATATTGCACATAAATGTGACCCTAAACAGGATGAATCTAGGGCAGCTCTAAGACTGAATAATCTGAATTGCAGCTGGATTATTTTGGTGCTATAGATGAGTTCCTAAAATTTGTTTTTGGGATGCTGCCACAAGTGATTGACTATGTTTCAAGAATGATCAAGAAGAAAGAAACAGTTGTACACAGCAAGATTGGGAAGAGGGGGAGAAATATTCTCTTCTCTAGCTGCTACCTAGAATTTTCCTTTTCTTCCTTCAAGGAACCACCATTCTTTTGCATTCTTTCAAGTTCTTATTTGCACCTCGTGCTCTTAACTCTCTTCACCAGCAAGGCAAATGTGCCAGGCACTGCAGTGTTTGATACTATAGTTGGAAAGCAGCAGGAAATGCAAAACCTTCAAGCAGAGGTAGCTGTTAGTGGCAGTGGGCTTCCTTTTTACTAAGGACCCAGTCTCATTCAGACTAATGTCATAATGGGAGTTATTTCTTTCTTGTCTATTGCCAAAGGCAGAAAACACATGATCAATTTTATTGATATTAAACTGAACGTTATCTCTAGATAATAGTAAAATTTATATACAAGGCAATTTATATCCCCCTTACAACCTCACTAATAATTTACAATGGTAGTAATTCTTCGCTCCTCATCCTGGTTTGCCTTGGTAAGTCATCAGTGTTCTATTTTAAAGTAATATGCCAATAGTCAAGAATTACATTCAAGAAATAAGCGATCTAATTGAGTATATTGTTACAGACAAAATTTATCTGCAACCA
The DNA here is from genome assembly GCF_025583915.1 of Anolis sagrei ordinatus. NCBI lineage: Eukaryota > Metazoa > Chordata > Lepidosauria > Squamata > Anolidae > Anolis > Anolis sagrei. The sequence continues at coordinate 157,950,300 of NW_026847438.1, forward strand.
ATAAAATGAGAAACTGCTACTATAAAGAAGGGAAAGTTGGCAATACAATCGCCATAAGTAGAAAGAGAATTTTTCTCTGCTCTGAAAACTGAGGCCACTGTGGGGAGATGGAATAGCTGCAATTCAATTTAGGGCATTTCTACACACACACATTCCTCCTGCACCTTATTCAGAACTATAGCATCAAATTGAAACAACAGAAAAAATGACTAGAAAATAAGAGTAACAAAGTGGGCACCTGTGTGACAGTATGTTTCAATGTTTATGTGTTATTGCATGTACATTGCATACATATTATTGGCTGGGAATCTCAATTACAAAATCAAATAAAGGTAAGAATATTGAAGAATAACTGTGTTTCATTTTATGCACTGATTCAACAAATGGAGATTCTACTTTTTTTAAAATCCCAGGCAACATGGCAGTAGCTATCACAGTTTAGCTGTGCAATTTGTTCAATACTAACATCCTCAACTCTGTATTGTCGAAGGCTTTCATGGCTAGAACCACTGGGTTGTTGTAGGTTTTTTCAGGCTATATGACCATGTTCTAGAGGCATTCTCTCCTGACGTTTTACCTGCATCTATGGCAAGCATCCTCAGAGGTAGTGAGGTCTGCTGGAACTAGGAAAAAGGGTTTATATATCTGTGGAATGACCAGAGTGGGACAAAGGACTCGTGTCTGCTGGAGCTAGGTGTGAATGTTTCAACTGACCACCTTGATTAGCATTTGATGGTCTGGCAGTGCCTGGGGCAATCTTTTGTTGAGAGGTGATTAGATGTTCCTGTTTTTTTTTAGTGTTCCTCTTTATTTACTGTCCTAATTTTAGAGGTTTTTTTTTATACTGGTAGCCAGATTTTGTTCATTTTTATGGTTTTCTCCTTTCTGTGGAAATTGTCCACATGCTTGTGGATTCCAGTGGCTTCTCTGTGTAATCTGACATGGTGGTTGTTAGAGTGGTCCAGCATTTCTGTGTTCTCAAATAATATGCTGTGTCCAGGTTGGTTCATCAGGTGCTCTGCTATGGCTGATTTCTCTGGTTGAATTAGTCTGCAGTGCCTTTCATGTTCCTTGATTCGTGTTTGGGCAATGCTGCATTTGGTGGTCCCTATGTAGACTTGTCCACAGCTGCATGGTATACGGTAGACTCCTGCAGAAGTGAGAGGATCCCTCTTGTCCTTTGCTGAATGTAGCATTTGTTGGATTTTCTTGGTGGGTATGTAGATAGTTTGTATGTTGTGTTTCCTCATCAGCTTCCCTATGTGGTCAGTGGTTCCCTTGATATATGGCAAGAACACTTTTCTTCCGGGTGGATCTTTGTCTTGACTCTCGTGGCTTGTTCTCGGTCTTGCAGCTCTTCTGTAAGCAGAGTGCATTTTGCACCATTTTTGAAAATCACAATGTGGGGGAATACACATATGACAGTTCTCTTAGAGCAGTGGTTCTCAACCTCTGGGTCCCCAGGTGTTTTGGCCTTCAACTCCCAGAAATCCTAACAGCTGGTAAACTGGCTGGGATTTCTGGGAGTTGTAGGCCAAAACACCTGGGGACCCACAGGTTGAGAACCACTGTCTTAGAGGGTTGGAAAATTCATGAGGTCATATCCCAACATGCCTGATTTAGAAGGGAAAAATATTTGGAAATATTTGAAAATTGTTGGAATATGTGCTGGCTGGGCATGGGTAATTCCTAAAGAGACAAAATCTGGGCAAATGAAAATCTTTCAGGACTTACTTTGTGCAAAATTCATTTTTACATAAACAACAGCTGCCAACTTTATAGCAACATCCCTCGCAGATTCCCCAGCCAACTTAATAGCTGTAACATCTTTCCACAGTTGACAATATGTGCACCGTTTTGGGAGCTGGAGGGAAAGGTGCAGAAAAAAACATAGCAAGTATGTGTTACCTGGAAAAAACTGAGCAGTTTTCATTGAAAGCTGTGGAGCTTTGGACTGGGAAAGATTCTATCTATCTATCTATCTATCTATCTATCTATCTATCTATCTATCTATCTATCCCCGGTAAAGCTGTGGGAACCTTATTGTTTTTCTTCTTGCATCAATTTCCAAAGGTTTCAGGAATTCTAATTTCAACCCCATTTGGGCGGGGGGGGGGGGACAACATGTAAAAACCCATCCCATCCCTAATTGAGACATGTACACTCTGCACAGGTATGTCCCTGAAAAGAACTGGGTCACTGGCATTTACTTTAGCTACAGTCCTTAACCCAGACATTTGAATTAAAAAGAAACCAAAATCTTATCCTGAAGCAATGTATTTTAGTGTAATAAATGACTGAATAAAAATACATAAATGGAAACCTACAACTTTCCCTTTACCAAAATGTAACTGGTAGCCAACATTCTTCTCTTCAGGGAATCATAGGAATGTGCAACTGCAGCTTTGTCAGGATTTTAAAACAGTTTTCCTAAAGCTATTGTGCATTCAGTTTTTGTTGACTTTATCTCCTCTCTTCCTCATGCTTAAAGTAAAAAGAGTCATGGCGGTTATTCAAATATATAGTGAGTGATAATAATCTCCCTCATGCTGCAGTTGGAGGAAGAAAAATACACACATTCTTCCTGCCATGATGATTGGAATTCAATTTAAATCTTGCCTTGGTTATAAAAATCTATTGAAGTGAGGAATTATTCTTTCAGTATTTATTTTAAAACAAATCCTTCTTCGATATTTTCCCAAAGGGAAGGAAAAAATAAGCATGGGTACTAGTATTTATTGACCACTAAACAAGTAAAAAAACCATGTTTTACTGTACTAAAATGAATAAAGTGTGCTTATTATACAGTTGTTGAAGATACTAGTAAGTTGTTTTGCCTTTGAATTGTTGCATTTGGTAGCTTCTCTACAATGAGAAATTCCATTGCCAAATAATAACTTTTTTCCATCACATACAATATGGGGAGAAGCATAGAATTTCTTACACAATGTCTATTGAAACATGGCAAAAAAGATATTTGAAATGGAAGGGAATGGAAGGGCCATCTAGTTAATGGATAGCTTAAGCATTCCTAAACACTATCCATCCAATGTTAAAGGTCTCCAATGAAAGAAAGTTTTGTCTGCCATGGACCAGTGTTTTTCACCATTGAACATTTCTTACCATCAAGAAGGTCTCCACAAATTTAAGATGGGGTGTGTCTTTTTTTGTAATTTGAACTCATAGTCTCATGTTGTAATGTTTGAAGGAGTCCAAAACAAGATTGCTCCATCTTCTATGCGGCATCCCTTCAAATGTTTAAAGATGGTGATTGTGTCATCTCTCAGTGTCACTGTCATCTATTCTCCAACTCCCAAAGTTACTCTTCATAGGACTTGGTTCCCAGTCATTTTACCATATGGATTATACACCTCTAAACATGTTCTAGTGTATCAATATCATTCTTCAAGTCTGAAATACCAACTAGAACAAATTTCTTTACTTTTATTTATTTACTTTATTTATATACTGCTTTTCTCAGCCCTCAGGCGACTCAAAGCGGTGAACAACATCGATACAAAACATCACGAGACAAGTATAGGGCAATTAAAAACAATTGTAACAGAAATCATTAAACATCAGTATAACAATCATTAGCGCCTCAACAGTAAAATCAGAATCCAGTCTCATCATCCATTATTCCGTATTCCTATGTTCAATTACACTGTTTAATCGAATGCTTGTTCGAACAGCCAGGTCTTCACTTTCCTCCGAAACGCCAGCAGGAAGGGAGCTGATCTGATATCTGCAGGCAGGTTGTTCCACAGCCGAGGGGCCACCACTGAGAAGGCCCTGTCTCTCGTCCCTGCCAAGCGCACCTGTGATGGAGGCGGGACAGAGAGCAGGGCCTGCCCAGATGATCTTAGTGTCCTAGTCAGTTCATAGGAGGAGATGCATTCAGAGAGGTAAGTAGGGCCAGAACCGTTTAGGGCTTAATAATGTTGCTAATAAAAATTTCCTTTAATGTACTTGGAGTACAAAGACACCACTAGGACCATTCAGGAATACATAATCAAAGCATCATTTCAAAGTGGTCCATACCACTGACCATTATCAAAGCTGGTAAAGAAAACCAATCAAATGTTTTGTTTTGCTATTGTTTACAAATCTCCACTGTCTTTTACACTAGTTACATAGGAATAATTCTTACTGGAAGGGTCACTCCTTTATTATTATCATCCCCAAATTACAAATGGGAGAATAAGACTAAACCTGAGAATAGGTACATTACAGAAAAAAAGGGGGAGTAATGATTATTTTACAAAACAAGATTGATATTAATATGGAACAAGATTGTTACCTATTAATATAAATATTCATGTTTATAATGGCTATGTGTCATTTTCCTCAGGTTTATTGCGTTCAACTTGCTCACTCCATTATCGAATTCACTGGCAAAGGTTTTGTTTCATCTTCACATCAGACATGGGTCATCTACAACATCACATTGACTGCCACAGCTAAGACAATAGTATTTAACAGCTGTGTGGGTGACAGAAAATGAGGGCAAAGATTGATCTTCAATTGCTTGGCAATGAACAGACAGTGAACACCTACCTTTCAGCATCTGTTTTCAGAAAAGCAAATGATAACTTACATAGGTATATTTTAAAAATAATAATAATAATAATAATAAGGACCAAAATGGTTTAGCATGATGAATGTCAACAAATACCCGCTAATACACAAAAAATTAACAGCCATTTGCATTTTAATGAGATTCAAACTCCTAATGAATGAAGCAAGTTTACTAATTACCTTAGTGAACATATAAAATGAAAGTGAGCTTTGTTAGACGAATTAATATTTGTTGCTCATTAGGGTGCCCTAATTGCTGCAAATAATTAATGTTTTACCAAGCACACTGAAAATAAATTAGTAGTATTTATTTGTTCCACACTTTGACAAACATCCTTGATGAGAAATGATGGATGGAATGTGACTTGTCGACCTTCAAGATGAGTTTCACTGCTGTTGTAGTCTCTGGATAATGAGAATATTCCTGGTAGAAATATGCTGGTACATGCCTAATGTATTTAAAAAGATAGTCTATAGAAGAAATGTTATTTTACATAAAGAGAAGCAGCTTATGGAATGGGAGAAAGTGGCTGCAGGGAGGAGTGATTAATCCTGTCCCAGCCAGCAGGTTTTCTGACACCAAGTTGTAACCATCCTATTTTCAGCATGTGTGAGTCAAATTGCATATTTAACATTGCAATAAGAATCTAGAACCCTCATGGGAAAAGGTAACATGGAGAAAAATGTTTATCTGAGAAATTAACTACTTTTACCAAATGATATATTTGATTATATTTGTAGGGCCCAGAAAGTAGACTCTCTAAAGAATAATTCTTTACAAAATGTCATCTCTTGAATAAATAGCCAGCTTCTCTTTAAAACCTTCCAGAGAAGGAGACTCCACCACAATCCAGGGCAACATATTCCACTATCAATAATAATAATAATAATAATAATAATAATAATAATAATAATAATCTTTACTTATACCACTCCACCATCTCCCCAAAGGGGACTTGGAGCGGCTTACATGGGGCCAAGCCTGAACAAGAATTACAATATAACAATACAAATTGCAATAAAATAAACATCATAACATTCAAATATAAAACATTAAAGCATATAAAACAATATACACAGAACATAGGAACTAAACATAATGGCAGAAAGAAAAAGGGRAGGCCGCATGTACATAAAATGATTTAAAATCTCCGGGTGAGATAAGGGGGCAGAACTAATTGTAAGGGAGAAATAAACCAACCTTCATATGGGGGGGGGGACACGACTCCTGGGACAAGAACATTGGAGGAGCGCTAGCATAAAATTATGTGGCTACTCTTCGAAAGCGCGACGGCAGAGCCAGATCTTAAGACTCTTTTTAAAAGTTTCCAAAGTAGGGGCTTTCCTAATCTCTCCAGGCAGTGAATTCCAGAGTCTGGGGACCACAGTGGAGAAGGCTCTCTCCCTTGTACCCACAAGGRAAGTCTGAGAGACTGGCAAGGGTGAAAGGAGGGCCTCGCCCGAAGATCGAAGGGTATGGGCTGGTTCATGGAGAGAGATGCGGTCACAAAGGTAGGCAGGTCCCAAACCGTTTAGGGCTTTATAGGTAAGAACCTGTACCTTAAATTGGAACCGGAAGATGAATGGCAGCCAATGGATCTCCTTAAACAGGGGGGTTGACCGCTCCCTAGTAAGTTGCCCCAGTTATTAATCTGGCTGCCGACCGTTGGACAAGTTGTAATTTCCAGGCCGTCTTCAAGGGTAGCCCCACATAGAGAGCATTGCAATAGTCCAGTCTAGAGGTAACAAAGGCATGGACCACCATGGTCAAGTCAGACTTCACGAGGTATGGTTGCAGTTGGTGCACGAGTTTTAATTGTGCAAAGGTTCTCCCGGCCACCGCCGACACCTGTACATCAAGTGACAGCACTGAGTCCAGGAGAACTAGCAAACAACTCTTGCCATCAGAAAATTCTCCTTAATATTTAGATGGAATTTCTTTCTGCAACACCTGATAGAAAGTCACTCAATGGTAAAGGAGGGGGAGATGGTGGTGGTAATAATGGTGATAATGATACTGACAATCCTGTGATTTGAGAGTCAGGTTACCAAGCTCAAGGATACATGCAGACCAATGAACTTTGAGCTTCCCTCAGAGCACTTCTATACGGTATTGTTGTCCTGTATCATTGAGAACTTCCTGTAAATATCTATTAAACCTTACATTTGATGGTCTACTCAAGAGTACACAATGCTGCTGAAATGAATGGGAGTTGCACTTCTCCACTGTCTCCTGTTTCAATTACGTGGTTCACATGCACTGGAATTTGCAATTCTCATACATTCCAGAAGCACTGGATAATCTTGAGCATATTAAAATATCTATCCAGACTATTACATTTAGAGAGCCAGAGTGGTACAGTGTTTGAGAGATGGACTGAAATGCTGTGAGACCAGGGTTCAAATCCCCACTTGGTCATGGGCACCCAGTGATTGAGCTTGGACAAGTCACCCTCAGCCTTAGATGAAAGCAATGGTAAACCTCCCATGAACAAATATTTCTTAGAAAATGCAATGATAGATTCACCTTTGGGCTGTTGGTCTGTTATTTGTTGAATAAATATTAATAAAAAGAAAATACATGACTTGAAGGTATATAAAAATAACATGCTCTCCTCTCCTTTAATTTTTCAACATCAGATTTATTGGGGAGAATAATTCTGCCATGGAGACATGAGGTCTTTGTCTCCATGGAGTTTATTGAAATCAGTATGGAAAACTTCTATCATCTGGAAATTGCTTTAATTTTGTATAAATAATGGAAAGGGGAGGAGGGAGAAAAAATGAAACTGTTTCCCTGTTTTGCAGCCATATAAAGGCCAGCAATACAGTAAAAGAGGAGGCCCATTCAGCTTTGTTCCATATATAGGTGGCAGGTTCTGCTCATTTTGAGAGGTTATAAGTTACACAGTATGAGACAGGATGTGATTTCAACATTTCTAAAGGTTGTTGTTTTTTTCTTCCAAATTCTAACTCGGAATTTGGGCAAAGAACTTTCCTCTTTCCCTGACAATAAATCCTCCAATGGGACTGCAGAACTTTCATGGCATTTGTAAGCACAATTTACTTCAACCAGTTCTTGTAACACTTTCTATGATTTACAACTTTTTACTAAGGAACAAACCTTCTGTTAAGTGCTCTATCCTTGTTGTTTCTCAATTCAGTTTTACTGTTGTTTCTGCAGGATGAATTCATAGCACCTCTCTGAGACTCATGATTTCTGTAAACCATGATCTTGTGGGTTATATGTAAAAACAGAGCAATAAACTATACCATATACAAGTTTTTCCTCACCAATCACCAGAGATGACTTCCAGTGGAATTATAATTTCAACTTTTCATATTGATAGTTGAAGTGTCTGATAGCTTTATAAAATATGTTGTCACCCTATACATATCTACTCAGAAGAAGGGGCTTTCCCACTCCTGCACAGTGGGGGGGGGGGGAGAGCAATTTGCCACCTCCCCTGAAGCCAGAGATGGAAGGTTCCATTGGAACCTTCCTGAAGAGTGGGAGGGGCAAACCTTCCAGTTTAAATTGCCTTCCTCCCTCATTCGGCTTTGGACTGTCGAGGAGGGAGGAAGGACTTGTTGGGGATGGGGGCAAAATAGACATCTGCCTCCACCCCCATTTCTGTGGCGAAAATAGATAGGGAAAAGATCAGAGTTGGTGAACACCCAAGGCAACCCCTTCAGGGGTGAAGGCCTTTAACAAAATCACTCACCTGTTGACCTTTGTTCAAGGTGAGGGGGAATCAAATGGCATTAAAAGTGGGAGAGTTGGGCCTCAATAAACTTGAGGGAGACTTCTCCACACTTTTCCCTTAAAGGTTGCCCGGGTTTAAATTACCAGGAGACCCAGGTGTTTTCGGCCAAAACAGTTGAGGAGTAGGCCAGTTAAGGACGCTACCTTGGCTTAGACACCAAGTTCTATACACACATTAGTTAGAGAAAGTTACAAGTTTAATAGGTAACAATTCAATAAAAGTTTCCCCTAATTTAACCCAATTATACCTTGTTATGTCTCGTTATTTCGGGGGTTGGAAGGCAAGACCCATTTAGTTTGGCAGGGCTTTTCCCCACATAAGCAAGGATAAGATTGCAATCTAAGGATGTGTTTACACTGTAGAATTAATGCAGTTTGATATTACTTTAACTGTGAGATCTCCATATTATACAATGATATAATTTGAAGCACTAATATGCTTTGGAAGAGAAAGCTAAAATTTTTCTAAATGTCCAACTCCCACAAGTTCATAGCATTGAGCCATGATTCCATAGCACTGAGCCAAACTGTATTGATCTACAATTTAGATGCACCCTTCAAGAGGACATATTGAAAAAGTTAGATTTATGAACAATTTCACAACCTTTTCTCTCTCTAGGTAGAAACGTATTTTTAATTAAAATATTTTAATGATTACATACACACACTCACACACCAAATTTTAATTTTGCATTCTGCTTACAAGCTATGAAGTAGACCATCTCCCTTGCTACCAGATACATGCATTTAATCAATGCTTCTTTAAAGGAAAGTAAGTTCCATAGATTGGGATGCCTAAGTTTCCCCATTACCATGTGAAGCAGATTACAAATTCTTAAAGTTTTAGTCCAAAATATGACTTTTCCAAATTATGAGAATTGTTCTATAATGTCACCAGTGGGAGAAAGAATTTAAAAGTTTGGTGTTCATCCTTGGTATTCAGCCATTGTGTTATAGGGTATGGTTTTGAATCAGCCTTCACAAAACATGTAACTTGGGGGAGGGACATTGGAAACAAGTATATCCTTAAACAAAATCTATTAATTTCATTCTCACTTGAAAGTCCAATGATTTTAGTGGGAATGCACAAGGCTAACTTTTCAATAATTGGCTGGGTAGGGAGCAACCCACATGCTTTTTCATCTCAGTCTTTGAGTCTGATCTTGTCTTTCCATGACTGGGCATCTTTACTTGTAACTTCAGATATGGGGACTTTTAAATTTAGCACATATTTTGAGGAATTTGTCAACATTTGAAAAAAATCATATGAAATACAGGAGAAATCACGCTGACAAATATCCTCATACTTAGAAATGAATACATCAGCAAGAAGCACAACTACTGCTGCTACTAGGATTGCATAAATGAATAGTAGAAACATTGCTAAAAGAAATATTTAGGAAATCTTTCACTTCACTTAGCTGCCAAATTGAACCTATTGATAAAATATCATGAATTTTCATCTCAGCACTACACTTCCTTAACTTTAGGTTTGTATGTAGAAACAGTTCTACAAATATGAGATTCCACTGGAAGAAATTTAATTGCATTGTACTAATGAAAACCCTTGAATCCAACAAAAGTAGTTCATTGGACTTCAGTCACTATCAACTAGCAAAACCATTTGGCCACAGTGTTCATATCTTGGTTCAAGGGGTACCATCTTTTACATTGTATAAACAATCAACAATCAGTAATTTCAGCATTCAGGATTTGCACAGATGACTAATAACAAATTTGAAAAACTGTTGATCAGGAGCTAAAGAGATTAGCAAGATGAAGTTGCTTTTGATTAATTTCTGTAGGCCAATGAAAAGGATAGTGAGTTGGACATGAGTATGTTTTAATTAATATAATGTGTAGCTCACTATTTCATGGTTAATGGCTAAAGATACTTAAGTATGTCCATCAACAATTTGTCAGTGGCTTAAAGAACTAAGAACTTAATATATTGCCTTGCCAAGGGAATTATATATCTTATGGAAATGTCCTCAGAAATTAATCTGTTCTCACTTTTTAATTTCAATTAGTAATTTGTGAAGCATTTTACAAAAACATGTGGTGTTATATGAATGCTAGCTATGATGGAGAGGTGCTTTATTTTGCACACCATACAGGGGAATTAAAATGAGTATGGAACAGATCTAACTTATTATGGAAACATTTTTTCTCTTCTGGATATAAAGAATGCTTCTCAGGAATATCTAGATATATAAAACAAGGCACAATTCCTATTTGTTATAAGGACAGTTGTGAGCTATTTATATGTGTTTCTTGATGAAGAGACAACTACAAAAATTATTACTGATTCAAAACATTAAATGTAACACAAAATGAATAGAACAGAGAAATTTCATCTCCATCTAACATACTGTGAATTAGAAAATCAGGTCTAAACAATCACCAATATAATACTGATTTTTGGAACTGCACAATTTTGATGACAGTAGTTGAGTACATAGATGGCTACTTTTATACAGTTTAATGTTGGTGCAAATTTTAAGTTTCAATTTTAATTATAATAAATTTTCAGAATATTGCATAGGCATGTCAAGAAGGAAGATACTTGGATCTAAACAGGACTTTCAGTGGTGTAAAATATACATTGAAAAATGCCAGATATTTTGCTTCAATGCCACAACTAAAAAAAGAAGAGGAACTACTTAATACTCATACATCATGCTATTTTTTTTCCCTTGCATAAAATTAAACAGCCGGAAGAGAGTGATTTCCATGCAGAGAAGGACAGGCAACAAGAAGGAAAGAGGTAAAAAAATCCTGCTCTACACTAATTTTCCCACAGAAAATACAGTCTTTCTAGTTGGATCAGAAATTTAAGAATACACATATTTGCCTGCTGGTCAAAAGGATATCCAGAGGAATACACAAGAAGATTGTAGAGCCAGGTAAGATGGCATTGTCACCACAAGACAGCACAACCATCTTCACCAATATTGGAACCAATCCCCTGCTTTTCTCCCAACTATAGGAAGAGTCTGTTGAGGAAAGGCCTTTATCTGGCCCAGTGATAATACTTTCATTTGTGCTTAAACATTGTGCACCTATGGGAGGTCAGAAAGTTTGGAGAAGCTTTTTCAATGACATTTGAAAACATATGTAGCAAGCAAGCATTTCCACCTGGAACCAGGATATCATGGGATATGACCAAAACAGTAATTTTGAGAGTCCTCTGGCAGGGTGTGTTAAATTTCATTGAAACAACAGACCATTAGGCCTGGGTAACAACGCAAAAATTTGTTTCTAAAATCGATTTGTATTTGGGGGTTTTTTTGACCTAAGGGGGGCCTATAACTTGGTGCGTATCCAGGAAGGGGACTAGTGGAAGACAGCCTTCCAGACCCGCTTCGGGAGTTTCGAATACAGAGTCATGAGTTTCGGGCTCTGTAACGCTCCGGCCACGTTCCAGCACTTCGTCAACGACATCTTCCGTGACTTTTTAGACCGTTTTTTGGTCATTTACCTGGACGACTTCCTGATCTACTCCACGAATCCACGGGACCACGCGCAACAGGTGCGTGCAGTGCTCCAGCGCCTGAGAGATCATGGACTTTATGCTAAGCTGGAAAAGTGCGCCTTCGATTTAAATGAAGTAGACTTTCTGGGACACCGCATCTCTGCGGAGGGAATTTCCATGGACCCCGCTAAAGTCTCCACGGTGTTAGAATGGAAGTCCCCCATGAGCAGAAAGGACATCCAAAGATTCATGGGTTTTGCCAATTACTATCGCAAGTTCATTCCAGACTTTGCCCGCTGGGCGGACCCCATTACCCAATGCCTGAGAGGCAAACGGCCGTTCCTATGGACTGAGGCGGCTGAAAGAGGTTTTCAGCAGCTCAAGAAACTTTTCACTTCCCAGCCTATCCTGCAACATCCTGATCCAACTAAGCTCTTTGTGGTGCAGGCCGACGCGTCGGATGTGGCGGTCGGGGCAGTGTTGCTACAACCTGCGGGGGATCATCTCCAACCCTGTGCATACTTTTCTCGACAGTTGACTGCCCCAGAACAGAACTACACCATTTGGGAAAAAGAACTCCTAGCCATCAAGTCGGCGTTTGAGACTTGGAGACATTGGCTAGAGGGTGCTCTGCAACCAGTGGAAGTCCATACGGATCATCGCAATCTGGAATATCTCTGTACCTCCCGGAAGTTAAACCAACGACAGCAGCGTTGGGCGTTGTTTTTTGAGAGATTCAACTTCCGAATTTGCTACGTGCCAGCAGCCCAAAACAAACAAGCAGATGCTTTATCGCGCAAGCCGGAGTATACTCGGGGCCAGGAAGATTCCTCTGAGTCCTGCATTTTGCGTCCAGAAAACTTTGCGTCCACCGGCTCAACAGGGGCCCCTTCGACTCTGGCTGAAAGAATCCGGGCTCGGCAGCGAGAGGACTTGTGGGTGCAAAAGCAACTGGAGGCCGGACTAAAGTTCCCATTTCAGGAGATAGATGGGATGTTGTGTCATTGTTCAAAGGTCTATGTGCCTCCCGGGCCTGAGCGGGAGGAAATTTTAAGACTATGCCATGACACCAAGCCAGCAGGGCATTTTGGGATCTTTAAAACAATGCAGCTGGTGCTGAGAGACTTTTGGTGGCCCAAGATCCGACGAGAGGTCGAGAAATATGTCAATGGGTGCCCTGTTTGTCACCGCGCCAAGAACCCTACGGGCAAACCGGCTGGTTTGCTACAACCTCTACCCACTCCGAGTCGGCCCTGGGAAATCGTGTCGGCCGACTTCATCACGGATTTACCAGAATCTCAAGGGTTCACCACCATTTTGGTAGTGGTGGATCTCTTCACCAAGATGGGACATTTCATTCCCTGTGGGGGAGTGCCTACTGCCAAAGAAACTGCTGACTATTCCTAAGCCACATTTTCCGTCTTCATGGACTTCCAACGAGTTTGGTGACCGATCGCGGTGCCCAATTTACCTCGCACTTTTGGAAGGAGATACAGCGGCAGTTGGGCATCGAGAGTCGGATGTCGTCAGCGCACCATCCACAATCCGATGGCCAGACCGAGAAGACCAACGCCACCCTTGAACAATATTTGAGATGTTTTGTAAACTATCAACAGGACAATTGGTCATCGCTTCTTGCTGTAGCCGAGTTTGCTTATAACAACGCTACTCACGGATCGACCAAAGAAGCCCCGTTCTTTGCTAACTATGGATATCACCCCCGGTTCTTTCCTTCCGTGGTTGGGTCAGGGGAGGTCCCTGCTGCTACCACTTGGCTGCAGGAGCTCTCAGCGATTCAAGAGATTCTTAAAGGCTCAGCTGGAGCAGGCAAAAGAAGATTACAAACGAGTGGCTGATACCCATCGACAGCCGGGTCCACCGATCCAAGTGGGAGATCGTGTTTGGCTGTCCACTAAACACCTGCCTATACAACGCCCCTCTCGAAAGCTTGACGCTCGTTTTGTGGGGCCATACCCAGTGGTGGACCAATTAAATCCTGTGACCTTTAAGCTAAAGCTTCCGCGCGGCATGCGGATTCATCCTGTTTTTCATCGATCTTTGCTTTGACCCGCCGCGGAAGTCCGGCCTGATGCTGGCGGGGCCCCTCCGCCACCCCCGATTCTGCGTGATGGAGAGGAGGAATTCGAAGTGGCGGACATTTTGGACTCTCGCCGTTATCACCGCAAGTTACAATACTTGGTGGACTGGGTGGGATATGGTCCTGAGGAGCGCTGTTGGATAGATGCTCGAGATGTCCATGCTCCTCTCCTAGTGTCCCGCTTTCACCGGGCCTACCCGGCCAAGCCCGGTCCGGGGGGGGCAAGGGGGGGGCTTGGGGGGGATAGTGTTGTGGTTCAGCAGCAACAGCATGATGGGACTGAGAGTGCAGATGAGCATGATGGGAATGGGAATACAGATGCAGGTGCCCTGATTTCTCAGCCACAGTCTGTAGCTAGAGAGAAACCATTGTTATCACAGGAACGGAATGTGGCTGATAAAACAGCTGGTGAAGGTCAGACTGTGCCGCAGGTGTTAAGAAGGAGTTTACGAATTGCGGCCAAGTCTTGAGTGGGAAAACTGCTTGTTAGCTGTCTGTTTAATGTTCAATGTTTTGATGTTTTACCTATAAGTAAACTGCCTGGAAGCTGATTAAGCGTCAGTTCCAACGTTGAAAAATGGCTCGCTTTGTCTCCTGCTCTAAGGCTTGGGCCTTGGGAAAGAAAGCCTGCTTCATGTAACCTCATGCTATTTCCTGGATTTTATGCTGCTTCTTGCTTCTAGCCTCAAGTTTCCTGCTTTGATTCAAGAGAACTTATTGGACCTTTACCTTGTACTATTGAACTTTTTTACTGCTTTTACTTTGATTTGTTTGAAACCTCACAATAAACTTCTTTCTTCATAAGTTTGGCTGGTTTGTCAGAGAGCAAGGTGAATTTTAGTCTGAGATACAACAGATATCCAGTCTCTTGTCTATACTGAAAAATGGATCTATTCTTCTCATCCAGCAATCTTAATGTATTATAAACTGAGTGGACTACATTTTTAGATTAATATATATGGATTCCACCAAACACATCTTAAATCACTTTATATTACCAAGAGGAATGACTAATCTTTAGAGTATTGTCAACTTGATGGCTTAGGCTTTGGTCCCACATAGACCACATAGGTGCTGTGTAATCTTTCATTATCCAGGGCTGAATTATGGAAAGAAAGGATTTAATAAAATATCCAGTTCATTCTCATGAAGGATTGTTCTCTAAAGAATGTGCAAGTCCAAATTTAATTGACTTCAGTAAAAGATCCTCCATCTTCTCCACTGGGACTCATTGTTGCAGAGAGCCATATAACTCCCAGATAAAACCTCAGTGGTGCATCTTTTCAAATCTGATCCATTCTTGGTGTTCTGTTCATGGAACTAGAAATAAAACAGTATATTTATGTGGCATAAAATTATTGTGAATAGGCGGTGTGCTAAATATTTCCTGTTTTGTTTTTCGAACCAACAATAATGATGGGGTGATGGTGAAATATTTAATAGAACAATTCCAAAATAAAACTCTTTTGGTTATAAGAATATTTTCTTTCTTAAGCAATATTTGACATCTATGTTTCTCAGCCTGCTACTGTGTTGGTTTGTAATATACTCAGTGCCTTCGAGATATTTTTCAAAGAACATTTGTCATGACAACTAATATTCAGACTATCTAAGACAGTGGTTCTCAACCTGTGGGTGCCCAGATGTTTTGGTCTACAACTCCCAGAAATCCCAGCCAGTTTACCAGCTGTTAGCAGTTCTGGGAGTTGAAAGCCAAAACATCTGGGGACCCACAGGTTGAGAACTGCTGATCTAGGAGATTTTGTTTAAAAAGTTCTTGCAAAACATTATTTTGTGAAAATAGTATGGCTTTTTCCTCATATCATAAGATATAAATGAAAGTAATATAAACAATGGCATATGCACTCAAAATCTGTAGCAAGCCTTTTATTTCCAATCATTTTTCAATGTGGATTTCTGACCACATTAAAAACTTCATCACATGAGCTGACCTCATCACATGGATCGATTTGCATGTCATACACTGCTTCCCCTCTACTTTCAAAATGGAACTCATTTGTCGACACACAGGCACTTCTGGCCAGAATCCATTCCAAAAGAGGAGAGGAAGCACTGCACAACGCTGTGGCAGCAACACAGAAGCCTTCCCATGTTGCCTTCCCAGCAATGTGGGGAAGTTGGGTGGCAACGATTCCCCCCATGGGATGAGAGGTAAGCCAATTTATGTGTTGTGGGGCATAGAGTGAAGGCTTCTCTACACACACCTGTCCATGGATTTGCAGCAGTGATAGTTATGATGGTTAGTTTTGAATCTTGTTTTCTGCTTCTTTTTGGGGTGGGTGCTTATTGATAATTAATTTCTAGTGGACTATCTGATTAATTATTAATAAGGAAATGGTTCTTTAAAGCACCACATATGGGTACTAAAACTTGCATTTTTAATTTTTTTAAATCTGAAAGTATGTTGAATATAACAGGTGTTGCTGGTGTCATGTGCCTACGCATGAACTTTGACTTATGACAATCCTATTATAGGGTTTTTTTGGACAAAATTTAGTTAGAAGAAAATTTCCAGTGCCTTTTTCTGAGGCTGAAAGAGTGTAACTTACCTAAGGACACCCAGTGAGTTTCCATAGCTGAACAGGAATTTGAACTCTGATCTCTCAAAGTCCTTGTCCAATGCTAAGGCACCACACAACACTTTCTTTAATATTCATTTATATGTGGAAATAATGGCTATTTCCTCTATTAAATGATGTTTTTCTCCCATACTCCTAAAGTTTTATATTGGTAATGAGGTGATCTGACAGCACGTTCAATATCTCAAGAAATAATAAGTAGATTGCAATATAACATTCTTCATATTAAAAAATCCCATTGTTGTATATTCCATTCCAATCAGTTGTATTTCTAGGTGCATTTTCAATTCTTTTTGATATTGACTTTATTGTGTATATATCACTATCCCAATGTACCTATTCAATTATATTTGTTATTGGGTTCATTGTGTATATCGCCATTCCATTCTTGTAAGACCATCATGAACAAGTTCTCTTTCCACAGTTTAAATACTACTCCTTAAATGCCAGCTTCTTCATGAAATGATTTCTGTGACCTCCAAATTATTCCTGTCTCTGAGTTTGACAGCTGCATAATATAACAAAATTAGAAGAAATGTAATGTTCACATATTCAGATGAATCTTTGAAGTGATGCAGCAATGGCAAAGGCCAAGCACATTTGCTTCCTTCAGTTGTAAGCATTGAGTCAGCTGTGAGAAAGAAGTCTGTGGTCCATACTTATTTAAATCTGGGTTGCATAGCAAGAAGAGTGAAAGGTAATTGGTTTATGAGCCAAGGCAGTAGTATTCACCTGTTCAGTGCCTCAGCCATGTCAGAATGTAGAGTTTTACAACTTTTTAAAAAAGAATGCAAAGGGATCTTGTAACACCTGAGAGACAAACAAAGAGAATAACCTTTCATAGACTAAGGGTGCATCAACACTGACCAACTGACCACTTAGTGATTATTCACCGGGGGAAGGGCCCACGGGGGATGATCACTTCCCACTCACCCCAGTTCCTACACGAGTTTCTGGTTTTCATTGTGTGCTATTTTTACGAGATCATGGACACCCTTGCCCAGGCAGAGTGGCAGCACTTTACCTCCAGGATTGTCTGAGATCAGGTGGATCAGCATCTCTACAAGAGGTTGGAGGTGCCAACAAAGAAAGTCATGTGGGCCTGGATAAATCACGATGTCTGAGTGGTTGAGTTACTTCAGATCCTTGATGACTTACAGTTTTATCAGGCACATGATGTCATCACCTCATGGAATCCACCATCATGCCCAGTCACATCACTGAACTAGGAAGAGCTAGGGATTAGCAGGAGGTAAGTCTGTCTACATTGTAGCTCTGCAGTGGGAGAGAGCAAGAGGGGAAAATCATCTGTCATCCCTAAGCCATCAGAGCCCAAGAAGTATAAGATGGCTGTCAAGACACCACTGCCAATTCCCCAGCAGTAGAAAGCTCAAATCTTGATTCAGGATACTAGCTTCCCATAGTTTTTTTAATCCTGGGGTACAGCCGTGTTAAACCAGATCTGCTATGTGTACATTTTGTAGCCACCCACAGATGATCCATACTCACATTAACCTAAGTAATCAGTATAAGTATGGAGCACAGATGTATTCAGTTTTATATTTTGTTTTTAGTGTGTTTTATCAGGGTTTTTTTGTATTTTATGATGTTTTTATTTATTTTTATTTTATTTCTTATTTTTATTTTTTGCTACTTTGACTATTAAGTTATTGTTATGTTGTTTTCTATTGCCTAATGTGTTTTGCCCTGATGTAAACTGTTTGTATGGTTTTTCTTTTGGCATTGAATGTTTGCCACATTTGTTGGAAACCACCCTGAGTCCCTTCAGGGAGACAGAGTGATCTATAAATAAAGTTTATTGTTATTATTATTTTGAGTGTCTACAAAACCTAAATGGTCAGTGTAGATGGGGCAAAGACTGTTTCCATACTATGAAACTATCTCCCATTGGCTCTTACTGTGTTTCTACCACCAGGTTTAAAAAATGTAGATCTTTAACTTTTATGTTGTTGTGATATGATTTATTGTTTTTAATCTATTTTAATTATTATAAATTAATATTTTGATATTTTTGTTTTATTTTTAATGTTTGATTTATGTATTGTCTCCACTACATTTTGTTTTGATTGATAATCTCAGTTGCTTTGGGTCTCATATTAGTGAGATATAAATTTATAAAATAAAGTGACTTAAAAGGGAATGAGTTACCCAATATGTTGATCCTATCTTCAAAATTTTGTTAAGTACCCTGGATAGCAATTTAAAACTTAAACTTGAAACCAGAAGACATACACTCTCCCATGGATACCAAAGTCACCAGATGCCAAGTTGGTCACCTTGTTCACCTGATGTCAACCTACACTATGACACACATATTAATCCTGGGACTAGCAGCAAATGCTAATTTCCTTCGCAGGGGTTAATTTTCATACTACTTTGGAACTTGGCCATAAGTTCCAGTGCTCATGCAGGAATGATTCTACAAGCAGTTTTAATATTGTACAAGTTCCTAAAGAAAAATTGCCCATGACACTTGTGGTTTTGGCAGCAACAAGCATTTCTGTTTATTTTATGTAGTGAACATAATTAGCTAAATCATTTTTTAAACTAGGACCTAAATTTCTATGAATCTGGAACTTGGTGTAGTCCAGGACTTTTTTACAGTTTGATCTAATTCTAATTTGTGCAACATCTAATGGTAATTAGAGAACTCACTGCTCTAGTTAGAAAAAGCATGAGATTATATAAAAATTCCAGTAATGTCTGTTACAATTTACCAGTTACCATTTTAAATTGTTTGCTTAATTAGCAGATTCAGCTCTTGTGAATGCCACGTTACTAGTGTAACCACTTAATATTAATGTGCATGATTTTAATGTAATTCAGCAATAAATTTATGATGATGAACTTGGTTACGGAACCATGAAATCGCAGGAAGGGGAGTATAAATTCTTTAGCTCAATCTGAGAAAAGTTCATCTTTCTGCTAACTTGCAGTGCTGTAATTTGGTTTATGTTAATCAGAACTAATCAATCATTTCTAATTAACTAACAGAGGTGAGCTAAGGTCTTCTACTGCACTGAAACTTTACAAGGAAGCTTGCTGTTTTGTTCTTCATAAGGTGCTTCAAGTTGAACTTCATTGCAAAGCCTTTTTATTCTGTTAATTAAGTAAATATTTCCTTATTTCAAAAACAAAAAAATGAAAATGAATAAATAATGTAGTTGCATCATTGATCAAGGTCAAAATGTAGGGTCCACTGAAATGCTCAGGAAATGAGCCAAAGCAACAAATTATCTTCTAAGGTCTGGTCCTTCCAGATCCTGCCTGCTAAAGAGCAATCAGGCATAATACTTGGACACTAGATGATCGATCTGTAGGGTACCATCTTATAGTATGGTTAATTGTGCCTGTCTAGCTATGCTGTACCTTAGACTCTCATTCAGTTCCTCATGCAAGTCCCCATATGTGCTGACTGAGGAACTTGGAAACTGACCAGCAAAATGTATTCATTTGTTTTGCAAGAGTGTGATTTCAAATTTTGCATAGTTGATTAAATTCTACGTTTTTGTAGGTTTGGTGCTGAAAGACAAGGAGACTGTATAACTGTTCTCCATTCTCACTTGAAAAGCTACATTTATGCTTCTGGGAGGAAAATTCTCATCCTGCTATTTTTTTCTTTAATATACTGGGTTGTTGCCTATTTCAACTGTTTTATCTCCCTTATTTATAATGCCTTCTCCAGATATGAGGCATCTTTCACACATATATAATCAGTCTCATTGGTAGCCCTTTCTGAAACTCGTTCTCCTTAAAACATTAAGGGCAAAAGCCTTTATTCACTTTTTTCAAACTAAGCTAGAATTAATTCAAATGTGCTGTTGTTGAAATGTATAAGAGTGTGCTGGAATAGAGGATTCCTACCAGCCTGAATTGGGAGATTCAAATTTGGACCAGACCAACCACTTTACCCAAGGCCCTTCTATTATGAATAACTTTCCCACATTGGAAAAGAATATCCCACTTCTGACACCAATTATGTCATGAATGACTTTTCAATAACTTTGAAGCAAAGGTTCTTTTTATTGCAATTTCCAGTGTGAGAGGGTATATCAGATTTCAGAAAAAAACATTTAGACATACAGACATACAGATTCTATGCAACTATATTGGATACACAGCAATTTACAGTTACACTGGACTAACAAACAGAAAAAGGGGAATTACATTTTCACTCAGCATTCATACCACATGTATAAGCATACATCCTCAGGCATTCAAATATTACCATATCATTTTCTCCCTGCTTGGAGAAGCACCTGTTAGGCCAGACCCTGTAGTCTGCCAATGCATAGTTCCATAACTTCCATAACATCATAACTTCAGAATGCCAAAATGTCAAAACTTCTTCCCTGAGAATAATGCCAAGGACCAGATCTCTGTTTTCCATACAGCAGAACCTGACTCCCTGCACAAAATCCAATACTCCAAAGCACACTTCTTCTTCTTCTTCCCTTGAGAAAGAAGGCCAAAATGACCAGACTGCTCCCTTACAAATCTGCCATTCCATGGTACACTATCTCTCTCCTTCCCATGGAGCACAGCATAGCAGGTGAACAGCATCTCTGTCTGTCACACTTTGAGCATTATTAGAATGAGTCTTTTATAGAAAGATTCTGCTGATGTAGTCCCAAAGTTGTAAATGAATGATAGACATCTTCCATCTTGGCTCCATCTCAGTTTCCTGGCCAGATGTTGATCTTCTTGATTGGTGTTGATCTTATGTTGACTTCCTTCTTAACATTGTCAACATTTCTGTTATCACTGTCCCAATTCTTATCAGAGTTTACTTTTCATTTCTAATTAGCAACTATTAATTACAGTCCAGCAAGCAGGTAGTTAGCCATTGCAGGCCTTAATATTATACTGGTGTCTCCAAAATTATTAGCCCCATCCATACATTCATATTCCATTCTTCCATTCATTCCCACACATCATATTTAATTCACATTTATCAAATCTGCACATTGGATTTCTTGTGACACTTCCAAGTTCAAACGTGAGAGTAGAAAGCAAGTAGAAGTAACAATGCCTTCCTTTCATGTCTGCTCTATTTTTGCTAGTTTGGCCCTATAATTGCCTTATATTGCAATTTATGTACAAGACAAATATGCATGAGAGCTTCAGGGTTTCTTTACATCCTCACTTCCCCATGGAGCATTCTCATCTCAACAGTTTCTTGTCGAGGACATGCCTCCCAATTCACTTTTACTTTTGTTAATGATAATATAATTAGCATTATCACCTTTTAACCTTACTTTTAATCCTAACCCAGGATCCAACGTAGCTTTTTTTGTCTCAACAGATAGGGAAAGGAGGAAGATCAGATTAACCTCTTTACCACTCTCAATGGATATTCATTCCATTTGCAAATGAGGTCCACCCCCCCATGCCCCTCGACATTTCACTCCTTTGATCTGAAGCCTAAATGAGTCTTTTTCCTCACCCTTTTGCAGCTTTGTTAGCCAAAACAATTGTTTGTTTTTAAATTTATTTCTATCATTCTGCATTTCTTTATGTGTAGGCTTTGGGGCACATTTTCAGAGTTGTGCGTGGGAGCTAGAAAATTATATATGAAGCCCCTTTCCCCCTAATTGGCATTTCTGTGCATATATTTGCCCTATGATTTAATTATACATTTATTTTCGAATTTAGCTCAATTAGACAACTTAAAAGCCTTCTCTTCAGGGAAATAACAACTAGCAATTCCAGCTCCTTTTCCTTTCACCATCTCATGATTATACTAGAAAATGTGATGCACTGTTTTCTCCTGGGTTCTGTTTGCATACTAAATGGGAATGCATACCAAGAACTCTCAAATTTATTCTAAAATATACATTAAGTTTTTGTGCTGATCTCAATGGCATACCATTAAGTCTGTTATGCTGTTTCTTTGACCAAAAAATTGAACTTAATATAAAATTAGTAAATTACCATTATTTCTATTCCCTTAAGGTTAGCTGTGGATTACTGAAGATGAACAGAGGGACTCACTTTTCATTCTGTATCATCTGTCCATTGATACCAGCAAAAAGATTGATCATTTTTGTGTTGCATTCTTATTGAATATCAGTGAAGCATGTGCTTAGTTTTGGCTGTGTCATGTCTTGTATAGAGTTATATAGAACAAATTATGCCAAGCTATCTATCGTAATCTGAAAGGTGAGGAATTGAATAAGGTCTTTATTCCTTGCAGGTCTGTGGGATGATGACATGCCATTCCATTCACAAATTATAAGGGAGAAACTTATCTTAGCACAGTGGTGGTTCTTTTAAAAATGCTTGTTAATGTTTTTGTTTTAATTTTTATAAACAGTGTACCTAGTGTCATCACAATGAGTTCAGGAGAGGCTCTGATGTTCAGATGCTCTGATGTTTCCAGTGAAATTGTGGAAGTGAAAGCTCTTTTGCTATCTGAACAAAGAAGAGCTGTAGCATCTGATGAAGTAGACTCAGGTCCCATCTACACTACCATATAATGCAATTTCAACCAGAATTATATGGTCAGTGTAGACTCATATAATGCAGTTCAATTATATTATATGAGTCTACACTGACCATATAATGGAGCTTGAAACTGCATTATTTGACAGTTGGAGCTGTAGCCTACAATAGTTTATCCTAAAATCTTCTTTCACAGGGATTGTCTCAAACTATACCAACATCCCTTTGTATGCCATTCAATGAAATGTGGGTGGAATCATGCATTGTTCAAAATCACTATGATGACAGAGATTTACCATAGTTACATCTCATAGTGTCACCTCCTCTAAGGGTAGCTTTCAGCCAGGCAGCATCCTAGGTGTAAAGTTTCCGATATCGTGCAGATTATGGCACCGGGAAATGGAATCCAATGCCCCATCACAGTTGGGATTATTTTCAAGAAGATGCAGCTCTTCAGGGTCCTGTCATAACTGCTTACCTCAATGTGACACCTGACTAGGAGAGCATCATTGCCTAGAGTCCGGTCTGCCTGGAAAATGTGTTGTCTGAAGTGCTCCCTGGTTGACCAAACTGTGAAATAATAAAATCAGCCACAACAATTGGATTGTAAAAATAGGCAAATGTATTTAAATCTGCTCTAGTTATTTTTACATATTCTTTAGAGCTGGATGAAGTAGCTGTAGCAGAGTTCTCTTCAGCTTCTTCTAGGCAGAAAATCTGATCTCCAGGGATAACCAGAAGATACTGCTTAGAGAATGATTGAAGGAATCAAGGCTTACTTCACCAAACAGCTCAGCATTCAAATATATCAATAAAATGATCAGCCACATAGATTCATAAAATTGTGAGTAGATATAAACATTAAATT
This sequence comes from Anolis sagrei ordinatus, assembly GCF_025583915.1. NCBI lineage: Eukaryota > Metazoa > Chordata > Lepidosauria > Squamata > Anolidae > Anolis > Anolis sagrei. The sequence continues at coordinate 157,974,150 of NW_026847438.1, forward strand.
AAAAGATAGCATGTACTCAAGTTTTCATCTCATCTTAAAGTCAGAGAGTTATTTATTCCTTGCATATTTGAAGTGCAACACATTTTAAGATGATATCCCCTCTACCTGCTCTTATGAGAATCTCCATTTATATGTCTGAAAACTGACACTGTGTTACCTTTGATTTTTATTAATATAAATTAGTTTAATTGAGGAAACAGCAAATCAAGTGCAGTAATAAGTTTAACTACACAATCCATTTGGAATTTTAAGGATAGTCAATCTGTTAATTAAATATTAATTGATTATTAAAAGCAAATTTGAGTTTCAACAGCTGTTCGATGGGCTTGTTTTACATAAAACCAATTTCCACTGAGTAAGCATCTCAGCCATCTGTTGGTATTTACTATCTCTCTTTAGAATACATACCACCTGTTTTGTTAGTACTTTAACAGATTGATAATCTAGCGGTATTGTCATCTAGTGAATGAGTTTAATGGTTGAGTGATGGGAGGTCAGGTTTTAGTCTTTCCTGAACTATACATCTCTGACTTTGGACTGCTGTTAATATAGAATCTAGAAATAATTGCCATGTTTGTTTTCTTCTTAACACACATCTATGACCAAAAATTCAAAAGTGACATCTCAACATGACAATGTCGGTGGCTAAAGATTTGTTCTGTTTTGGTTTTTGGTATATGCCTGCAGTATATATTTTCATATAGTTTTCACTAAGCATGTGCATTCCCTCTGAAAGGAAGACAGTGTATTAATTTTTCCACTCTACATCATTGCTTTCATCATGTGAAAGTGAAATGCATGTGAAGAAGAAAGCCTTTTATAACCATGGAGAATCTTCACATGCACCTATTTACTGATTTCTTTTTCCATATTCTAGCTTATATGGTCAGATTCAACAGATGAAACAGGCTCTTTTCAGAAATGTTCCTTTTAGGGGTGGAAGTGATAATAGAAGGAGTAAGGCTAGCATGCCCTCCTCTTCTGAGATTCAATGGAGCCTGGATTACATAAAAAATTAAACATAGTTAATCATATGAAAATGAGTAAAATTTTCTTCTTCTTCATTAACAGGTTGTAGGACTAATATAGGGATGGGTGAAATCAATACTACCTTTAGTTATTACTAGGAAAATGCCATTCCAATCCAACATGTTTTCTTTTTGTACAAAATTAACCAGTCCTGTTGCTCAAATGCTATAATTTAAATTGAACAGTTACTCAAAAGAGAGCTTCAGCCATGTAGATGAGATCATAACATGCTTAAGGAATCAATTCATGGAAACACAATCTTTCATATTCTGTTATAACAATGTTTGGTCTCATGCAAAGACTGACAGTGGGAGTTTGGGGGATAGGGGTAATTCAACACAGATATTTATCCTTTGATTTTGCAAAATTTGATAGACAACAGTGGAATATCTTACTAGTTAAGAAAGGTGAACAGAATCAGATTTTTTGTCTCTTCTACTAAGTCCCCTGCCTGACTTACCAGACAGGGCAATTGCAGCATGGACACTCTCTCTGCTAGCCATGTTGTGGAGCTGTTTCTCCTCAGGCTTCTTTGTGCTTCTGCATGCTCCTGGCACACATATTTCTCACAAGCAATCAGCTTGCCCTGATTGGCTACCGAGGGTGGACCTGAGCAAAGATCTCTTCACTCAGGTCTAGCCTGCTGGGCATAAATCCCAGCATGTCTCCTTCCCCAGCTCAGTTGCCTTCAAGCTCACATTTCCTTCCTACTTCCTATGTTTGTTATTGTGCTGTTTTGTACTATTCATGCCTTTGTCACAACTTGAGGCATCAGAAGACCTTGGTAGGGTGGTGGATGACAGATGGATGACTTTCACCACCATGCCTCTCTCCCTAGGTCACTTTTTGCTATTCAGATGAGTTTTGTTCTCACCCGTATAAAAAACAAAAGCAAACAAATACTCAGTCCCATGTACACATCTATAATGTAGTGAAGAAGTGATGGAGAGTAGTAGTGTGCAATAAGCAGGTTGTCCCATTTGATGATACATTGGAGGTCAGAAAATAAAAAGTATACATAACATGCACGGTCCTAATTTTCACCATGACTCTTAACTCTCCATACATTGGAATTCATTTAGCACAGTGTGTGTGTGTGTGTGTGATGCATGAGAGTTCAAGACAAAAGAGCCTCTTGGCTCTTCTGCATGCAAAGTTTGTACCCTACCACTAGGATGTAACCCCTTTTTTATGTGAACAGCTGCCTCCCTCTTTAAGACACAATGATGGACAAATGACATACTTTATCACATCAAAAAAAATATGAAGAGGCTGTAACAACATTTGCAAAATACGGGCTTTGACAACCTCCGTTTTTGGAAGTATGGAAGAGGAAGAAGGTTGACAGCAAATATATGCAAGGTATGAGACTCTAATATCCTAACCCGCTCTTTAACTATTTATTTATGGAAGACACTTCACTGTCAAATTTCTAATTCTGTGTTGATACCACTGTGGAAATTTGCATTAAATGACATTTTGATTAGAGTGCTCAAATCTGTGCACCTTTAAAACTTTGCCATTTATTGTGTATGCAAAGTCTTCCAGGGAAATGTCCCATTTCCATCTCCCTCTGGAATCCTTGAAGATCAGCTAGGAATATTGGTGGTTTTTTACTTCATCCAAATTCTAATCAGGTACAAGAAATGCTAATTATAAAAACTGTATTATATGCCAGCTGCTTAGTCTTTATGATTTGCTGCTGGAGTGATAGGAGAAGCTGTGGGGGTCATCTTTGCTTTTTGGTGGAGTTTCTGGTCCAAAATCCATAAATTATCTGTCTGCTGCTCATTGGCTAGGGAGAAAATAGCACAGTTTTAATAGCAACAAACAGACTGGTAATTTCATGTGAAATAAACATAACACATTCATACAAAATAAGTTCAAAGCATATAGATTTGAGGCTCTTGCAGTTCATATGGGAAGATATCCCAGATGGCAACACAGAAAAACAGTGTTATAATCTTAGCCTACCACAGCCAAAGGAATTCAAACTCAAGATTGCAAGCTATGGGTGAAGAAATGTTTAGATGATTTCTTTGGATAGAAGTCTATTAATATTGGTTTGGTACACATACCTAGACTAAACAAATGTGGAGGGTAGAGACAGAACTTATTTAAATATTGGCTGCCTTCACATGGTCCTTTTTTGAATTTGCATGTCCACCATCCTGCTCTCAGTGCAGCATGACTTTATCTGGTTGCCTACTGAATCCAGGTAGATCCCACCCCCCTTTTTGGGGGAGATTACCTACCCCATATTGTTTCTGGAGGACTGGGGAATTGCCTTCAAGGTGGTTTATTTAAGTAGACTTCACTGACAGAAAACTAAAAGTCGGTGCATACCTTGGCACCATTTGAGTGAAAGACAGGGATCCGAAATGGTCTCTTTGAATTCTGGGACTTGGTAGCTGGGAAGAAGCCTGGGCTTGAAGATGACATGGAGTTTGCTCTCCCTTTTTGAGTTCTGTAGCTTGTGCATGGGGTGTGGGTGAAAGTTCCCTAAATCCACCTTACAAAATTTGACCATGTGGAGTTAGCAACCCATAAGACAGAATTGCCCTAGTGATCATGTGTTTTTGCCCAAGAGAACACTGAGGAGATTTGTCACAGGTAAACACCTGCCCCAGCTGAGACCCCAACTAGGTTGCTCCCCTTCTCTAAAATGTTTTCAAGCTTATAGACTTAAATAGTACATAGATCAAATAAAGTTGTTGTCATTTCATCCAATTTCATGTGTCTGGCCTTGTTATTTGAGGATTAGTTATTAAGAGACATCCACCTAACACACACTTCGGGGCAGCTGCTGTCTCCTTTGTGATTTTCCTGTTTCTTCAGTCTATGGGATTCTGCTTCCCCCAAATTTTATTATGTTATTTTGCAGCTCCGTGCCTAATTGTTGATTTCTTTTTGTTGTGTGGGGGTGTTTCAGGTATCACACACTACCATCTCCTCTCCTGATGCTTCTGCCAAGCTAGGAAAGCTGTCAACTGCTGTGCTGACCAGCGATGAGAAGAGTGCTGGCTGATATGCCATTGATCTGCCACTCTATAACTGAGAAAGATTGATAATTTAGCAGCCGGGGGGTGATGAAGAACAGGTACAAAAATGAGGATCTGTCCAGGGAAGTGAAAGCAGTAGTAGGAAAAAGCAGATTGGAGAGATAATGTTGGATTTGGCCCAGTCTAGAAAAACTGCTGCAGGAGGAGAGAATGGCAGAGAAATAAAGGAGATTCATCAATCTACCCAGGAGGTAAATGAAGAGGGAAGGAGGTAAAGGAAGAACTCTTTATCAGGATCAAACACACACACACACACACACACACACATCACTTCCAGAGTTGGATTTCTAACCTCATGAACCCATCATTTTTACCTCCTTCACCATCCAGGGCAATTCTGCAGAGATCTGGGAAACTCCTTTCTATACCAAAAGGAAGAATGTTGGCCCCTGAAACCCCAAGCAATTGCTAGAGACCTCTGGCTACTCAGGTCTAATGGATGATTCTCTGGGACAGTGGTTCTCAACCTTCCTAATGCTGTGACCCCTTAATGCAGTTCCTCATGTTGTGATGACCCCCAACCATTTTTGTTGCTCACAGTGTAGAGCAGTGGTTCTCAACCTTCTTAATGCTGCAACCCCTTAATGCAGTTCCTCATGTTGTGGTGACCCCCAACCACAACATTATTTTTGTTGCGACTTCATAATTGTAATTTTGCTAATGTTATGTATCATAATGTAAATATCTGATATGTAGGATGTATTTACATTCACTGGACCAAGTTTGGCAGAAATATCCAATACGCCCAAATTTGAATACTGATGGGGTTGGGGGCGGGGATTGATTTTGTCATCTGGGAGTTGTAGTTGCTGGGATTTATGGTTCATTTAAATTAAAAGAGCATTCTGAACTCCACCAACGATGCAATTGAACCAGACTTGGCACACATAACTCTCATGACCAACAGAAAATAGTGGAAGGGTTTGGTGGGCTGTAGTTTGGGAGCTATAGTTCACCTACATCCAGAGAGCACTGTGAACTCAAACAATGATGTATCTGGACTAAACATGGCATGAATACTCAATATGCCCAAATGTAAACACTGGTGGAGTTTAGGGAAAATAGACCTTGACATTTGGGAGTTGTAGTTGCTGGGATTTACAATCAAAGAGCATTCTGAACCCCATCGACAGAATGTGGCCAAACTTCCCACACAGAACCTACATGACCAACAGAAAATACTGTGTTTTCTGATGGTCTTTGGCGGCCCCTGACACCCCCTCGTGACCCTCCCAGGGGTCCCGACCCCCAGGTTGAGAAACACTGCTCTAGGACTAGATTCTGCATAGACTCTTCTCTCCTGGCTTTATCATGTGGAAACTTGGGAATGGAGGACACCCTGATCATGGCCTTCCTTCTAGATTTTGCCTCATTGTTAAACTTTAGAGATCGAGGGAATATGGTATCTCACTCCCCATGGAGGAGGAAATGTCACACAGAGGTGTGGTGTTCTAAAATCAATCCTATTCTACTTATTATTTGCTTTCTGGCACAAATAATCAGTTTGTTTTCAACAATTATTTAATCAATAGTTCCAGTGAAACTGAAAATAAAAAATAGCAAATGTATGTGTGTATATGTGTACATCAGTACTATACTTTCAAGGAGAATGATGCTTCAGAGCAAAACATGTGCTTGATTATTTCCATGGATAAAGACAAAAGGTTGTTGGGGCTGTCCTCCAAGATACGGCATATGATAAAGGTGGAGTCAGAGGGTATTAAAACCTGTTTCCCTCCCTCTTTGATTTAACATATTCACCTCGAGGGTAATTTTTGGTCACTTCAGTGGTAGGAAGACATTTCCCCTCTTTACCTGTAGTTTTTTTCTTAATCCTCCCACATACTGTACCTAGCAGACTATTACAATTGGCTGTGCTTTTAAATAAGCTGTAGCTGGCAGGTAGTGTGGGGATGATGTTAGGCTTGAGCACAGATCCATTATTAACTGTTTTCTTCAGCCAATCTGGCTTCTTTGGTTTGTTCAGGTTCCCATAACAGCAAGGACCCAGCCATCATGGATTAGTCTGTAATGGGACCCCATGGCAGCCGATCTCAGCTCCTCCTCCCCTATTCAGCATCACACTTTTTGATTTTCCTTTATTTTCTTGATTATTTTTTATTTAGAGGGCTGACTGGGAGTTGGGGACATGCAGGATGGTTGGGAGGCATGTGTTTGAGGGCATGGGAGAGTCGCCCTTTTAGTTTTTTCCCCTCCTTCCCTTTCTCTACTTCAAATACCTCTAAAAGATGAAGATTCTAATAATTAATCCCAGGAAACAAAAAGAAAACCCTCATTCTCTGAAAGCTACTACCACCTAGTTACCTCTTCTCTAGAGCAGAAAGTAGAAACAGCTTTAAGGAAGCATTAAACCTGAAGCACAGAGCAGAAAGGAGATTGAAGCATGCCCACTCCAGGCAGGATCTGCAGCAGAGAAAAAAGAGGGATTTTTAAAGGAAGCCTATGGAGGATAGCTCCAAGTCATTGCTCTTCCTTCCCTGGGCCTCCTTAAAATACTTTGAAAAACTGTGTGACTTGCAGCAGGGAGGGAAAGCATGCACCTGCTTGCACCTGCTCTCCTTTAGAGTAGAAACAGCTTTAACAAAGCATTAAGCCCGGTCTCCTCTACAGACAGAAGAGAAAGGATTGCAGAAAGAGTGATATCTTAACTCTGAAGCTTTTAATCCAGGTCTTAATGAATGATATGGAAGGGGAGCCTAGATAGGATGCTTTCTTAACCCATTGCTAATATCCAGGCTCCTTTGAAGACAAAAATAAAGGCTCCCAGGAACAGCCTCATAAGTTTCCCATTGCCACCAAAAGGCAAGATCTAGCCGTATTTTTTGGGTGAGGACCAAAAAAAGGCTATCTCTGGCTACCCACCCATTTTTGGGAGGCACGGGAATGTATACTGGGTTCTACCAGAATCTGGCCAGCAGAACCAGATCAAAGTTCAGCCAAAATGCACAAGCCTTGAAGATATATGACTTTGGTGTTCACCTTGGCATCTTTTCATAAAGAATATTACTCTGGAGTGGTCATTTTAGAATTTTGGACTAAAAAAAATCTAAAATGGAGGAGGTAGGGAAAGCATCTATGTTTGATGCTGTGGATAGATACATAGAAATGTGGCAATGAATGTGACAGAATTTTGATGGAAAGCACTGTAGAACTGGTCTGGAAAAGTCTCATCCATCCCTATATATTTATGTTTAATGAGAGAATCGTGCAATGATGCTGCCTCCTTAAAACCTAGTAGTCTTCCAGAGTTTCTATGCATATTTGTTTGCTACTCATTAAGATCTGCACTTTTACATCTTTGACAAGGCTATTCATTTTAAGAGATGCATTTGCAATGAATGACAGCCAATTTGAAGATGCAGCATACATATAAATGATTACAAATGTGGATTTTTCTGAAGGAGCCATACTATATTGATTGTACTTCATGACAATCCTTGAGGCAGAAACATTATTTTAGTAGATAACTGCTTAACACTAGTGGGGCTAGTGGGGGTGATATTAACTGTAACTAATTTAGTTTCTATTATGTAGATTTCATTGTATTTTATTATTTTTCTATCTGTAGAAATTCTGAATAGCTTAGAATCAGAGAAAACTAGCATCTGATTGAGATGCTGGGTTTCCCAAGACAAGTAAATGCACTGTAAATCAATTAAATCACTTTATAGTTGAAATTTTTTTGCAGTCAGATGAGAGTCATAAATTTAGCTTGTATGGATAATTTCTCAAAACTGCAATTACAGCTTAGTACACAGTCAAATTTTTGTTTAGACTACAGTGTCATTGTAACTCTCTAATTGCTGAGTTGCAAATAAACTGACAGAGTAATGTTTGTGTTTATATCAATTCATTGTCCTCCTGAGCAGAGACCTATTTTTTTCAATCAGGATTTCTCTACACTAACTTTAAGACCCAAAGTTAACCTGAAGCTACTCCTGGGTATCCAAATGGCATATAGTCTTTAATGCAGAGTAAGCTAGCCTTGCACCAGTTTAGTCCCATGTTAAACAAAGCCAGGGAATGTACCAGAGATTTCTTGAAACCTTTGAATAACTCTGCAATTCAGATAGAGTGTGGACAGCACACCAGCTCCAATGCAATTGGTCTGCTGTGCACAAAGGTCAGTGCTACAATCTCTTTTGGGAATGGATTAAGGTGTGTCACCCTTGTCATGGCAGGTGATAGCTGGAGGCCTTCAGAGAGCTCCTGGCCAACATCAGCTAAGGTGCCCACACAACTAGGGAGAAAGAAGAGGAAGATCAGCACAGGTAACCAACAATTGCTAGGAGCTTGTTGGAGTTCTCCAGCCATCTTCTGTGGCAACAGGAGTGAGAGGAAAGGTAAAAGTGACCATTCAACCAGACTGAATCTGTTTTAATATGTATAGATTATCTGGACCCTGCTTTACCACAGCTGCAGATTGGGTGTGAAGCATCTGAACACCTGCACAACCTCATCTACAACCTAAGTGCCTTAGTCGCATCCCATTTGGATTCCTGCAATGCTCTCTACATGGGGCTGCCTTTGAAGATAGTTCAGAAGCTGTAATTAGAGCAGAAATCAGTGGGTAGATTGCTAACTGATTTCTGCTCTAATTACATGTTTCAGCATGGGAGTCTCCTTATTGTGAAAAGATGACTCCCATGCTGCAGCAGCTCCACTGGCTACCGGTCCACTTCTGGGCTAAGTGCTGATCATTACCTATAAAGCCCTAAACAGTTTGGGTCTAGGCTATTTGTCTAACTGCATCTCCCTATATAGACAATCAAATGCACTGAGGTCTACAGGGGAGACCCACCTCTCAGTCCCACTCCCGTCACAAGCTCAGTTGGTAGGAATCAGGGCCTTCCCTATGATCACTCCTCATCTTGGAACTCCCTCCCTAAAGATAACAGCTCCCACCCTCCTCTCCTTTTTTCTTTTGATATTTTTTATTATTTTATCATGATTCAATACATTTGTTAGAGATTGTTTGTTTTGCAGCAGATACATATTATTCAATACAACCTACCATACTTTAACTTTGGTATCTAGTGTTATTTTTCTGCTTATACATATTTTCTAACCCTCACTGCTGTGCTCCCCACCTCTCTCCCAAGCCACAGCTTTTACATATCATCTGTCCAAAATTTCAATTCTTCTTGTGGAGGTAATTTTCCTTCTTTATTTTTCAATCCTTTTTCAATAAATTTTCTCCATACATCATCAAAATCACGTTGTTTTCATATACCTCTTTTAACTTTTAATATACATGTCAGCATATCATTTATTGCCAATTTCCATACTTCTTTATACCACTCCTCTATTTGTATATTTAGTTCTCTTTTCCAATTCCTTGCTATAAGCAGTCTTGCAATTGTTAATTAATTTGTTATCACATCTTTATCCTCTTTTTTCAATTGTTTATCATTATATAATGATAATAAGGCTATACTAGGACTTCTTTCTATTTTTATGCTCATTATATCTTCTATTTCTCTAAATACTTTCCCCCAAAATGTATTTACGTATTTACATTGCCACCACATATGTATATATGTTCCTGATTCTTGACATCCTCTCCAGCAATTTTTTGAATAGTTTTTATTTATATTTGCTATTCTTACTGGTGTTAGGTACCATCTTCCATATTAACATAATAATTTTTTTTGACCCGTATTGAAAGGTTTTTAGATGTCTTTGTCTCCATAATTGTTGCCACTCTGTTTTCAGTATTATTTATTTATTTATTTGGTAGTTTTGTATACCGGTCTTCTCACCTCCATTCGAGGGACTCGGGCCGGTTTCCAACATCAATATTACAGACCGTCATTAAAACATCATATTTCTAAATCACACTAAAACATTAAAACATTGAAACAATTAAAATGGCAAAAATACAATCATATGATTACAGTGGTCAGTCGTCATCAAAGTCATTATTCGTCGTCATCCATCCATATCACAGGATCATGGCTCATTCGTTGAATGCCAATCCCCAAAGCCAGGTTTTCACCTGTTTCCTGAATGTTAAGATCGAAGGGACAGTTCTGATCTCCAGTGGAAGGGAGTTCCAGAGTCGAGGGGCCACCACCGAGAAGGCCCTGTCTCTCATCCCCACCAGCCGCGCCTGTGAGGCCGGTGGGATTGAGAGCAGGGCCCCTCCAGACGATCTTGGTAATCTTGATGGCTCATAGGGGAGGATACGTTCGGACAGGTAAATTGGGCCGGAGTCATTATCCCTAAATCTTCTTCCCAGATCTCCTTGAGGATGTTTTTTTTGTTTTTCCTTCTTTTATTTCAATTATTATCTTATATACTTTACTAATTATTCCTTTCAAATTTTCATGCTCCTCTACAAACCTTCCATTTTGTATTATTTGTTCAAATTGGTTAAGCTTCTGTTTTTGTTATTTTTTCCCAATTTTTAAACCATTGTTCTAATTGTATACAATGGAACCATGTCAATTTTAATTCTCTAAATTCTTCCATAATCATTTCCTTCTTCATTCCAACCTTTATCCAATCCCCTATTTTGTCTATTTTTTCCTTAACTTTTTATCCATTACTTTTTTTTTAAAAAAAATGGAAATTTCTTTTCTATTACAATTGGGGTTATTGCAGAACCATCCATTATTAACATTCTCCTATATTTGTTCCATACTTCTAATATAATGCTCAACGTTGGGTTTCTGTCAAGACCCAGAAGCCTCAAGAATGCCAAACACAGTATAAAAGGTCTAAACAAAGGTTTATTAAACACAAAAAAGGCTTAGAGACACTTAACTCAGTGCCTCTAGCACAAACTAAGAGTCTATAGCAACCACTAAGCAAAAAACCCAATTTAAATATAATCTGGATTATACCGGAGTATAATCTGGGATAACAAAAAGTTACAGCAATCTGCTTGAAATTCAAAAGGTCCAAAAAGCACAAGAAAACAAGGTGGGAGCATGCAAAATCAAAGTCCAAAAACAGTCCAAAGTCCAGGCACATCCAAAATGAGATGAAGCAGTCCAAAAAGCGAAGTCGTTGTCAAAACACAGTCCAGAGTCAAAGGGGAGGTTGAAGTCAGCACTTACGGAGTTCCAGCCAGAAGTCACGGAAACACGGAGATCTGTAGTCCAAGGACCCAAACTTGAGAGTAATGGCAGTAACAAAGATCCAAACCCGATAAGACACTTTGCCTTCTGCAAAGACCCATTGAAATCAAACCAACTTATATCCTATAACTCCTCATCAGAGGATGAATTGCTCCCCACCCTTTCATCAACACTTTCAGCTGCTCCATTCCCTGCAGTTGAGCAATGCCTCCCATCTCTCCACCTTTGCCAGCGTCTTTCAAGACTTAGGTTTTCCCAAGTGTTCCCAGTCCTCTGTAAACCCCTCAAAGTCATCACTGGATGTAGGCTGAGTACAGATGTCCTTAATCTCCTGCACACAGGTCCAGTCTAAATCATCCTCCTCCCCATCGTCACTCCCAGTCCCATCACTCCTTTCAAAACCCACAAAGTCTTCATCTTCTGTTGGAGCGCTAAGTATATCACGGATACGCTTCCTCTGGATCTCCTCATCTGATTCTTGTTCTCGAGTAGCCCGCTTAACTCCCCTGCTTTCCTCTCCTTCCCCCATTTCACAATCTGAGAAACCCTCGAAGGACTCTGAATCAGTTGGAGCCATGAATATGCCTCTAATCCGCTTTTGCTGCTGCTCCTCCTACAACACCTGCGCAGCCCTCTTCTCCCTTCTACCAGTAGTAGTAACATTACTATCATGCTGTACTACAACAGTTTCTTATTTCCCTAGTTTCTTTTCTCGTAAACTGTTTAAAAAATATATTCCAAATTTCTTCCTACACTTTTTCCAAATCCTTTCTTAGCCAGTCTACTCCCTTTTTTATCATTCCTTCTATAACCAATCTTAATCTGCTCGCTTCATAATATGCTCTCCTTTAAGAAACTTCTAAAACACACCTATGCAGCACATGGAGAGGAGAATTAATAAAGGTAAAGGTAAAGGTAAAGGTAAAGGTCTTCCCCTGACATTAAGTTCAGTTATGTCCAACTCTGGCAGGTGGTGTTCTTCTCCATTTCTAAGTCAAAAAGCAGGTGTTGGCATACAGACCTCCAAGGTCATGTGGCTGGCATGACTGCATGGAGTGCTGTTACCTTCCTGCCAAAGTGGTACCTATTGATCTACTCACATTTGCATGTTTTTGAAATGCTAGGTTGTCAGAAGGTGGGGCTG